>JBBFKN010000011.1:7717721-8102722 GCA_039654755.1 Calcarius lapponicus
CTGGTCCCCTGTATCAACTTCGAAATCTGTGAATTCTTCCCAATCCATTTTGGAATAGAAGCAGTGGAAGGAGCAGCAGCCTGCCTTCTCCCATCAATCCCCACTAAAATCCCATTCAAAAAATCTGTGAACACCAAGAGCCAAACCTGCCCCCAAGAGCAAGCAGATCCCACCGAGACCCTCCCTCCATGGGGAGCTCAGGCTGAATTACTGGGGAATTTCAGCAGCCCTGGGGGGCAATGGAGATCATCGAGCTGAGATTATTTTGGAAGCACAGCTGGTATTTTTAGCCTGGAAAAGGAGGCACCGCTTCCCTTTCTGGAGTCCTTCCTCCCGCGGCCGGCCAGGCGGGGCTCTGCTGTGCCAGGCAGGGGATATTGCAGAACCCGCTGCCGGTTGGGAAAGAAAGACAGACAGAAAGACAGAAAGACAGAAAGACAGAAAGACAGAAAGAAAGAACAGAAAGAAAGACAGAAAGACAGAAAGAAAGACAGAAAGAAAGACAGAAAGAAAGAAAGACAGAAAGAAAGAAAGACAGAAAGAAAGAAAGACAGAAAGAAAGAAAGACAGAAAGAAAGAAAGACAGAAAGAAAGACAGAAAGAAAGAAAGACAGAAAGAAAGAAAGACAGAAAGAAAGAAAGACAGAAAGAAAGACAGAAAGAAAGACAGAAAGAAAGAAGAAAGAAAGAAAGAAAGAAAGAAAGAAAGAAAGAAAGAAAGGAAAGAAAGAAAGAAAGAAAGAAAGAAAGAAAGAAAGAAAGAAGAAAGAAAGAAAGAAAGAAAGAAAGAAAGAAAGAAAGAAAGAAAGAAAAGAAAGAAAGAAAGAAAGAAAGAAAGAAAGAAAGAAAGAAAGAAAGAAAGAAAGAAAGAAAGAAGAGGTTATTTTGATCCGTGGAGATGGATGTGCTTCACCCCCCACACGTTGTGCAACCGTCGGCGGGGCAGACAAAGGCGCTCCGGGCTGCCCAGGCTCGTCCAGAGCCAGCCCAGGGCAAACAGGGGGGTCCCACAGCACCCCCAGAGCTCAGCCCTGATGGAAGGGGTGGGCAAGGGTCAGGAGAAGGTCTGGGGCTGCCAGGAGGGGGAAATGGGTGGGAAAGGAAGCTGACCCACCTGGAGCCCTGGGATCAGGGAGCTGATGGAATTGGAGCCCTGGGATCAGGGAGCTGCCTGGGATCTCCAGTGGGCAGAGGTGACCAGGAGAACACCTGGATGCTGAACTGGAGGCACTGAGAGCCCTGTGTGGCACTGCCTGGCATCCCCCTGCCAAAAGACTTCAGCAAAGCTGTGCTGAGAGCCCACCTGGTGCCCAGGCAGGGATTAACCTGCTCCTCCCCACCTCCACCTTCCCAGCACTGGCTTTCTCCTTTCCCCCTCTGCTTTTCCCTGCTGGAGACAGAATTTGGGGTGCTTGGAGGCCAAGCTGCTGATGCTGCCAGGCTCAGCAGAGGGATGGGCTGGGCTGGGCTGGGCTGGCAGGCAGGTGGGCGAGTTGCTGATTGGGGCACAAGGGAGCTTGGTGCCTTTTTTATTTGCTGATGTACGAAAGGAGAGGAACAGCTCACACCCTGTGTTGGGCAACACACGGGAGGAGACACTCAGCTCCCGAGCACCCAAGGGCTTGTGTCACATCCCAGGGGCTCAGCACGGCTCTGAGAGAAGGAAATGGGGCTAAAGCAGCATTGAGCAGGTCCTGGCCATGCTGGACAAGCATCAGCCCACTCCTGGCGGTTTTTAGCCCCCAGCTGCATCTTGCCTGAAAACACCAGGCACGGCTGCAGAGCCACCACTCAGCGTTAGAACTTCACGACTTTCATTCAGTGAAAGTCAAATTATTCCTATTTCAATGCAAATCTGGGAGCATGCAGACACTCTGCTTACAGGAACTTGAATGATAAATGGGTTTTCCCTCCTTGTCTTGGCCCACCTCCACCCATACCACGGTGAGTCCACCCTCCGTGGGGGATTTGGAGACCTCCAGACAGCCCAAGTGGCTCTGGGGGCTGCCACCCAGCCACCCCATTTACCCACGAGCCCCGTCCTCTGCTTTGAACTGAGGGGTAACATGTGCTCAGCAACCCAAAAGTTTGTTTTAAATAGACACTCCTTGAATAAGACCTACAAAAATACCCCCATGTCCTGCTGCCACGGCAGGGCGTGAAAACCACAGCGCTGCAAAGAGGAACCGTCAACTTCAAAAAAAAAAAAAAAAAAAAAGAGTAAAAAATAAAAATAAGCTCACTTCTGCCGCCTTCACCCTCCTGCTGCCACCTTGCACAAAGAGAGCGGAGATGGGAGGGAAGGGGCGATGCCGGGGGGTGGGGGCTTGTTCTGGGTCAGGAGCCCCTCGGGATCTCTCAAAGTCCGGATCCCCCCGAGGTCTCTCAATGTCCGGATCCCCCCGGGCTCTCTCGATGTCCGGATCTCCCCAGGGGTCTCTCCGGACCCCCACCGGAGTCTCTCAAAGCCCGGAGCCCCCCGGGCTCTCCCCGTGTCCGGATCCCCCCCGGGCTCTCTCGATGTCCGGATCCCCCCGGGCTCTCTCCGTGTCCGGATCTCCCCAGGGGTCTCTCCGGATCCCCCCCGGAGTCTCTCAAAGCCCGGAGCCCCCCGAGGTCTCTCCATGCCCGGATCCCCCCGCTCACCTTCCCCCCCGCGGCGCTCGCGGGGCTTCGGTTACGTCCCCGGGGGAGAGAAAAACATTTGCTGTAAAAACAGGAAAATGTGATTGTCAAACCACAACAATGGGCCGGGAAGGGGCCGCGGCGGCTCCGAATTTCGCTCCAAAACACCCCGCGAGTGACTCAAAGTTTCTGCGCCGAGCCCGGGCGGCCCCCGCGCCCCCTCCCGGCCCAAGCCGGGACTCGGCGGCCTTTAATGAGCCTTTAATTAAGGTTTCCCTGATAACGGGGGACCAAATCCACCCCGAGGCATCCCCGATGGGGTTTGCAGGCGCAGAAGAACCTGGTGGGGCTCCTCTCCGCACCCTCAGCAAGGCACAGCCCGACTCGGAGAGGCTTTTCCCGAGGGCAGGGAGTGACAGGACAGGGGGAATCACTGTGCACTGACAGGGAGAAGATTTAGATGGGTTATTAGGGAGATATTCCTCCCTGTGAGGGTGCTGAGGGCTGCTCACAGAAGCTGGGGCTGCCCCTGGATCCCAAGGCCAGGTTGGACAGGGCTTTTACTGGGTTTTTTATAGATTTCTGCCTTTTTAATATAACCTAAAAGCAGCTCCCCACATGGCAAGTCCATCGCACCTGCGCATGGACCACTCCTCCTCTTCCTCACCTTTTTCTCTGGAGAAGCTCAGACCAAACAGTTTCACTGAGAAGGGTTGTAGAAGCTTTGCAAATGTCACTGGGAATTGTTTGTTTCCCTTTGTTTAAAGCCCAGAGGGTTTGCAGCCAGAGAAGGGAAGAATAACCGGCAAAACTCTGTTTTTCTAAACACCAGGAGAAGGAACCAAAGCGCTGGCACGCTCTGGGCACTGCTCTGAGCTGCTGGGCACGCTGGCAGCCGAGGCTGGCACCCCCCAGGTGTGACACAACCTCCTGGGCCACCTCCAGAGCCCCCCCCAGGTCCCTGCTGCCCCTCCTGCACTTTGAAACAGGAGGAAAAGGGAGGAGAGAGGAGAGATTTGGCTGCATCTCCTCTGCTCCTCCAAAGGCTGCGATTGACCCTAATTTGCACTAATTGCTGGCCACCATCAGGCTCCCATCTGCTGCTGTTCCCAGCTGTTGAGAACAGCCCTGGAGGTGTTTTCTCAGCCTAGAAGCAGCTGGAGGATCCCTGGGACTGAAAGTTTTCCTGTCACAGTCGATGAAGTGCCTCCCCTTTCTCCCCCTGAGCATCCCAGGACAGGCTCAGTTCTTGGGCTGTGTCCTTCCCTCTCTGTCCCTCAAACCAGGGGACGAGGTGCTCAAAGCAGAGCTGTGCTGCCAAGCCAACTCTCCAAAGCTCACGGGCATCTGCAGGCAGAGGTCTGCAGGTCGCAGGATTCAGCTCTAAGGTGCCAAATCTCCAGTTCCCATCCTGGTTTCTGAGCCAGGGCCCCCGAGCCTGAGCTCAGCTTTCTCGACAGTCCAGAGAACCAAAACCAGTTGGGTTTATCTGGAAATTCCCAGGAGGGGGTGTGGGAGCGTTTCACCAGTTTCAGCACTTTTGAGAGAGGACAAAACTCAACAAATTCTCCCATCACAGCGTCCCTCCCCGAGCCGCGGTGTCGGGAGCTGCACTTCCCAACCCATTTCCCAACCCATCCACAGAAACAGAGCCAGGAAGTGCCAGGGGGTGGCAAGAGAAGGGACAAAAAGCTGCAAAAGCCTTGGGATGAAGGAAGCAGAGAGAGAGATGCCCCCCATGTCCCCAGCTCCCGTGGGTGAGGAGACTGTCATGGGCTGTGTGGTGAGAACGGTGACAACGAGCAACAGCCACCTGCCCTGCCACCCACCCCCTTCCTGGTGTCACCCAGATCTCCAAAGCCAGCCCTTCAGTGTCCATCAGAGCATCTCAGAGCTGCCTGAAACACCAGAGGGGACGGGGACACTGGGCTGTGCAGGCGAGAGCAGGACAATGAGCGCAGAGCGGGACACAGCACAGCGGCTCCATGGCAGGTGGAACTGGGAGATCTTGGAGGTCCCTTCCAACCCAAACTCTCTACAATGAAGGTCCCTAAATCCCTGTGTGCTCTGGGCAGGGACTGCCCTGTCTGGTTCCCCTGGTGTGGGAGCCCTGGGCACAGTGCCCCTGTCCCCTGGCAAAGGCCACCCAGGCCCTTGGGCAGGCAGCAAAGGGAACAAACACCACCCCACCAAGCCACCAGAGCCTCCTCTTCTCCACACCATTCACTCCACCTCCACATGTCCTGGACCTCCAGAGCAGCTCAGGCCTGGAGGTGCCCAAACCCCCTGGCAGGAATGGAGAGCAGGAGGATGCTCAGGAGAAAGCAGAGGATCAGGAGACACCTGGACACAAAGGGTGGGTTGGACAAGGGGAGCCTGGACGGGACTCTACAGACACCTGGACACAAGAGATGGGTTGGACAAGGGGAGCTGGACACGCCTGGACACAAGGGTGGGTTGGACGAGGGGAGCTGGACAGGTCAGGTCATTTTTGGTACCTTTGTTGTCGCCGCTCATGGGCCCGGTCAGAGGCACCACCGCCCTCGAGGCTCCCGTCGCTGTCCCGTGGCCACACGTGCCTGTCCCCTGGCAGAGGCGCTCTCTGGCGTGCTCGGGGTGTGTGTGCTGAGGGGGCCAAGCCCTGCTCTCGAGCTTTTCTCCTCGGCACAGTTTCCATGCCTGGTTTCAGAATGACGGGCTGCCCTCGCTCGCTGCGCCGGCGCCTTTATCTCGCATCCTTTCGTTTTACTCTCACACCCAGCTGGGGACTGACTGGTTTCAAAATAAAATGGAGCTGCCAGAAGCTCCTGGGGCTCTACCAGCTTTTTGCAAGCACTTGGAGCTGCCACAGAAAGAAATGGGCTGTTTCCATGAAAGCTCCTGCTGGCACAATCGGCCACCCGGGGACTCCCGGACAATGAATGTCCCGGGAGCAGATGCAGAAGATGCCCAGTTTAACATCTGGGTGGTGTGTGGAGGCTAAAATTGGAGCAGCCTTGGAGCCACCCACACTCACCCAGGATGGGAAACATCCCTCCGTTTGAGAAGTTCAGCTCAGATTTCCCACAGACAGCACCAGGACCAGGAATGGTTCAGATTCCTGAGACAAGGAAGGAGGAGGGGGTCACTGTGCCCCCAGTTCTGCAAGGGTGGGTGCAAAGGGTTTCCTCCAGGGCACCAGGGGAGGCTGGGAAAGAGCAGGAATCATCCCAGCTCTCCTTGCTGGGGGAGGAGAACCTGGGCTGGTCCTTCTGCTGGTAGGACCCTGTGGTTCAGACAATGGGGCCATGGCTGTGCCCCACCATGCCGGTGGAAATTGGTTTTCTCCCTGTAATTGCCCTTCTGTTCACAAACACTAATGTGTGCTTTCAGTCTAAATGACTTTTAGTTTAGGTTAAAGGCAAATGGCAAATCAGGAGAGAGCCCAAGGGAAGCTGCCACGAGGCACAAGACCCGTCTGTCTCCCCTGCCATGAAATGAAATCACTCCCACTCAGGGACAGCTCTTCCCCAGCAAAGACCTGCACTGGAAGGGGTCCCAGGGCCATTAAGTCCAGGGCTGATCTCTACACGAGCTGAGATGGTTCCAAATTGTCCCTGCAGTCCATCCCTGCATCCCATTCCTGGAGTATTCCCCACTGTTGTGTTTATTGCCCAAGAGTAACCTGGTGCATGAAGAGAGCAGGAGAAATTAAAGGCACAAACAGAATGGAGCTGCTCTTATTGTGGGCGTAAAACTCTGAAGGAAAAGTGTCCAGTCCTGGTGTGAAGAAACACCCAAATCCAACCCCACCTCTGAGAAAACTCAGGGATTCACTCCCATAGTAAGACAAGCTGTGGAATTGTCCTTCATTTTACATCTCCAGGTACATGAGGGGCAGATGAAAGAGACAATCCCCAACAAAAAAGGTTTTAAGAAATGCAGGGTCAAATTATCTTCTTGTGCAACACCACTGCAACCTAGAAAATCTAAAGCTGCAGGACATAAATCAACCACCAACTGCCTGGGGTTAAAGAGAAACTTCCTCTGGTAACAACCTATTGCATAAGTGCCTTAACGGGAGCTCTGCCTTCCGAAATCTCTGTCAGGAAGGGGTCACTGGGCTGCAGGGCTGGCTCTGGAGGATTCTCTCTGTGCCCTTTTGCTCTCACCCATCTCTGTCTCTTACTCCAGGCCACGAGCAGCGGGGAGAGGCACAAAAGCAGCAGGGCCCAGCTCTGGGCTGGGGTGACAGCAAAGCTCAGCTCAGGCTGAGCCTGGTCCCTTTCTGAGCCCTGCACCAAGCACCAGGGACCAAACTGAAATATTTGAAAGACATTTGAAAGAAATTCCTCCATCTGAGAGTGGCAGGGCCCTGGCACAGAGAACCTGTGGCTGCCCCGTTCCTGAAGTGCCCCAGGCCAGGCTGGACAGGGCTTGGCAGGGACAGGGGAAGGTGTCCCTGCCCTAAATCTCACTGGGTGAGCTTTAGGGTTCCTCCCAACCCAAACCATCCTGTGGTTCTCTGCCTTTAGCACCTTCTCCTGCCCCAGCTCTGATTCAGAATTTCAGCCTCCCTGGAGCTGGCCATGACACACGAGCTCACCCAGCCTCCAGCTCCAGAGCTGCCCAGCAAAGCCCCTGGCCCTGAGCAGCTGCTCCTGCCTCACTGCCCACCCAGCCCGAGCTCTCCATCGAGCTGAACCGATTCCCATCAGCCGCTCCTGGCTGAAACTCTGATTATTCACATTTTAACCCTCGCCTTACCGCCCCCCCTGCCACAAATAACACAGAAACCAAGAGAAACCCCTGCGAGGGGCATCCGCCAGCACGGGGAGCGCCAAGTTATGCCAAAAAAGACCCGGGGTGGGGACGGAGAGCCGGGATTTGGGCGCTGAGCCCCGGGGTCCGAGCGGCCGGAGCGCGGCGGGATCGGGGACGGCTCCGGGCTCTGCCCGGTTATTTTTAGCTGCTGACGCCCGGGGTATTTCGCTTCAGGACGTCCGGTCTGAGCCTCTTTCTGGGAATCCCACGTTCTCTAATTGTAAACAGCCCCATTCAGTCGCTCCCCAGCGCGAGAGGCCCCGGCTCGTGTCAGGTGTGAGTCAAACAGGAAACTGGGGCTGCTGCTGCTGAGCGGGAGAGGGGGTTCAGCGCCCTGAGATAGTGCCCAGGATGAGCTGGCAGCACCCGAGGCACTGACCAGCCTGGGATATGGAGAGGGGGTTCAGCGCCCTGAAATAGTGCCCAGGATGAGCTGGCAGCACCCGAGGCACTGACCAGCCTGGGGTGCTCAGGATGCTGCCCAGGGGATGCTGCCCACACCCTGAAGCTCCCTCCTCCTCCTTCTCCTTGGAGAAGGTTTTCAATGAAGTTTAAATAATTTTTCTCGGCACTCTGAAAAATACTTAAAATGCTGAGATAACGTTAGGTTAAATTGTAAAGTTAGTGTAGGGACTAGCTAGAGAGTTACGTTGGTTTAAGAGATGTATTAACAGTTAGAGAATAAAGGACCCTGCAGGGCCCAGCAGTGCCTGTGCCACCCCCTCTGAAAAACGAGGTTTGGCTGATTCTGATTCGGCTGATTCAGGCCCCAGCTGCTGCTTTTGAACGTACTGACACTGCGAGAAAAGGGCTCCAGAGCATCAGAAAGCTCCAGCCCAGGCTGGACAGGGCTTGGAGCAACCTGGGATGGTGGAAGGGAAGATCCAAGACGTGGGATGGTCTCAGCCCATGGCAGAGGGTGGGACAGGAGGAGCTTTAAGGTCCCTTCCAAGCCAAACCTTTCCATGGCTCTGTGGCTGGGACAGGATTAACAGCAGAGAGCAACATTTCCAAAAGGGGCTGAGGGGAGGATGCTGCAGAGCATCCAGGTCTGGTAGGAACAAGAGTTCCATGGAGCAGCCACAGGGACTGTCCTGTGCCATCCAGGACACCCCAGCACATCCACAGGGACTGTCCTGTGCCATCCAGGACACCCCAGCACATCCACAGGGACTGTCCTGTGCCATCCAGGACACCCCAGCACATCCACAGGGACTGTCCTGTGCCATCCAGGACACCCCAGCACATCCACAGGGACTGTTCTGTGACATCCAGGACACCTCAGCACGTGGCAAAAGCTGCCAGGAGGGAGCGGCAGCTCAGGGGGGACGTGCACGTTGTGCCCATCTCTTATCTGAGTCATTTCAGTGTCTCAGGGGAAACCCTGGCACTGATAAACAGCTCCTGCTCCCTGCCTCCGCCTTTACCAACCGAAATCTGGAGTCTATTTTTAACCCCAAAACACCCACGGCAAGGGGGGGAGGCTGCAGCGGGGCGAGGGTCGGTTGGCACTGCGGGGACGGGAGGGTGGCACTGCCAGCCCCGCTCTGGAGCCCGAGCTGGCTCCTGGTGCCACTCACTGGGGTGATCCAGCCGTGCCACATTTTCAGCCAAAGTGAGGCCAGAACAAGCCCTGCAGGCACTTGCCATGCCCAGCACTCCCTGTGCCCCACACAAAAACCAAAGGGCTCCAAATTCTCATTTCCCAGCACATCCCCCACACCTGGGCCTGGCCAAGCAAAGGCTGCCTGCAACAGCAGCATCCCCTCTCTGCCACGGGACCTGAGGTTTCCTTCCCAAAGCCCCCACACCAAAGGTCTGTGAGCCCTTTGCTTCCACCATTCTGGGACAGCTTTAGGAAAACCTCCATGGCCAGGACTCCCAAATATCTTTGGGTTCTCCCTGCATGTCACGGTCCCTCCAAAGGCAGTGTAAGCCCCAGCTCAGGCATGAGCAGAGTTTGGTTCTCCCACTGCTCCCGTGTGAGGCCCTGGGGACCTTTCCTCCCATGCTCTGCCTCCGCTCCTCACACAGATTCTCGGCCTCTCTCAAAATGCATAAAGTCACAGCGTGGGTTGGGTTGGAAGGGACCCTAAAGCTCCTATTTCACCCCCTGTCATGGCAGGGACACCTTCCACTATCCCAGGTTGCTCCAAGCCCTGTCCAACCTGGCCTTGGGCACTGCCAGGGATCCAGAGACAGCCACAGCTGCCCTAGAAGGGAGTGCCCACCCTGTGCCCACCCTCACCGGGAGGAATTGCAGGAGGAGGTTGCCTCTCCTGGGGGTGCTCCAGCGCACAGCAGCAAGCTCAGAGACCAGAGGTGGCTCAGGAGGCACAAACCAGGCTGTGCCCCTGCAGCAGGTCCCGGGCAGCAGCCGTGCCCGGGGGCTCTGCCGGTGCCGGGGCTGCGGCTCCTGCCCGGCTCTCTCTGCTCCACTGCAGAGATGGGCCGTAAAACCTTCATTTCCTGACACACACGGGATCGGGCCGAGGGGTCGTGTTTTGGACAACCTGGCTTTTCCATGGCAACCGGCGCTGATGTCAGCGGCTGCAGTGATCCGGAGGGGCCTTGGGGACGGGGAGCTCTCCAGGAACGGGGCAGGGCAGGGGCTGAGCTGCTGCGGGACACGCTCGCACGGCGCTGGGGCTGCGGGGGGGCGGCCCGAGCAAAGTTTTCCTTGGATGGCTCCGAGCACAAATGGTGGCCCAACTGCTGCGGGGCCGGAGCAGCTGCGGCCGGGAGCGTCCTGCCCTCTCCCTGCTCCTGCAGCTCCAGCCCTCCCTCTGTGCATCCCCAGCCCTTTCATCCTCCTGCAGCCAAACGGCCCCAGCAGCTGCTCTTGCACAACTCCGGCTAAACCCTCTGACCAGCCCCTCTCCCGACCGTCCCCTCTCCCTGTGGGGCGTTTGCGGGATCTGGGGGCTGTGAGCAGCTCTGCCCCCCCTTCCCCAGCCTTCCCCCTCCCTGCTTTGTTCCTGCAGCCGCTGCTTTTCCCCTCACAAACCCCCTCCCCGCAGGGGAGCCCCTTTACAACAGCCCGATAATTAAAACCTCGGGCAGAGACGTTCTTTCTGCTCGTGGTCACATCTGCTGCCCTGGGGCTCCCGTGCTGCAGTTTCTGTCTGTCTGTCCTGTCCGTCCGGGCTTCCTGTGGCTGGAGCCATCGGATACTGCAGCGCTTCACCTCTGGGCGGGGTGCTGAGTGAGAGCCTGTCTGGCTTTGCTGCTGGAGGACAAACACGCTGAGTAAAGCATCCCTGAGTAACAACGTCCCTGAGTAACAACGTCCCTGTGCGCTGGGAGCTGCCAGGGAGCCGCGGCTCCGCCTCTCCGGGACTCCACGGGAAAACCTGAGTGTCCCTTTTCCACCCCAGAAACACCTCCACAGGTGTGGGACCTCGGCTCAAGCCCGTCCCTGACTCCTCTCGGATGGTTTGTGGGACTGACCTGGGCATGTGGGTGGAAGGGACTTTAAAAACCATCCTGTTTCACCCCTGCCACGGGCAGGGACACTTCCCATCATCCCAGATTGCTCCAAGCCCTGTCTGACCTGGCTTTGAATGCTCCCAGGGATGGGGCAGCCACGTTCTGTGCCACAGCAACCTGTGCCAGGACCTTACCAGCCCTCACAGGGAGGAATTCCTTCCCAAAATCCCCTCTAGCCCTGTGCTCTGGCAGTTTAAAGCCGTTCTCCCCTGTCCTGGCACTCCAGGCCTCTCTCCATCGCTCCTGCAGCTCCTTCGGGGACTGGAAGGCCACAGTGAGGTCACCCCAAATCATCTCTTTTCCAGGATGAACAACCCCAGTTCTGCCTAAGGGTCCTCCAGCACAGCAAGGACACGAGCAGGTAAAGCTGGCAGCAGTGACCCAGATGTGGTTTAACTCCTTGTCCTGCCCTGAGTCTCCATGTGACATCAGGGAATTGGTTTGAATGATGTGGGACAGAGGCACCTTCCTGGGCAGTGCTCCCCCCAAAAAACACAACAAAAAAGGTTCACTTCTAGGTGAACCAACCAAATTCTCAACAGATCCAAAAGATCTGAGGCTAAATGGACCAATTTTCATCAAACAGCATCCCCAACCTGCTGAGCGCTGACTCCAGGCTCTCCACTCATCCTTCCCACAGGGACCAACACCACCAGCGCCACTCACAGGGGATAGTGGAAAAAGTAAAGAAAGAAAAAGAGAAAAAAACCAAAACAACACCACGTAAAACCTTCCAAAAATGCTGCACGAAAAGTGGCCACTCAGCAGAGCGAGGTTTCCTGCGCAGTGAGAGTTGGCCGGGGACAGAACAGGAAATCACTGCTTCCTGCCTGCAGAGGAAGCGCCTATCGCATGCCCGTGATCAAAAACAAACAGCACTTCAATTAAACAAACAAAGGACCGAAAACTTCAACAGCTCCAGCCTGGGCCGGCTCCAGCGCAGGGAAACGCGTCCAAAAATAAGAGGTTTGTAACCTTGGAAAGGCCCTGGCTCCCCTCCCCGGGCAGCGTGAGGGACTGGCACCTCCAGCCTGGGATGCCACTCCAGGGATGTGGAAGGGGGTCCTACTCTTGGGTTTGGGGAAGGAGAACATCTGTCTGTCCATCCATACATCCATCCGTCCATAGATCCAACCCCATGTCCATCCATCCATCCATGGATCCCTCCCTCCATCCCGGGGTCCCCCAGGCCGAGCCCCAAAGCCCCAGCACGGCTCACTCCCCACGTGCCCAATGCTCTGGGCTTTCCCAAATCTGGTCTGGCTGGAAAAACCGCCCTCCCAGCATGGAAGTGAGCACAGAAAGAAAGAAATGGAAAAGCCAAGGTTGTCCTGGGGCTGTGTTTGCATCTCTCCACCCCCCAAGCAGCACCTGGTGACCCCTGAGGCTCCATTTCCTCCTGCTCCCCCCTCAATCCAGAGGTGCAAGGGCAGCCCCTCAAATCCCACCTGGCTCTGCTGTAGGTTTGGCCCAGGATGGGTTTTGCAGGCACGAGGAATTCTTCTCCTGTGAGTTTTGCATTTGAAAGATGCCAAAACAACAGCAAAGCAGATCCAGCTCCAGACTGAGGCAATAACTATTCCAGAGTCACCGACAGCCCCGCCATGTCCTGCACAGCCAACTCCAAGGATGGGGGAATGCGTGTGGCCACAAGGGTCTTTCTGTGTGGCCACCACACAAAACCTCATTATTTAGCAGTTTGCTGGTGATCTGAGAACCATCAGGTGCAGCCACCACTAAAGGCTGAGCTCAGACACAATTTTTGTTGCCTCACCCGCCTGGTTTGTTTGGGCAATAAATAACCTTACCTGTTCCCTGGCTCTATGGCTGCTCGCTGGTTTTATTTGCTTTGAAAGCAAACTTCCTGATGAATTAGCCAAGCCTAATTAATATTTATTTAAAGTGCATCGTCCTGATGATGCAAACACAAAGCTGTGTCTGTCCAGAAGAGACAGGGGCAGATGGAAATAAGGTCATGGAATGATTTAGGTTGGAAAAGGCCCCCAAGACCATCGAGTCCAGCTGTGGCCTCCTATCCCTGTGCAGGTCAGACACCTCCTACCACCTCAGCCCCACTCCAGGTGGGCATTTCCAAGTGCTTTGTCTCCATTTCCCATCCACGTGTTCCCATCCCAAGCTCAGCTTCACCACAGGACAGTGAATGACAAAATTCCTGGAGTCCTTCAAGATGCCAAGAAGCTCGCACAGGTGGGACTCCAAGTGTTCCCAGGGATGGGGAGCCCGGCAGGGACAGCACCCGAGGTCCAAGCACCAGGACAGGGTTTGACCCAGAGCTGCTGTGCCTCTCTGGGTGTTTGCCCTCTGAACTCTCATCTGAGGCTTCCCAAACCATGCCTGGTCCTTCTTCTGCAGCACCTCAGCCCTGGCCTGTTGGATCCAAGCGTGGCTGGTGCTGTTCCACCCCTCTCTGGAAAATCCATGCAACATCCCTGGAAAGTTGATTGCTAATGTGGAAATGCTGGCCCATTTCCTCATTGTGCAAGTGCCAGGAGCTCGGATGGGCTCCTGGAGGCTGCCAGGAGGGACCAGGGCACAGAGCTGGGGGGACTTTCAGTGGTGGTGAAGATATTGTTGCCTCCTGAAAAGCGAGGGAGCACAATTCTGCCTCTGGAAAGCTCTGTTGAACCTGAAGGGTTCACATTCATTTATATTAACACGAGTCAGGTCCTGCTGGAGAAATGCCCATCCCAGCAAGAGCACAAGGGTTTTGGAGGGTTCCTCCAGCCATGGACCTGAGCTCTGTTCAGTCACAAACCTGGACACGCTCATTTCACCCACCTCGTTCTACTTTAAAGCCCAATTTTATCCACATCCTTCAGCTTAGTCCATGGGATTTAAGGTCAACCTGTCATGCTCATCTTAAATCCCACAATACCTTGTCCGTTGTCAGAGAAACCAGAGACCTGCCCAAAATTGCTGGATTTAGCAGACATCAAGAACAAATGACAGAAACAAGCACAGCTGCACTGGGACACAAGGAACTGGTCTCACTTAGACCAGAAATGGAATTTTATGGAGGGAAAAGCTCAAAACTCCATCAAACCCACTCTGAGTTGCCCCACGACGGACTGCACAGGCTCTCTAAGGACTTTGCACAAACCATGAACTCTGCAGGTCCCCTAAAGAACTTCCAGTCGTGTTTTGAGCAGTTTTGTGCTGCAGAACACGGGAGAATTTTTACATTTGTACCACAAGAACATGCTGTGCTCCAGCAGCTACCTGAACCGACACAGAGCCCCAGACGTTCTTAGTGAAGCCCTAACGAGCAATAAAAATGTTCTTTTATGCCTTGTTTGATCATTCCCTGTTTACGAGGCCCAGGATCCTGTGAATCATGTTTTATCCCAGCCAGCAGACACTGGAGACACACGGGATGAAGAGGAGAAACTCAGAGGCGGGGGGGCCACCAGATAACAACATCTGGGCTGTGTTTGGCTGCACGAAATTCCCCCTTCAGCCCGGGGCTCGTCCCACTCGGGCTGTGCGATCCACCAGCACGCCGCAGGCCCCCGTGCGAAGCAGTCACAGTTTCCTGGGAGGGTGACGGGTGGGATCCCGTCCTGGGAGATGCCCATCCAGCAGCAGCTTCATCACTTGTCCCGAATCCCCTTAATTAACACGCGCCGGGCTGCGCCCGATTTCGCCTCCTGCTTTTTGCGCGTGATGATCCAAGCAGAGCCGCGGGGCAAAGCCGGACCCCACGGCACACGCTGCGCCCCTGCCCACCCTCTGCACGCCCAGAACCCGCGGGAAGCCCCCGGTGTCTCCCCCTCCCTCAGCGATTCCCAAACCCCAGCCCAGCATCCCCGGGGCGCGGGGAAGGTCTTCCTCCCGCAGCCCGGCTCGGTCACGCCTGATTGCATCATGTTTGTTTTTCTTTGCCTTTGAGGTCAGGATTCCTCCCACCTTGCCCGGAGCCAGGTTGTGCCCGGTCTCACTCGGCGGGGAGCCCGTGGTGACCCAAATCCAGGGACACGGCCGGGCGGCAAAGCCTCTCCAGGAGGAGCTGGCTGGGAGCAGCATCCATGGGGACAGCGCCAGCGCTTCCCCGGGCGGTGCTGGCCGGGTCTGGGGGGGATTTTACACTCGCAGCATCTGCTCCAGGGCTGCCCGAGCCCTCCCGAGCCGGGCACGGCGGGAACGGACACCGGGAGCGGCCGATGCGGGACCGGCAGAGCCACCAGCAGCTACTCACCCTGGCTTTGTCCTTGCATCCAGAGGAATTAAAGCCCTTGGAGAGGAGGTCTCATTGTTCAAGCTGTGCTTAAGGGAGGCAGCTGCTTTCTTTATATCTCAAGATTCACTAAAGTTCAGGAAGAGAGAGAGAGAGAGAGAGAGAGAGAGAGAGAGGGGACGGCAAAGGGGAGGGACTGAGCGCAGGGCCCAGAGGCCGTATAGAATGACAATGGAAGGAAATGCTTTATCAAACCTAGAAAGCCAACCCTGCCCTGGGAACACAGAGGGAGGAAAAAAAAAAAAAAAGAAAGAAAGAAAAAAAAGAAAAAAAAAACTTGCAGAAGAAAAGCGAGTTCAGCTGCCCCGGGTCCCTCCCTTGGCAGCAGAGCCCTCCCCCCCAGCCCCTCACTCCCAAACACAATGAGAGCGCCGGTGGAAATCCTCAGGCTCAAACACTTTTTTTTTTTTTCATTAAACAGAGAGAAGTTTCAGTTCTTAAAAAAAAAAAAAAAAAAAAAAAAAATCCGACAACCAAACCCTGCCCGGGAATGGGAATGTGACGCTCTTCCCCCTCCCCCGGCTGCAGCCGTCCAAGTTTCTATGAGTCAAACGTTTGCAATGTGTTACCGAAATGTTACCAAGCTGGAATGCAGCATCCAGAGGGTTCAGCTCGTAAAACTTTTGTTTGTTGGCCGGGAGAAAGTGTCACCGGCACAGAATTCGGTCCTTCCTCTTCTTCCTTTTGTTTTTCCCATCCCGGAGAGGGTTAAGCGGCGGTGCAGCGCTGACACCCGATGACGGCGGCATTAACCCAGCGCTCCCGGTCCCAGTGGGAAGGAAAATTGTGCTGTTCGGTGAGAAACGAAGGGAAACGGGGCAGCCTGAGAGAGCAGGTGGGAAATGAGAGAAATAAAAGCGTCCAGACACAAAATCCCGGAATGGTTTGGGTTGGACGGGGCCTTAAAGCTCAGCTTGTTCCACCCCTGCCCTGGGCAGGGACACCTTCCATTAAAGCAGGTTGTTCCAAGCCCCATCCCAGGGCACAGCCAGGGACAGACCTCAGCTCCTGAAGCACAGCTTCCCAAGCATGAGCTTTGGGATTTTGGGGTCAGAAAAGCGCTGTTTCCTCTCTGACAGTCCTGGGGTTTGGCCCGAGATGGGAACTTCCACCCAAGACAGCAAAATCTCAGCCCAACTTCTTCCAGCATCATCTGCTCTGGGTCTGCAGAAACGCTGAGGGACAGGGACACAGCAGCATCTGCTGGATCTGAGATGCTGAGGGACAGGGACACAGCAGCATCTGCTGGATCCGAGATGCTGAGGGACAGGGACACAGCAGCATCTGCTGGATCTGAGATGCTGAGGGACAGGGACACAGCAGCATCTGCTGGATCTGGCAGGAGTTGGGGCCACAGCTCTGAGCTTTGCTCTCACGGTGGGAGCACAGCCTGGAAGAGCTCATGAGGATGATGAGCGCAAGAAGGGAAGCAGGAGAGAGGGGAGGAAGCCGAGGGACTGTCCCGCTGTGCTTGCAAGCCCGAGTCCTTCCAGGAGGTGGCTCCTTCCCCCTGGAATTCCCGCCCCCAAAACCTTTCCAAGGGTGTAGCCCTCACCTTGCTGAAGGACCTTCAGGGTTCAGCTCCAGGAGGAGATGGTGATGCTCTTCCTGCCTCACCCAGCCCTTCCAGGCCTGTTGGCCTCATGTGGGGCTGGCTGCAGGTTTTGCCTCTGTCTGAGGGAAGGAAAATCTCCAGCAGCCAGGAGGATCCTCCCGGGAGCCTTCCAGAGGGACAGACTCCACCTCATCCGCTGAGGCTGCCCTGCTTTGTGCAGAGAGCACAGAAACTCTCCCGGGAGAGGAGCTGGGCTCCCTGCCCTGCTCCTGGGCTGGAGAATCACAGTCAACCTGTCCTGGCAATTTCCAGCCCAAGCACTAATTATCCTTTCATGCCAGTGGGAACAATGGCAGTGGAAAAGGAGGACCGTGGTCATCCTTTACTCCCACCTCTAAAAGCCAAGTGATGCCAGCCCTGCAGAAATCCCACGGGTGAAAAAAATTGTTCGTGGCGTTTTTACGACACTGTTCTCAGATAAAAGAACCTGGTATTCTGAAACAGGAGGGAAAAAAAGATTAAATAAAGATCCCAGGGAAAGATCTGAGGGGAAAGGCAATGGCCGCGGGCAAGATGTGCTGAGGAGGGAGTTTGGCCACCGGCCACGCTGGACTGAGTGCCCAGGACAGGGTCACTCCTCTCCAGGGCTGAGCCAGCTCCTGTAATGAGCCACAAACTTTTGCCTACTTGGACCTTTGCATCGTTTGCACGTTAGGTGTAAGGAGAGGCCGGAGCTGCCAAAAGCGGAGCAGCTCAAAGGCCAGGAGCAGATAAGAGACACTGCCCTGCTCAACAAAGAGACATTTCCAGACCTGAGGAAGTGAGGCAATCCTGGCTAATTAAGATGACTGACCAAAGTCTCCCAGGAGGAAGAAAGAGGGTGAAAGATGAAAATCTTTGTGTTTCAAAGGTGAAGAGACCAGGAGAGCTCACCTGGGAAGGTGGGAGGTGTCCCTGCCCACGGCAGGGGTGGGACTGGATGGGCTTTCAGGTCCCTTCCAACCCAAACTGTTCTGTGATCAGCAGGTGGGAAGTCCAGGCTGCTATTTCTGTCTCCAACAAGGCCACAGCAGGTCCCAGCTGGTGTTTGGGAGCATAAAGGGGCAGATGGATTTTGGAAAAACTTTGGGTAAAAAAATCTGAGCTTTGCTGAAAACCCCAACGCCCATATCTCCTTCAGGACCTCCTCCCTCCCAGTCCAGGCGCAAGGACCAAGCTGTGCTGCTGCGTCCCAGGGTCCTGAGCCTGCTCAGAGCCATCCCACGTGCTGACAAGAGCCCAGCCTTGGCTCCCAGCAGCCACAGCCCCGCGATCCCCTCGCAGCGCGGGGAGAAGGAGCTGCCAGCAGTGCCCTCAGACACAAAGCAGAGCAGCCGTGGCTGAGGCTGCAGCAGCAGCAGCAGCGTGGGCAGCAGATGCCCGAGGCAGGGAAGGGGAGCTGCCTGCAGCCACATCTCTCCATAGAAGGCAGGGAAGGAGCAGGTTTGTTTCTGCAGGAGGAGAAGAGTTATGGCTGCGAGAAACGGTGGCTAAAAATACCCTGAGGAGCAGGGAGGTCACTTGGGAGAGACCCAGACCCCGTGCACGTCTGGGGCAGAGGTGGCAGTGCCACACGTGTGGCACCGGGGCCTCCTGCCAGCCGCTGCAGGGAGGGCGTTCAGTGCAGGGAGGGTGCTCAGTGCAGGGAGGGTGCTCAGTGCAAGGAGGGTGTTCAGTGCAGGGAGGGTGCTCAGTGCAGGGAGGGTGCTCAGTGCAGGGAGGGTGTTCAGTGCAGGGAGGGCGTTCAGTGCAGGGAGGGTGCTCAGTGCAAGGAGGGTGTTCAGTGCAGGGAGGGTGCTCAGTGCAGGGAGGGTGCTCAGTGCAGGGAGGGTGCTCAGTGCAGGGAGGGTGTTCAGTGCAGGGAGGGTGTTCAGTGCAGGGAGGGTGTTCAGTGCAGGGAGGGTGTTCAGTGCAGGGAGGGTGCTCAGTGCAGGGAGGGTGCTCAGTGCGCCCAAGGGGCAGAATTGGGGTGGCCCAGCCCCCCAGACAGCCCTGCCCTGTGCCCCTGTTTGAGGCTCTGCCGGCAGCAGCCTGGCCCAGCCTTTGCTGGGAATCGGGGCACAACTGAAGCTCTGCAGGTGCTGCACACCAGTACTGAGCAGGGAACAGAGATACCAACCCTGGGGGACTCCCAGGGTCCCCAGTCTCTGCCCATGTCACAAACACCAAGAAGGTTTTGGATATGAGACAGCCATGCCCCTCACACCTCTGACCCCAGAGACCTTCCCAGTGGGATGCTCTCATCGACTGGAGAACCCTGGCACATATTCCTGGTTCAGGGATGTTTCACTGCTCATTCAGGAGCCCCAGAGGGGAGCACAGGCAGGTTAAACTCACCTGTTCTCCCAGCTCTGAGCTTCCAAGGATGGAGGAGGCACCACCAGCATCCAGCCCAGCACCGCCCTGGAGACCTCACCCAGCAGCAAATCTGCTTGAGCCATTTCCCATCTCAAGTTTCAGCTGCAGAAAAGGCATTTCCAATCATTTCTCCTCTTTTGAAGGGGCTGGTCCCTGTGGACGACTCTGCAGCGAGGGCGTGAGGAGGATCTTGCCTGGCCTGGGTCCCAGTAAATCACAGTTCAGAGACAGCTGAACTCCATTTTATGATTATTAACCCCAGCCCTGCTCATTTGTTTGGCCTGTCTGAGGCTATATTTAGTGATGGGTGCAGGCATGGCCAGGGGGGAATTGTGTGCAGCTGTTAAACACAGCCCCCCCAACCTTCCCAAAAAATTATTTAAAAAAAATAAAAATAAAAAAGCTAACAAAACAGGAAGACTATGGTTGGAAAATGAGAAGCAGCTGTGAAGAGGAGGGATGAGGTGTCATACAGGGAGGACTGACTTCAAACCTTGCAGGAAATGTATGAGAAATTTCCCGGCCACTTTTGTAATCCATCATCCCTCCTGTGTCCCGTGGTGGCTCTTGGCTCCTGCCACAGCCTGGGAGTGCCAGGGCCAGGAGCATCTCGGGCTGGGCTCAGCAGGAGCAGCCACAGAAGTGGCTGTTTGCTCTTGCACTGCCATCAACAAGGTCCTGCTGTGCCTTTGTGACAGTCCCAAATCACCACAGATGGATTAAATGTCACCAACAGGCAGGTGCTGAGCTCCAGGGAGGTTCTGGGAATTTCAACAATGGAAAGCTTTGAGCAGTGGTGGTGAAACACTCTGAGCACTCTCATGCGCTGAGGGAGTGCAGGACAGGACCAGGATGGAACAATAGAGGTGCAGAAACGTGGAGGTGCCTTGCTGAGATCAGAGTTCTCTTCCTGCCCCCTCCAGCCTCAGATCCTGGCACAGAGCAGCAGGAGAGGCTGCTCTCCTCATCGTGGTTCATTTTGGAGCTGTCAAAGAGGGGTAAACCAGGCAAAGTGAGGCTGTCCCTGACAAGGGCAGAGACACGGAACGAGATGGGCTTGAAGTCCCCTCCAACCCAAACCATTCTGGGATTCTGATTTATTCCAGTCCCTGGAGGAGCTCAGAACTGGAAGGGGCATTGTGGGGGAGGAAAGGGAGCATGACTTACTCTGAGGCCCTGATAGCAGCCAGAGTGGCCCTGGCATGGAGGAAACCAGGGCTGAACCCATCTCTTGGCTCTTCCCCAGTTTTCCTGGTGCCTCTAACGGCAGCACCAGCACCTGAGGCGCTGCTGGGGCAGGTGCTGCAGCAGTTTAACGTTTCATCTGGAGGCAGAGCTCAGGGGAGGCAATGCCAGTGCCCAGCTGATGCCCTGCTTTGCCTAGGGATGCCAGTGCATCAGCTGCCCAGGTAAACCCCAGTGTTGACCTGGAAATCGCTCACAGCTGGGGCTGGGGGACCATTCCTGGGGCCTGCACCCTTGCCCTTCCACCCTTGCTCGTAGTTTCCTGTTTGCCCACGGGTTTGGGGTGGGAAGGGCCTGGCAGGGTTTGTTTTGCTGCAGCACAGGCTGCTCTCTCAGGGAGCTGGCTTCCCCCAGGCTGTGGTTTCAGCAGCTGCCAGGTGTGAGCGACCGCACAGGAGCCGGGGGAGCTGACATCAAGGTGCTCCTCTGCAGAGGAAGGGGCTCCCAACTGAAGCACCTCGTGCTTGTGGTGACCCAGCCCAGCCCTCCCTGGCAGCCCCAGCCCCGCTCTGGTCCTGCACCTGCTGCCTCCAGAGCTCCTCCCAGGGACAGCTCCTCCTTGGCTTCCCAGCCAAGCACGGGCAGAGGGCTGCGATGGAACTGGGAGATCAGATTCCCTCTGTGGAGGTGTCTCAGGCTCACCATGGTTGTCACTCTTCCAGGGTGGCAGGAGCTGTCAGTGTCCCTCTGTGTGCCCCGGGGGAAGAGCACTGAGGTCATAGAATTCCAGAATCCCTGAGGCTGGAAAAGCTCTGAGGGATCATCGAGTCCAACCTGTGCCCAATGCCCACCTTGTCACCAGCCCAGAGCCCACCCAACCTGTGTCAAATCCCCACCTTGTCACCAGCCCAGAGCCCACTCAACCTGTCCCCAGTCCCCACCTTGTCACCAGCCCAGAGCCCACCCAACCTGTGTCAAATCCCCACCTTGTCACCACCCCAGAGCCCAACCAACCTGTGCCCAGTCCCCACCTTGTCACCACCCCAGAGCCCACCCAACCTGTGCCCAATGCCCACCTTGTCATCCACCCCAGAGCCCACCCAACCTGTGCCCAATGCCCACCTTGTCACCAACCCAGAGCCCAACCAACCTGTCCCCAATGTCCACCTTGTCATTCATTCCAGAGCCCACCCAACCTGTGCCAAATCCTCACCTTGTCACCAGCCCAGAGCCCACCCAACCTGTGCCCAATGTCCACCTTGTCACCACCCCAGAGCCCACCCAACCTGTGTCAAATCCCCACCTTGTCACCAACCCAGAACCCACCCAACCTGTCCCCAGTCCCCACCTTGTCATCCACTCCAGAGCCCACCCAACCTGTGCCCAATGCCCACCTTGTCATTTACTCCAGAACCCACCCAACCTGTCCCCAGTCCCCACCTTGTCACCACCCCAGAGCTCTGAGTGCCACCTCCAGGCCTTCCTTGGACACCTCCAGGGATGGGCACTCCAAACCTCCCTGGGCAGCCCCTGCCAAGGCCTGGCCACCCTTTCCATGGAGAAATCCTTCCTCAGTCCAGGCAGAGCTCAGCAAGGCCGTGGCCCCTGTCCTGCTTCGGGTCTCTAAGCCCAGGGGATTTTCCTAAAGAGAAAGGATGGCTGTGACAGTGACACAGCCCTTGAGAAACTCTGGCTCTGTGCAAACACTTTTGAAACCCAGAACATCTTTTCCATCCCAATTCTGCAGCAGCCTGGAGGGATTTAACCCCTTGTTTTGCTGCTCCATCTCAATGCCATGTGCAGGCAGGAGAGGGGGAATGTGGGGAGAGAATCTGATTCACTCTGCAAATCCCCAGTTGGGAGAAGGAGTTTGATTTACCAAGGCCAGAGGTAGTAAAGAGCTTGGACAGGAATTTGCACTAAACCTTTGACACACAAGACATTTCCCTTTCAGGCCAAGACAAACAAAGGAAGGAAGTGTCTGGGACTTTTAAAGCGACCTAGTGGAGACAGGTAAGGGCAGATAAGGGCTGAAGGAAGAGTGGGCTGGGCGAGGGAAGGATCCAGTTTTACAGATTTGTTGGAATCCTGAGTGCTCCGCAAACCAGGCTGAGGGAAGGCAAAACCACCTGGGGAAGGGCCCTTTGCAATGGGAGAAAGAGACTGAACGTCCCCGAAGCGCTGAGCACGGCCTTTCTATTCACTCCCTGCCTTTTCTCCACTCACTTTGCAAAGTTCTCAGTGCCTGAGGCTGGCAGGGTTTCGAGGCTCATTGGCTGCTCACCAGACAGGCTCTGCACTCTCCTGTCAGACTCTGGCTCATCCCTGCCAGACCTCTTGATTTCTCAGCAGCATCCCTGGTGTAAAAGAGTCTTTGCCCCTTGCCTGCACTCAGGTCCTGTAATAAAAAAAGCAGCTGGAGCTGTTCCTATGAAAGGGAGAACAACACTGTGTGGTGGAGAGATGGAAACAATAAATGATCAAAAACCTCTTCACTGATGCTGTTCTCTGTCCCCACCCACCTGTATGGGGAACACAGGGGATTCTCCTGTTTCCAGGGCTGGGAATGGGAGCAGCAAGGAGCTTTCTGTGGGGCAGCACTCAGGAGTGGCTCCCCTCTGGCTGTGGCATCTCTGCCTCCCCCCAGCCTGGCAAGCAATGACTTTCCTGGTACAACATCCCTGACCCCTCATCCCCGCTGAACAGGATTGCTTCAACATCATCCCAGCTGACAGATTTAAAGTGCCAGGCTTAACCCTGCCCGTACAGGGTTAATTTCCCTCTCAGGATTTCAGATTCTCCCTGGAGTCATCTCTTTGGTGACTCCACAGGTTCCCTCCTGAATCCCTCTGGGAACATTTTGCTCTTTGACCTCAAATCTTTCTCTTCTCCACTAAATTGCTCCAGTTTCTTTTTAACCCTTTTCTCCTCAAGATACAACACAGTGGGGTTCGTGAGGAGGCCCTGTGGGATCCCCAGAAGGGATGGAGGATAATTGGTGAGACCCCAGGGCCAGGAGGAGCAGGGGGGGTCCTTAGTGCTGTCCCACAGCCACAGAGTCACTGACCTTGTTCCTTGGCCTTATCTCATGGGGAGTTTTGCATTCTGAGTCATTAAACAAACACAGGGACTGCTCTGCCTGGCCAGGACTCCCAGGGCCCAGAGCAGGGCTTGGATGAGGTTCCTCCACACGCCGAGTCCGAGACCATGAAAAACAAAGCTGCAGCTTTCTGGGTTATTTATAAAGCAAACTGCACAAATAAACCTTTCCTACCCAGAACAGTCAAGGTTATGAATCCATAATTCTCCTTTCCTACAAGGACCTTGTTTGTGACTCATTCCTGGCCAGCCTCGGGGGCTCCCAATGCGTGAGCTGGGAATGAGGAGCTGCTGGGAATGAGGAGCTGCTCACAGCGAGGAAGAGCTTGGCAGAGGCAGCCGAGGGCTCCCTGCAAGGGCTCAGCACGGGCCACCCTCCTTCCTCACCACTGAGCCCAGAAAAGCCATCAGTGGGACAATCCAATCCTTTCAAATCCCAGAAAATTGGCTGGAGCACCATCTGGAGGCAGCTCCTGGAAGGCGTGGGCAGAGCTGTGACACCTTTCCCGGGATGGGGATGCGGATGTGCCTCTGTCCCCTCTGCTGGGGTGACTGCCCATCACCAGGGACCCTCCCTGAGGAGTTCCCATCCCACCAGGGCACAGCAGGACCTGGATTCAAGGTCCCTGAGCTGCAGATCCTTGTCCTGTTCTGTCTCTCTCTGACCAAGTCTGTTCCTGGATATTCTGCCCACTCATCAGCTACTCTGGCAGGTAACCCCAGAATGAGGATTTTCCACACTCAATCTCTCTCCTGTGTCCTGGGACCCTTGGATCACATTTTTTCCCTCCAATCTGTGCATTTACAACCATGGTGTAACTTTCTGCCCGTGTTTCTCTGCTCTCCATTAGTTCATGTTGCTGGGGCACAGATGGATCTGTGAAATCAGGGAGTACTTCTCCAGAAGTCCTCGGTCTGTTTGGCCTTGATTTGCTATCAATTTTTGCTGGGCTTGATTTGTTATCGATTTTTCAAAGATTTTCTTTCAAGGGCCAGTCTGACTAAAAGTATCTTCTGCTGGGTTTGACCACAACTTTGCTATCCTGCTCCATCTTTCTGATAACACTGGGTGCCATTTCCCTCTGCTCTCTGGAGGTGGAAATGATTGCATTTTTAAATTCTGCTGATGCTGAGAGGAGCTGTGATTTCTAAGAAGCGATGCTGTGCATGCCCTGACACGTTTCATGTCTCAGCACTCAGCTGCGCTCTGAGCCTTCAGTGAAGAGCCTGGAATTGTTTAGTTTTTTGGTTGGTTTTTTTTTTTCCCCAGGGATTTGCTTTCTGTAATCTGATCATTCATGTTGTTCACAAAGACAACTTGATTTTTCAATATGTGATCCGCTTTCTCCACGGCTGATTGAGGCTTCCTGCACAATGAGCTGACTCTGTGTTGCCAGTTCCTGAGGAATTCTCACCAAACACGGGCTTAGAAAGCCTTTGCCAGCTCCGTGGCTGCTTTGGGATGCCCATCCTGGGCAGCTCAGGGAACCTGTTTAAGGCTGATGCATCCCTGGGTGTTGTTTTTCTCTTCATCTCCTATGTCCACAGCATTAAACACTTCCTTCCCCTTCAGCCCTCGAGGCTTTTCTCAAAGCTGGAAGCCCAGGGGCAGCTTGAGCAGGGCCTCCCTATCACCAGGATCTGCTTATCTGCAGCTCAAAGGAAATTCTGCTTGGCTGCTGAGTTCCAGCTCCGGATGAAACGATGAAATGATGAAGTGCCCGCACGGCAGAGCCTCAGAGCGAGGGGCTCAGGAGCTGCTCCCCAGGAAGATTGGCTGGGAAAACAATCAGGGGCTCTCCTTCCACGGGGCCAGAGCCAGCCCAGTGCCACGGGACTCATCCAAGGCTCTCAGGGAAGAGGTTTCAGGATTTCGGTGCTTCAGAGAGAGGGAGTCCAGGGACCCGATAAACATTTACACGGGGAGAAAGATCTCAGGGCTGAAACATCAAATAAAACCCCTTGGAATGAAATACGACCGCAAGGACTGGATGAAGCCATTAGAAAGTCTGGGCAGGTTTAAGAGCTCACTTGTGTGGAAAAGGGGGGGGTTGGTATTTTCAAGTGTTTCTACACCACTCACGGCGTTCCCCAGGGCCTGGAGCGTGCTCGTGCTGCTAAAAATAAACCACTCAGGAAGGCTCTGACAGCCTTCTCAGAGCTTCAGGTGCTCTGAGCTGAAAAAGCCAGGGGAAAAAAATGGATGAGGCTGTTAGATGTGCCTGGGTGAGAAATAACCACCTCCAGCTCCGCTTGACAGAGGAGCGAGCGGGGAGCTGTGGTCTCACTGGGGGGAAATTATAGTTTAGAGAAAACAGCTCACCTCTGTCCCTTTATTTCCTGAAAGCTGATGGAGGAAGACTCAGAATTAGGGAGAGAGAGACAGAGTTTGTTTTCTCTTTCTAGAAGACACCGCATGTTTTTATTCTCCCCGTTCTTTGTGCGCGTGTTTAGATAAAAGTTGGGACACAAAGGCTTTGCTGGGTTGGTGCCAAGATAAAGCTCAAGAAAACAAACCTCAACCTTCAAGGCCGAGAGGTTCAGTGGGTCGTTAAAGCCAGTCCTGCTGGCACAGGAAATCACATCATGTAATCTCTTGTTTGGGACTTTGGCAAAGGTAAAATCCTTCTCGGGAGGGAGCGCTGCCATTTCGGAGAGCAGCAGCCCAAGAGAAACACAGCATTTGAGGGAGCAGGGGTTTTTCAGGATCTGTCTGCACAAATACCCAGGCTCCATCCCTGGTTGGGAGAGCAATTATTAATTTCATGGCAATTAAAATTGCCTTCTTTTCCATGCTATCTACAGAAGCCTCCACCAATAGAGGTGAGAAGTAAACATTCTCCTGCCCCATCCAGGACCTGTTCTACCATTCCTGATCCAATTCTTTAAGCTGTCAAAAACACACTTCACTTCTTCCCTTCTGTTCTGCAAGGAAACCACAGACAGTTGTCCCCTGTGCAGGGCTTGTCGCAGTCCTGGATAAGCTCTGGGGTGATTTTATTCGAAGCGTTTCTCTCTCTTTCTCATGGGCCATGTGGAACAGTATCAAAAGCCATAAAACTTTATGTATTTACAGCCTCTTCTGGGAGCACAGCGCTCAGAACATCGTTGTAGATGTAAATTAGCTCAATTATCTTTGCTTGGGATGGTTGGATCTTGCCCAATTACCGTTGCAGTTTCTCATTCTCTGTGGTGCTGACAAACAACGCGTTTAAGTGCTTGTTCCGCTGTTTTCCCAGTCCCAACACCACATAATTCTCTCTGATCTTCAGCCTCTGTTTTAAGAGAAACCTTTGGCATTCTTCCTTGACTATTTTCCACCCTCTCTGGGTTAAGGTTCCCTTCTTGGCTTTCTGGCACCTGCAGAGTGAATTTAATCTTACCCAAATCACCTGAACGTGTACTATAAGTTCTAGTGCATCTCTACCCTGTTTTTTCCTTACTGTACTGAGATTTCTCTCCTTCCTCAATTATAATCCTCATCTGATCCCAACACCCTTTGAAGTTTTGACATTTCAGTCTTCTTGGCATTACTCTCCATCAGCTCCTTGTCTGGAGAACAACTGAGATCCACGGATTCCTTCCACACTCAGAAACTCCTCTGTTAATTGCCAGTGAGAGCTGCTGCTGCTGCAATCTTATCAAATCTGGACACCACAATTTTTCATTACTTTCATGCCATGATAGCAGGGCCACGAGCCTTTGGACCAGCTGCTAGAATCAGAAATTCTGATTTTCCCTTGTGCTCTGGCTTTCATTAATTAACAACACCAAAAATCCCATGGATTCTCTTGTAGCCTCTCCTGGTGGGCCTGGTTTCCTCCTCACCGTTTCATTTCTGGAGTAAACAACTGAGAAAGAGTAAAAAAAGAGTGGCTGCTCTCTCTGTGCCCTCATTGTGCTCTGAGCTGAACCATTCCCAGTCCCCTGGAATGACTGAGCAGGTCCTGGATGTTCCCACACTGCAAAACCACAACACTGACACCCTCAAGGGGTGTCTGAATTCAGGGACTGCTCCAAGTGGAGCTGTAGGAGCCACTTCCAGCCTTTCACACAGAATCTCTGAATTATTCAGGTTGGAAAAGTCAAGCTGTGCCTGATCCCCACCAGAGCACTGAGTGCCACATCCAGTCATTCCCTGGACACCTCCAGGCCAGCCCCTCCCAATGCCTGACACCCTTTCCATGAAGAAATTCCTCCTGGATTTTCACTGCCTTCTTCTGAACTTCCTGAAGTTTTCCTCGCTCTCAGATGGGGCGAAGGCTGCAGCCCCTCACAGGGCAGGAGCTGGATCAAAAGGGAGAGTTCAGAACTCTCAACACCCCAACCTCTCCCAGGGCTCCCCACCGGGGCACCGCTGCTCTCCCTGCCCCAGATGAGCCCCTGGGGCAGCAAATGCTCCGGGTTTATCGCCCCATCAGAGCAGTTGGAAGACAGTTGAGTGTCTCTGGGGTGCTGATAGCGGGGCAGGCTTTGCTCTGGGAGATAAGCTGCCCTCCCTGAGCAGCCAGGGCAGGCCGTTGGTATCTCAGCGTCCTCCAGCCCCTCCAGACACACCCTGGGGCCGGGGCTGGCCAGGAGCTGGGGGCAGTTAACTGAACCCCTCGCTATCGTCGGGGCTCTGCTCCCTGGAATCGTTTCTCCCGTGCTGATCAAGGCTCTGCAGTGACCTCGCTGCCTCACCCCGCTGTAAACAGGCACTCCTGGTTTTGGAGATGGATTAATTCAGGAGAGAAAGGCGCTTCTGGAAGGTATTTGAAAGGTTTTGAAATGCACAACAGCTCCATTTTCTGCTTGAGTGGCTGCCCAGGAGAGAAAAGCATCAACAGCATCCCCTGTCGGGTTTGGGGGAACCAGGAGTGTCTGGAGTGCAGCTGTTCCCCACCCCACAGCAGCAAATCCAGGCTCCGGTGGTCACCCAGCACTCAGGTGTGAGCACGGCAGAAAGTCCAGGCCACCTTTACCCAGAGGAATCAGTAGATCCAAGCACCACTACTGGAGTGAGGAAGAGCCAGGGTGTGCACAGAGGCTGCACACACAAAGCACCTGGAAACAAGGAGAGCAAATATTGTGCTGAGGCAACAATATTGGTTTCACAGTTTCTGCCTATATTACATTAAAAATATTTCCTTTTTCATTTTAAATGCTGCCCATTCCTTCCCTTGGGCCCTGCTCAGCTCAGGAGGATGAACACCTTCCCCAGGCAGCTCTCTAAGGTCCTGCTCTGTTTTCTTCCATGGGAAACCACATCTTTCTCAAATATAGATATTTTCATCCAAATAAAAGGGAGGGGGTTGCAATATTGTTAAAAAATAATCCAGCTGCGAGGCAGAAACCTAAAAGTGGTGAAAAGCATCGTCCTTTTTCGAGGCTGGGGAGAGAACGGCGCTGCACAAACGCAGCAGTGTCATCTGTGGGGAGCCTCTGCCATCTGCTGGCAGCGAGTCCTGCAGCAATCCCTGGGCTCGGGAGAGATTGTCAGTGAACAAGAGGGGAAAATGAACAGCACGGGGAAATGGGCATTTTTGAAGTTCCTAAGCCCTTTTATGGGAGAAACATTACCTGTTTTGGTCTCATCAAAAATACTGAGGTCATAGGAAGGTTTATGCTGGGAGAGACCTAAAAATCATCCAGTTCCACACCCCTGCCATGGTTCCACCAGACCAGGGTCCTCCAAGCCCCATCCAGCCTGGCCTTGGACACTTCCAGGGATCCAGGGACAGCCACAACTGCTCTGGGCGCCTGTGCCAGGCCTTCAGCACCTTGACAGCAAAGGATTCTCTCCTCAAGCTTCCAGGCAGGTGGAGACCCCAGGTTTTCAGTCAGGGATATGTACAAAGCCATGAATTAAAGGGCAAAGGCTTATCAGGTTTAAAGTCTGCTTTTACCACCTTCTTTGCCCAGAGAGGTTGGTACTCCCCGTGGGAGCGGCACAGCCAATGGGAGCTGAAAAGGGGCAATAGAAACTGTGACAAACAGAAAACCCGTTTGTCACCTGTGCTCTTACTCATAGCAGCCTCACCTGGACTTGAACGCCAGTAAGGAAGTTAGAGACAATTGACAGATGTTCAGCCAGGACTCAGATTGTGTCAGGGAAACGCTGCAGCCACACCTCAAAGTATTTTTAGTTCTGGCCTTGGTTACTCAGATGGAGCTTCTTGAAGCCTCCCAAGGCTGCAGGCACTCTTTGCAGAACAGCTTTTCCAGGTTCTGTCTTTCCTGCTCCATGGTGCAGCTCACTGTGGTGGTTCAGAGCCCCTTCCTCGTGGCCCAGAATCAGCTGAAGGAACTTTATAACAAACAGGTGCTTTTCTGGACAAATAAACCAGGATTTCCTTTCAACCAGCTCCGAATTCGATCAGTGTTATTTGATGTAACAGAATGTTTTGAAGCCAAGGACTGTTTTCAAACCACCAACAAAAATATTTGTATTATTTTTTCCTCTGCATCTCATTGCAGCTCTTTTGCTTTTCCTTCCCACCATTTATCTTTCACAACACCAAGCCTTGCCTGTACTTCCTATTTGGCTGCTGCTTGGTAGTTTTCTCATTTGCTGTTATTTTTGACTTCCATCCAAGCTTTGTATGATATTAATAGCTGTTGCAAAGAACTGTAATCATCCTCAAACCAGCCCTAATATTAGCAGAAGTAGCCAAGAACTGTTGTCAAGGCCTGAGGGATTGGAGCAGTGAATTTTCTCCTCCATCCTGCCAGTTCTGCCCCAGCCCAAGGAGACAAAACATCTGCCCAGCACCCAACTCACACAGCCCCATCCTGGCCACCCCAGGCAAGAGAGAAGCAGCTTGGTCAAGCTCAAGTGCACAAAAAGATGCTGAAAGAAGATGCTGATGTGAAGATTCAAGAATTAAATGTTACCCGTTGTCTAATTAATGCTTCTGCCTAATCAAGATAGAGCAATCACTCATTGTTCATCCAGCAGTGCTAACACTAATAGCCAAATTACTCATTTTCTATTAAAGGTTGTCAGCAACAGAAAAAAATAAACAGGGGATAAAAGCATCTACCCTGCTCCTCCAGCAGTAAATTCTCCTCCTTCCCTTGCGCTGCTGCAGTGACTCATCAGCATCCTGAGGGGGAAATAGTGATGGGTTTCTTCTTTGCTGGGAGGAATGTGATTCTAAGGCTGGTGGTTTCTTCCTTCTCTGTTTAGAGTTTACTTGAGGCTACTTTTTAAAATGTATTTTCTGCTATTCTCTCCACTGGAAGCTTTCTTCCCAGGGCTGCACTCCCCCCTTACACCCAGACATACCACATGCCCTGCATTTTACCTGCATTTTTTCTGTCACTTCCACCGGTTTCTGTCACGTGCCAAAACCTCAGTGGTTAGCAGTGGCTTCCTGGTGAGTTGCTGACAGCCCTGGGGCCATCTCCAGCTCAGCATCCTGTGCTCTCTCAGCACTTCCTGCTCCTTAGGGAAGGATTTTTTTGGATTTTCCCCAGGTGCACTGCTGTACCTCACACCAAACTGTGCAAATGCAACTGTCATCCCCTTTTTTTTGATAGTTTCTGTGACACGCAGATGAGAAACTCCAGCAAAACTGACAGGGCAGATCCAGACAAGGCCTGGGGACTAAGTCCTGCAGAGTCACAGGGAGCATTTGGCTCATCACTGATGATGCCAGTGTTGATGCCACGCTTCCATTCTGATGGATCCTCCATCACCTTACACCAGGTTCTTCCTAGAAGTTGTAACACTGAAGTCCTTTTCAGCAGGGAGAAGGTCTCCACGGGGGAGTCCAGACCCTGCTGCTCTGACCACAGGGCTCCCTTTCTTGTCTATCCAGACCCCAGGACCATTTTATGAAGGGAAGGTGATAACTTTCAGATAGGAAGAGAATACTTTCATTTTTGGTTTAAGCTCTTCCTGTTTCGTTTCGTCCTCGGCAAGTGGTTTCATCTGACTCCACCCAGTAGAGAGCTTTCTTACTTAAGGCTCAGCCTCGAGGTTACACTGCTTTGCTCAGGATCTGCTGCTGGGTGGAAGAGCCAAGCCATCCTCCCTCGACAGTGACATGATCGCCGCAGGAAGACTGAGGTGAGTGCACAGCATCCCTTCTTGTCACAGCTCCCACAGCCACAGGGTGAGGGGGGACAAGGCTCAGCACAGCATCCTGCTCAGAACCTCACCATGGCTAAGGCTGGAAAGGGCCTCTGAAAGTCACCTTGTCCAAGGTGCTGCATCCAGACAGCTCTGGAGCCTCTCTGAGGGTAGAGACTGCACAACCTGTCCCGGAAAAACGTGCAAGGCCTTTCATCTTCTCACAGTTAAATTTCCTGATGTCCAGATGGAGCTTCCTGGGCTTGTTTGTGCCCTTTTTGCCCTGGCACTGGGCACCACTAAAAAAGCCTGGCACTGCTTTGCACCCTCCCTTTAGGTATTTCTACAGCTCTAAGATCCTTACAAGCCTTCTCTTCTCTGAGCTGAACAGTCTCAGCTCTCTCAGCCTTTCCTCATGGAAAAGACTCTCCAGTCTAACATCTTCCTTACCTTGCTGGGCTCTTTTCTGAGCCATTTCTTCACCCTTCAGCTGAAGACACAATCCCTGCTTCCTCCCCACAGAAGGTGAAACGAGAGAAACCAGTCTTTCAACTTGTGGGTGGGGCTGGCTCTACACTCCCTTTTTCAGCCATCCAAGGGCCTTTGCCTTAGGTGAGAGAGCAACCCTGGCTCCAGGCACTGGTGACTCCATTCCTGGCTTGCTGTTCTTTAACGGGAAGGCTCACAGAGAGCTCCCTGAAAAATGGGCTGATTGGAACAAGGATTTGCAGGTTCTTTAGTAGCCTGAGTACAAGGGATGTGTTGGGCAACTGGAGACAGTCTCCTCCTCCACCTCCCTTCCTCTTTTCTCCCTCTGTGTGGGCACACTCTTTAATAACTCATCACTTCTCTTTGTAGCAATGAGCAGCTGAAGGAGATGCTGGATACCCTACAGTGTCACTTCACCTGGAAGCTGGGTGTTGACTCTTTCAGTCTTTGGCATCTCCTGCAGAAGTTGGATGTTGAGATCAAGCACACAGCCCACCAGAACCAGGTGGCCCTCCTGGGGCTCCAGGCCTACCTGCACCAGATGAACGACCAGAGTAATAAAGCTCTGCGGAGCCTCGAAGCTGCTAAGGAGCACAACAACAAGAATCATCTGCTGACATCTACTGCTGGCTCTTTGATCATCTACGGGAATCATGCTTGGATCCACTACCTTCAGGGCTCCTACCAGGAGGCTGAAACCTGCCTGAGACAACTTCAGCAGCTCTGCCCAACTCCTTGGGACGTGCGGCTGATCCCGCACATCCAGGCCCTCAAAGGCTGGTCCCTGCTGGCTATCAGAGCCCGGAACGGGGAACGGGCAAGAGAGTGCTTCAACACGGCCTTGATGCTTGAACCAGAGAACAGCTCCTTCCGTGCTGGGCTTGCAATGGCTCTTTATTCCTCCTGGAATTTCTCCTGGCAACCTGATATTGAAAGAGAAGCCAGAATCCAGTTGGAAAGAATTGTCAACACACAGCCAGAAAACTACAGAGCCAAAATATATTTGGCCAAGCTACTTAAACAAGTTGATATGGAAAAATCAACTAGCTTAGTTAGAGAATGTGCAGAGAGAAGCTCTGACCCCGAGGTCCTCAAACTATCAGCTTTGTTCTGGATGCCACTGTCAACAGAGCGAGCATTTCAGATCATCCAGCAAACCCTGCAGCAGGACCCAGGTTACCACCTTCTCTACCAGGCCTTGGCCAACTGCTACAAGCAACGCTGGCTTAAAGCGGATCAGAAAGACAAGGATAGGATACGGTGTAAAGCCATCAAGGACCTCCAGCAAATTATTCAGGAACATCCAGACCTTGACCTTACACTTGTCAAGCTGCAGTTGGCAGAGTTCCTTGGTGTAAAAAAGCCAGCACAGGAAGAAAGGATGTACGAGGAGCTGCAGGAGAGAATCGACACCCTGAGCCTCAGATGCCGTCAAGCCCTGAATCTCTTCTGGGGAGATTTCTTCTTCTACCGGGAGAAATGCAAGGATAGGGCAAAGGCCAAGTTCATGGAATGCTACAAAATCCCCGTGCAGACACAACAGAGGAGGGAATGTGGGCAGAGGCTGTTGAAGATAGCTGAGACCTACCAGCACAACGGTGACGCTGATGCTGCCAGTGCCATCCACCGCTTCCTCCAAGAGGCCGACCAGCACCTGCCCAGGGAACCTGCTGTGCTTGATTTAGATGATGAGGATCACCCCATCCCACAGAGAATTGGGCATGACTTTTCCCAAGGCTAGAAGGCCAAAAGGACTGCCTGGCTCTGCACAGCAGGCCCATCCCTCACATGGACCTGGTGGTTCTGGCAGCTCCTCAGACCGTCCCGTTGCTCAGCCGTCAAATCCAGGCCCACCTGTGGGTAACCAAGTGCCCAAACCTTCCACATGCTGCTGTGTGCTGCTGCTCCCAGAGGGAATGAAAACAAGAGGGAAGAATTTGTCTTAGAGGGTCTGAGCAGCATCTTCTGCAGGTGTGGACCTGCATCTCTCCCTTGGAGCTTCCACTGATCAGAACCAAATGCTGATTAGGGCAATGTGAGAAATCAACTCATTAATTATAAGAATTCTGCCATTTGCAACAAACCAGGAGGTGAATTCCTCCACAAGATCAGTGAGGAGCTATGATGAGGGTGAAGTCCTTCTGTACAGGACACAGGTGGTCACTGGCCCGTCCAAATGCATTGACTGCTGCTGATTAAGGCGCCCACAGGGGTGATTTTATCTGCATTAATCCTCAGAAGCACACACATGCCTGCCCCTGCTTGGACATAAACCAGGAGCTTCTTTGTACTGGTTCCAACCAGGAATGACATTTTCATCCCTATTTCTGGAGCCAAACTGAGGCTTTTAAAAATCTTTGATTAATAAATATTTTTCTGCATGATTTCTCCTTGCTGGTGTCTTCTTGCAGCCTGAAGAATCCAGAGCATGGAACACCAAAGATCCACCCTCTCCCCACTGTTCTCACTCTCCATCCCCCAGGCCCTTCCCACTTGGAATTTGTGCCCTTACCTGCAGGCACAGGTGGGCACTCCCATCCCAGCCACGTGCCCAAGCACTGCCAGGGTCACCTTTGTTCCCAGCAGTACCTGAGTGGCCGTGGCTTCCTCAGATGTCCCCAAAGCTACCTGTCCCCACAGAGCAGTGCCACAGGCACCAGGGCAGATGTCCCTCAGCCGGTCCCACCAGCAGTGACCGTGTTTCTGCTCCAGTGAGGAACAGACAAGGACCTCGTCTGGGAGAAGATGCTCGAAGAAAGGACCAAGTGTGTCCAGAACAAGAATTTGGGTAAGGAGAACACACCTTAGTGCCCCTCTCCTGCACACATGGTGTGTCTGAGAACCCAGGGCCAGAAACAGCCCCTTGCTCAGGGGCCCCAGCAGTGGCTCAGCACCACTGTGCAAACACTTCACCCCCAGACCTCACAATCAAGGGAGAGATGTTGCAGTGTGAAGCAATTTCGTCCCAGCCATCCCAGCCCCTCCCCGGTGTGGCAATACCTTCCTCCTCCCCCTCCCCTTTGTCTCCTCCTAAGTGCTGTCAGTCAAAGCTAACATTCCAGCAGTTACACTGCCTGGTTGGCAGAAGTTCAAAAGATGCCCCTCAGTGTCAAGGTCATTGGCCTGTCCTGGGTGTCACTCTTCCCCTGAGACCCTGCCCCTCCCACCTGGTTGGTGGCTCACCTGTCCCTTCCCTCCCCCTGCCCGGGCCTTAAAACCGACTGCGAGCACGTGGTTACTCGGTTCAATAGAGCAGAGTCCTGGTATTCAGATGTTCCTGACCTTGGAATAAAATCTGGATCTTAAGCTCTGTTGCACCCGCTCCCTTTCCTCTTCACCTCGCCTAAGGACTTTCTCCCAGAGGTAAACTGAGTTCCTACAAGCCTGGGTGGCCCAGCCGCTGCATCCAGCCAGCCAGAGATATCTCTGTGGTGAGAACCACCACAGCTGCTGTCTCAGGCCAAGCAGCGAGGGACAGAAGAGCCCAGGCACTTTCCATCCGGTAATATTGGAATTTTATTCCAATAGAGAGAGAAACATCCCAGGCCAGCACACCTACCCTGGGCTATTTCACCTCCCAGCACAACAGTGGGGACCAAACCTGTCATCCTCCTTTGTCCCCAGGACCCAGGAGCCACAGCCCAGGGCAGGCTCCTGGCCCCAGCAGCAAAGCTGTCTGGGATCAGTCCTTGGGGGAGACAGCAGCCCCTCAGCCTCCAGTGAGGCCACACATGCCTGGTGAAAATACACAAGTTAAAACCACGAGCCAGAGAACACAAAACTGTGGGTCGTGTAAAAGATCAGGATTTACTTAACTGCACAGCCAGGACAGTTTTCCAAAGCTCAATAAAAACAGCCACTTGATAAACTCGTGTGTGTTGCACAGGTGTCTTCACGGAGCACTGGGCAAGGTCCCAGATCCTGAACTGGGAAAGCAGGACTCCCACCCCCACGGAACCACCCTCCCTCCCCTCACCAGCAAGAGCAGCACTAATTCCTTTGGGCTGCCCAGGAATCCTTTGGCTTTGCATCTACACCCTCCTCTATGGAATTCACCCCTTGCAAACACAGTACCAGGAGTGCTCCTTTAGAGCAGCCACAGTCCCTCGGGCAGTTCCTTGAAGAGAGGCTTTTGCCCACCAGCCCAGACCAACACTGCCATCCTCAGGATTCCAGCTGCACACCAGCCAGGTGGGACTGACTGTGCTGATGGAAATCCTGGATTCTGACAAAGTTCAGACACTGCTGTGCCAAGAACATCCTACAGTCCTAAAAATCCCAACCAACTGACCCCCATTTTGTGACTGCTCTACTTCACACAGGGAGAAAAACAGATGTTAGTGAAAATGCCAATTCTCTAGAGGTTTTTTTAATGATTAGCACTGAACAAATCCTGCTTGTTACTGTCTTCACCAATACTACATTCAGCACAGCATTAGATAATAAAAATAAATTGCACTATAAAATCCCATTAAAAGTCTCAGTTAAGCTGAAAGATAAAAGGCAAAACATTATTTCATATAAGCTGCCAGGGGCCATGGAGACAATCTGTATTTCTTCTACTTGTGAGCATTGGTGTGCAAATGCCAGGACAAGGCCGACTCCCAGGTCTTCACTTCAGCATAGGAGAGGCAAAGAAGTTACCCTGATGCCCAAACTGGGTTGTTGACTTGCTTTTGCTCCCAAATCTAATTCAAGAGAAACACAAGAATATCAGTTTGGAATTCTGGACACAGAGGTTCAACACTCTCCCTTTTCCAGGGAACATTCACCCAAATCTCACCCACCTCCCAAACAATGTTCCTCTCCCTGCCACGAGAGGATGTTTGTTACTCAAACACAGCACAGATCAAGGGAGGCCTCGCTGAGTAGTAAGTGCAGGCTGCCCCCAAAGTCTCAGTTCTCCTAGAGCCCCCAAAATCACCTGCAGTCATCCCAAACGTGGCATGACAGCACTCCTGGCACTTACTTGGGGGTGGTCTTGCTGAAGGTGGAGCGGACCCTCTGGGACAGGGAGCTGGACGAGGGGGTCTTGGAGAGCTGGTGCTCTGGGGTGGTGAGAGGTCCCAGGATGCTCACTGCCAAAAGAGAGCAGCACAGTGTGGGGACAGCTGGAGTTTTCTTTGCCATTCAGGGAACATCAGGCATTCCCTGGCATCTGTGAAAAGCACTAGACAAATCTGGCATTTCCTGGCACACTTTGCTTTTCCCTCTGCCTCCATGAAGTGAGAAGTGGCTGGCTCTGAGAGCCTCGCAGGCTGCTTGGATTGAGAGTTGTTTTTAGTAAGAGAGCAGAAGGCAGGATTACCTTGGACCTCAGGTGTCCGTGGAGTGGAATAGGCGTTGGTGTTCTCGATCACGTGTGCTGGGTCAATGTTCTCCTGCTCCACCATCATCAGCTGGCTCCAGTAGTCCATGGGCAGCAGCAGGAGCCGCTCCACCACCTACAGAGACACCTGTGAGTCACTGATCACAGAATCGTGGAATAGTTTGGGTTGGAAGAGAGACAATCACCAAGTTTGTCCTACCTTGGGCTGACGCTTCGTGTCTTGCAGCAGGGTCATGGGGTCAGGATCTGGTACCGCGTGGGCGACTATTGTGGGGCCAAAGACCTTGGCCAAATTGGAGATGTCCATTTTAGTGTCTGGGCTCTGAGCCACCCTGCATTAAAAGAAATATAGAAAGAATGTAGCTTCCCCCCTTCACTTGTGATACAAGTCCCCTGTCCCACACACACTTGGCCTCTGAGTGAGCAGGTTAGTTCCAGAATGAAGACTTGATGTTCACAAGCAGTAACCAGACCCAATTAGAAAAAGCACCAGTGGGGTAACCTTCCCCTTCCAAATCACAGAATGGTTTGGGCTGGGAGGGACCTTTGATATCACCTGGTTCTAACCCCTCTGTCCATCAGAATGTACCTCTGCAGGTGGACCATGAGGAAAGCCAAGGTGTCCCTGTTGGCCTGAGGAAGTTCTCCAACTGCTTGGTACATAGCAGCAATGCTGTTATCCTCATCCGGGATTTCTAGCAGGAAAAAATAATATTTAGACCTAAAAAAGTACTCCCAGAAACTGCAGTTTTCCCCTCACAGCCACAGCTACCCTGAGAAATAAAGAAGCTAGAAACTTCTCAAGTTGCGCTAATAATCTTGTATCCTGCCCAACTAGAACTCAGGCACAAGGGCTCCACAGAGCACCACGAGCTCTTGACAGCAAAACCACAAGTTTTGCTGAGCCTCAGGAAGGAGCTGGAGATGTCACACAGCAATTCCTCACCTGCAGCTTCCATGAAAGTCTTGTTTAACCGGAAAGTGAGCAGGGGCTCTTTCAGGCTGCGCAGGAAGTCCTTGAGAAGGCCACAGATGGCGTGGATATCGTCCACCTTACTGAGCAAAGGAATGTTCTTTGCTCGGAGAAACTTTTCCTTCAGCTCCCTCACAGTCTTGTCACAGCCAGAGATGCGGTAAATGCCTGTCTGTTGGCACAAAGCTTGGCTCAGAGGAGGAGGTCAATTGGCTTTCTTCCATCCCCACCTTCTCCCCACACCTGAGTCACCCATGCACACCATAAATAAAGGATATTTGGGTTAACAATTTGCTTCCCTAACACCACGACCCATTTCATTGGCACTGTTTCACACCTCATTTTCCTCTTACCTCATGCAGCCCTCGTTGCTCAATCTCATTAACACAGTGCACGATGATGGAAGGGATCATTGGAGGAGTAGAAGGGACAAAATCCATCAAGGTGCCCTAAAAGGCAGAAGGGAAAGTAAAAAAAAAAGATGGATTCAGTCACCAAGACATGGAAAATACTCTCTCAGGAATTCACAGCAAGATCTATGGTCGGAAAACAAGAATTGTTGCTCTTCTCAGGACTGATGAAGAAACATCACATCCATCAGCACAACGCTGCATCGCCTGCCCAGAGCTGCCACCTTCCCCACTCAACGCCCTCCTACCATCACACCCCTACACCCCCTCCCTGCTTGTGCAATGATGCATTAGCGAGCTCATTTGCATGTCATTATGCAGCTCTGAGCAACAGGAGCTTTGCTGGGGAAGGCAGCCTCGGCGCTGAGCAAGTCCCAAGGCAGAGTGGCCCCCTGGTCGCAGCCCCAAGTCCTGAGGCAGGGTGGCCCCTCTGGTGCCAGCCCCAGCCCCGGGCACTGACCCACCTCCCCGATGCGCACCGGCGTGCCCGTCAGCGTGGGGATGCAGGGCAGGGGGCAGCGCTCCCGGCACTCGGGGTGAGCCACCACCCGGCAGTCTCTGCACTTCAGGGAGATCTTGCCAAACTTGACTCTCTTTCCACACGGGACACACGATTCTGGCTTGATAACCTGGTGATCCAGAGCACACAGATGGGAGAGATTAGTGCAGTGTAGTAACTCAGCAGGAATTAAACTGGGAACAGGTCTCTGATCCATGCAGGTAACTGGTACGGGTCATATTGACCTGAGACTAATCACAGAATCATGGAATAGCCAGAATTGGAAGAGAGCCACAGACATCACCAGTGTAGGTCCTGGCCCTGCGCAGACACCCCAAAAACCCCACCCTGTGCATCCCCGGGAGCATTGTCCAAACTCTCCTGGAGCTCTGGCAGCCTTGGAGCCATGCCCATCCCCTGTTCAGTGCATGACACCCCTCTAAGAAAAGAACATTTTCCCAATATCCAACCTAAACCTCCCTTGACAAAGCTGGCAGTCCCTTATCACACACATTCCAAGAGGGAAGGAGATGCTTTTCCATCTCCTCCTGCCTGTAGACCCACCGTCTTTGAAACAAAGTCGTGCAGCCTCACTCCCCCGTTGTGCTGCGGGGTGCTGGAGCCATCGGTGTCCTGCTTGGACTCCAGCTGCTTAGTGCCTATGCTGGACTCGCTGTTCCAGGGCTGCAAAGGACCTGGAAGACACAAGAGGAAGAGGCTGGAACCACCCTCTGCCCCCAAAAGCATGGGCTTCATAAATTAGAAGCAGCTCTGAGGTCCTGAAAGGAATAAGGAACATTTCAGGACAGCTTGCGTACATTTCGGGACAGACAGGGATGTTACACCTACCGCTCTTCCTGCGGCTCCTCCGAGGGTAAGGCACAGTCTGGATGGTAGAAATGGCTTCAATTGGGCCACCATCGTTGGGGACCATCACAGTGGTCTTTGCTACTATGGATTCATTAGCCTGGAATGACAGATACACCAGTGCTGACACAACACAGGAGTTCCAGCAGCCCTGGAAACAGGCAGGAGCTGTGGTCAGGTGTGCACAAACCCAGCTGTGACCACCATACCTGGTCTGCTGTGTTGCTGATAGATCTGGATTTCTTCTGAGGAGCTGGGGGGCCTTCAGCAAACTGCCTGGAAGAGCGCTGAAAAGAGAGCACATCCTTGTCTCAAAGCAGGATTGCTGCTCACTTGGCATTACACTGGCCCAGATGACTGGAAGGACTGAACACTTCACACATCTGGGGTGTGTGCAGACAAGTCCTTCAGAGGAACCTCTGCTTCGTGGCAACCTTGGAGGTGCCAGGAAGAATTAGGGAACCTCTTTCAAATTTTCCTAGCCCGCTTTATAATTTAGATCATAAAAAAAGAAACCCGACCTAAAAAAGGAGGGCAAAAAAGCCCCAACAAACCCACGAGCTACACACACAAAAACCAGCAACTAAGCAAGCCCCAGACTCTTCCCAGCTCCACTAGGTGATGGTTTCATGCTCTTTCCCACCTGTATCTTCTGCAAATTAAAGCAGAACGAGCATAAGCTCCTTTACAGAATAGAAAAATGTTAAGTTCCTACACCATTTTCCCCTAATCTGGGAACTGTAATGATCTCCAAGTGTTTTCTTGCAAACCCCAGACTGTAAAAACCCAGGATATACAGAACTCCACCAGTTTTCAGTACACAAACAATGGCATCAGACCTAAATTTCAATCTAAACGGCACAGCAGCAGCACAGCCATTCGAGGTCTGACTGTGTTTAGTGGCTCAGAGGTCACGACAGGTGGCTGTGATCTGACAGATGGTGGCATTGTGGCAGCCAGGGGGAACAAAGGGAACTATGTGACAGGAACAATTGAACAATACCCGCTTCTCTCTCCTCTTCAGCCTGACAGCTTTCACCACCGAGGAATCCCAGTCCTGGGGGAAAGACACAGCACTGGTTAATGGTAAATAGCACACAGCCCCTGGCCAGGGCTTTCATCAAATTTTAGCCAACAGCACACTCGGGAAATGCAAATCAGCTCAGCCAGGTTAATATCCCAGTAATCCAAACACAAAGGGTCTCTGGAGATCAACCCCCTCCCCTCGGGCTTTACAGGGGAGAACTTCAGAAACGGAGTTACATTACCAGTGAGTCATCGCTCTTGTCAAAGCTGATGTCTGACAGAATTGAGCCAGATTCATCTATTGTAGACAGCCTAAAAAACAAAAATTAGAAGAAGCTTGTATCAGTTTGGCTTTCAGTCAGTCACGGTTCCAGAACAATCCCACTGACTCAGAAGAGCCGTATTTTAAAGTGGAACGAAAAGGGGAACCGTTGACATGGGTGAGGAATTGTCACAGGGGCCAACAGCTGGATGGATGCCTGACACCTCAGATAAAACGCTGCTTCCCTACCTTTTGTTGCCTGCACTTCCCACAGAAGGCTGTGGCCTGTTCAGGAAGGCGAGGACAGACTTCTGCTCCTCGCTGAGCTGGATGCTGCCGGAGGCATCACACATGAGCAGCTCCCGAATCAGCTGGATTTGCCGCTCCTGTGAGCACAGATAACATCAGCAGCTGGACACGCTGTGTTTAATTACTGTAAGACCCGACCGAGTGCTTGAGATACCAGAGATAAGCTCTCAGAACTGGTGTCAATGGACTGCTAATGGCTGCAGGCAGGTAATGGCAGCTCAGACAGGTAATGGCAGCTCAGCTCCATCAGCAGCCAGTCTCCTTTCCCAGATCAAAGCAGGAGGCTGCTCCAAGGAGACCCTTGCTTTTTATTTTTCCTTTCCTCCCCGTGAGTGCCAGTCCTTCTTTGCCACTGATCAATGCAGTTTAATCGCCTTGTCTCCACACTCTGGAGAGCTGATGGGTAACACAGGAATTACTCACCAGCTTCTCACAGTCCATTTCAGCTTTTTGCCTCCGTTTGATCTCCACATCCACCTGATTGCGGGCGTGTTTCAGCTTCACGTCCAGGGCACTGCGCTCAGCTTCCGTCTTCATCAGGAGATCTTTGTACCTGCTGAGCTCCTGCTCCAGTTTCTGCCATTTCCTCCGGTGCTCCTCAAAGTTCTTGGCTAACTGAATAAACTCTGAGAAGGGAACACATGAAGCTTTAGGAGGGCAAGCAGAGGGGCAGCTGACAGCAGGTATCTGTTCACACTGAATCCCTGGATTGCTGAGGTTGGAAAAGACCCCATTCCCCACCTCGTCACCCAGCCCAGAGCGCTGAGTGCCACCTCCAGTCATTCCTCAGACACCTCCAGAGACGGGCACTCCAAACCTCCCTGGGCAGACCCCTCCAATCCCTGACTGCTCTTTCCAGGAAGAAATTCTTCCTCCTGATGCCCAACCAGCTCCCAGCTGAGGCATGGAGAACCCAGCCTTTGGGCCAACCCAGCCACACAAGAGATGCCCGTGAGCTCTTCCATTTCTCAGACCAAGCCCTTCCTGTCAGCACCAGCCAGAAGAGCTGGAACAAGACACAAAGCCAGTCTCCTACAAGCAGAACGTGGCCCTGCACAGAAATTCAGCTGGGACTTGATGTTTCTCCACAAAGGAAAAACCCAGATCAGACTGGTTTTAGCGTCTTCAGCAGATTTTTCAGGAACAAAACTCACGGCATTCGTTTCCTTCGCTCAGGAGCTCAGCCTGGCGTGTGAGCTGCTCGAACAGACCCCGCAGGTTCACCATGGCAATCTCCATCCTCCTGCCAAAAAGCCACAGCTAAACAAGCAGCCCAGCCCTTCCCTCCTCCCTCCGAGGAGAAACCAGCCCAAAGGAAAGGGAACGAGCCTCGGAGTCACTGGCTGTAATGCTTTCAGGCAGGTTTGAGAAGCTACAGCAACAAAACTCATGTTTTATGGAGATATATGCATCTACTTTTTCACATTGGGAATGAAAATCCACAGCCCTGCACAGTTTATGGATAACAGAGCCTTGGAGAGAGACAGATCTGCCCATCTTAGTGCTTCCACTATCCCTCAGCACAGCACAGAACCCGAGGCAAGATGAGGGATCCCAAGTCCTTCCCTTCCAAAAGGATGCAGAACACAACCCGTGCCCTGTCTACAAATAACTTGGTACTATCTAGGCCACTAAAAACCTGCAAGTTTTCAGCACTTTGTAAGATAAAAATAGGAGCAACATTCTGGAGAATTTTAATACAGTTTTAAATTTAGCTGCATTTTAACTTACAGCTCCTCCTGCAAATAGCTGTTAAAATTCAAGCAGTCAGCACATTTCTCTCAAACAGCAGCAACAACGGCATAAACAGAGGCAGCGAAGGGGAAAGTCTCCAGCTCAGCAAGACAGAAATGACTTCACGAATGCGAGGGGTAGCTGGGGCAGGCAGGGCAGCCGGGGCTGGGACACGAGCTGGCCTGGGAGAGGCGCCAGCAGGGACCACAACCCGCCAACACAGAAGGCTTTGAGGTACCTGTTCCACAGGTGCAGACTTCACAGGCACACCGATACCTCGGTACTTTCTCTATTAATTGCACTGCGAGGTGGGGAACACCTCTGCCCTTGTCGTGCGAACTCACAGCGCGGGGCACGCCCAGCTCGGTGCCTCAGTTACCAGCACCAGCATCTCCATCCCCGCGCCCACCAAGACCCCCGAGGCCGGGAGGCCGCAGGGACCAGCCCGGCCCGTGGAGCGCCCGGGGCTCGGACACCACCGGGGTGGAACGGGCCTGGGCGGGTCCGGGGTCCGTTCCCTTCAGCTCTCAGGGTTCCCCTCAGCCCTCAAGGCTCCCCTCGCTCCTCTGCGCCCCCCGTTCCTCCCAGCCCGGCCCCGCACTCACCCGAGCCCCCCGGGCTCCCCTCAGGCTCCCTCACCTGGGCCGCGGCTCCGGCCCCAGCGGCGCGCGCAGCCCCAACGGCCCCGCGCTCCGGTTTGAATCCGCGGCGCCAGCCAATCCCCGCACGCCCCAGCTCCCCGCTCCCGGCCTCTCATTGGCTGCGCTCAGCGCGCTCCTGAAGCCAGCCGGGCGCCATGTCTGCTGAGGGCGCGGCCCGCCTGCTCGGCGGGGCCGGGCGTGGGGGTGCCCGGGCGCCATCTTTGCTGCTGGCGGCTGGAGCCGCGCGTTGCTTAGCAACGGGAACGCCGGGAGGGCCCGGGACCCTCAGGCTGGGCCTGCTCCTTGTCCGCCCTCCAGAGGGGCTGTTGTGGGCAGGAAAAGCCCTTCGCAGGCCAGACCTGGTGGGTATGTCCAGCAAAGCCATTGGCACAGGGCTCCTGTGGCCCTGAACCCCCCGCGCTGGTTCTGCAAAGGGTCGGTGCAAGGGGCTGGGTGCAGCCGCGGAGTGTTGAAATTCAGCGCCAGGCTGTTTATGGAGTGTTGTCACTTGAGAAATACGATGCCTTGCCTGCTTTTCGTCTTTAAATGCTGATTTGAGTAACAGCCGGCAACTTGTGCCAAAGGCGAAACCCATTTCAAGCCGCATACGAGTCTTCCCTGTGCAGGCGTTTAATATGCAAACGGATAAAACCCAAACCTAACAATTACACAAAGGGAATTCACATCATCATAAAATAACAACGTGCTTTAATCTTTTAAATCTGAAACAAAACAGCGGGTAATTGAAGAATGGATATTAGCAATTAGAAAGCGGAACTAAATGCTGAAAATTGCGCAGTGGAAAGGGGAGTTCATAAAGCAGATTGCTCTCATCATCCAGCTGCTTTGTTGGAGCTGCTTTATTTAGGGTATATAGTTTGTTTTAACTTAATAATAATTAATTCGTAATAGATTGTAAAAGGCCTCAAGATCTTTGGAAAAGTAAGCATTCCTGTGGCTTCCTTGAAGAAGAGGGGTAACATTATCGACATTTATAGGGGAACTGTGGCCTAGAAGAGACACAAGTTGTCCTCTGAGCCAATAGCCAAGTGAGAGAACGGTTCTGACCCTGATATATTACCTTATAGTACAGGAAATCACCCAAAAGCCCCACTTGCCCCTGTCTGGGAAGAAGCTGGAGGTTGAAAGTTACACCTGGCTCTGCGAGAGCCTCTTGTGCAGGTACATCCCCAATTTGAGATAAGGTTCAGCTGTTTTGGTGTCAGCTCAGGGCCTCCTGCAGCTCCTGCCTGTAATTAAATCTTCACAGCTAAGATGCCTCTATTGGCAGACCGTATTTATAGGCAGGCGAGTTGTTTTAGTGTGTTCTGAAGAATTAAGGAGGCTTTTGCTCATAAGCAAATTCTGTTCTCTTTGCAATTGTCATCCGCAGTCTCGTGCCAATAAAAAATCCACATTATTTTAGAGGATTGCCCCCGCGGTGCTTGTTGTGAGTTACTGCAGTAGGTGCTGGGCTTGTGCTACACAAATTACATTTCTTCCATATGTGTTCAGCTGTCGTCCTTACAAACCCTCCTCTGAGTCAGGAGGGTCTGAGCACCCCAAAAAGCTCCTCAGAACCCCCCATCCATGATGTGGACCTGACAAATGGGTTCCTGCTCGGTCCCAGGCTCTGAAACCATTGTGGAGTCTCTTTCCTCCTCCTGGGTTGATGAATGCTGAGAGCACAGAGGTCAGCAGCACCTTTCATTTGGAGCTTTATTCCATGGGAGAAGAAAGGCAGAAGGGCTGAGGGCCTTTTCAGGAGCTGCTTTATGGCAAAGTAATTATATTCTCTTTTTGTTTGTGTCAGGAAAAGGGGGGGGAGAAGCCCTGAAATGTCTCATCTGGGAAACCGTTAATAGAATTTATGCTAATTTGATGATTCCGGCGATTACTGGCGGAAGCACTTCACATTCTCAGGCAGCAGAAATTCTCCTGCAGCTCCTCCCTCAGCCTGGCCGGGTTGGTCTCCAGCCCGTTCTCCTCCTGCAGCCACCCCAGACCCTTCACTGGGCAGCACTGGCTGACCCCAGAGTGTGACCCCAGAGTGTGACCCAGGGATGTCACCCTGGAATGTCACCAGGATCTCACCAGGATTGGTGCCAATCCCAGTGGCACCCCTGGTGACCCCATCCCTCCATCTTTTGGGGAAAATGGAAGGAAACCTGCCCCAGTGCCTCACAGTGAGAGCGAAGAGCAAAGCCAAAGCTCTCCCTGCCAGCCTCATCCTCTGGTGAAGCTTTGCAAACACCCGATTGCTCTGCCCAGCTCCTGTAATTAACTCTGCAATTGCAAACCCATTTGTGCAGCTTTGTGCTCAGGGGAAACCTTTATTAAGTTCCTTTTAATCCAAAACCAGTTAGACCACGATGGTCTTCATAAGCAGTCATTCAAAAAATAAAAAGGCAGAGGGAAGCAAGGGGAATTAGAAACTTTTAAGACAACAACCTATCTCCAGGAGAAAAAAAGGAGAAAAAAATTATCTTAGGTGCATTTCTCTTGATGCATTCATACAGCAGGGGTGTTAAAAAGGAGTCGTTCAGTAGTGTGAGGAAAAAATCCATCAGGCTGAGCACGGAGGGCAGCCGGGGTTTAGCCAGAGGGAGATGGACCTTTCAGGGAATTAATTTCTGATTTCTCCTGGCTGGCCAGAGCCAGAGGCCGGCAGATGGCATCAGGCTCATGTGCTGGGTGGGAGCTGCAGGGCTTGGGCCATCCCTCAGCAGGACAAAATGTGACCAGAGCGGCACCCACGGGGCTGGGAGGAGGGGGATGACGAGCTCAGGAGGTCTGGGAGGAGGGGGATAGAGGAGCTCAGCAGGTTTCTGAGGAGAGGGATAATGAGCCCATAGAGTCTGTGAGGAGGGGGCCAAAGGGGCCCTGGTTTTGCCATCAGTCCAACAATAAACCAGGTTCATTCATCCGGGATGTCCCACCTGAGAGAACCCAGGATGTTTCTTTTATCAACTTCAGAGTGAAGATCATTTGGATGGGATGAACCAAACCCGCCATAAACGGTGCATTAATGTCAGCAGAGAAGCCATGGCCTTATCCTGAACTCCTTAAAAAACAAAGGGAGTCTCTATTGCCTTCATCTGGCTTTTAATGAATGACCTCTTGTCGCCGGGAGCTGCGTGCGGTGACAAAGGACCTTTGTGGGCCGATATTTATGATTTCATTTAAGCCAGGGAGCAAGCTAAGGGAGAGGGCTGGAAAATAAGAGCTGAGCTGATGGTTCTGTCTTTAAACTCAAGGGATCTTTATCTAGTTTTTGTATTAATACAGTTGTCATCTCTTAAATATTTGAGCGACTCACAGCCGTGAATGCTCCCACGCCGAAGGGACTCTCTGACTCCGGCTCTCCCAAGCCCACACCCTCCTCTGGACCCGAATGCTGGGGAGGAGGGAAGGGTTTGCATTTTCTCAGTGCCCCCCAAACCTTACCCATCCATGAAGCCTGCTGTGAGTGCCCACAACCAGCTCATGGGGGGCCCCGGGCTGCAACACCCCTCCCCGCACCAGCGACTTGCCAACACTGATAAATTTTTGCCTTTTCCTTGGGCAGGCCTTGGTGGAGGATTAACCAGCTGGGAGTCGGGAGTGAGAGCGTGTCCCCTCTCCTTTGCCATGCAAACAGAGAAAATTAATCTTCCAGCTTCCTCTGATATTTGGGCTGAATTACAAGCTGGGAGCGGAGATAAAGCGCGGGCGAAGGAAGGCACAGGTACAGCGGAGCCGGGCTGCTGGCACAGGCCTTTGTCCGTGCAGATAACGCTCCCCTCCTGGAGTCATGCATAATTCAGCAGCCTGCCTCCCTGTCCTGGTCATCCCTCCCTCAGCTCGCTCTGTTCTCCTCCCTGAGCAGCTGGAAGCTCTGTGTCCAAGCCAGCCGTGGTGTGTTTGTGTGCAGAGCCACATCAAACCTCGCTGACAGCGTGGGTCTTGCTGGGACAAAGGTAAGGGGACCTTGTCCCCTCTGCCTGGGGGCTGATGGAACTGTGGGTGACACCCCACAGCCTGTGCTGGCCTGGGACCCCAGTGTCACCCTGCAGTTCCCACCTGCAATCCAGCCCCAGCACAGCGGCACGGCCGCTCCTGCCAGGCCTGGGCTGTGTTTGGAATGCCCATCACATCCCAGCTCTGCCAACCACGCTATCTCCCTAAATCCCTCCACGTTCTACTTGGATGGAGGTTACATCCTCCGGGACACCAAGCCCAGCATTAACAGACACCAACTGCATTTTATTCGGTCGATCATGCGGAGGCTCTTGACAGAACTGTGCCACACAGAGCGGGAAAGCCGTGGAGGTTTTCCACAGCCACCAAGAGTTCCTCTCCCAAAACAAAGTGAGAACAGCCTTGGTCACTCCCAGCCAAACAGCAAACACACACACACACACACACACACCTGCTTAATGATTTTTGCTTTGTAAACTAAAGCGGTGCCATGAGTTTAATAACCACTGCTTGGGAGTAATTGGGGCGATTATTGTATGGCCCAGGGGGAAAATTGCAGCTTGTTATCTCCAGGGAGTAGCATTAGGATCCAGCAGATAATCAGACCGTTATTTGTTGCACTTCAGATGACATTTCTCATGGATTTAGAAACGATAGTGATCAAGCCATGTTGTCAGAGCCACTGCCAAACTGCGGAGTCCAGAGACCTGGAAGCTAAATAGCACCTGAAGCTGCCTGGGACAGCTGCTCTTCCAGCAGGAATAACAGACTTATGTGCCACATTGAGCTCAAAGACATCCAGACCTCAGCAGCACTCGTCTCTTTTTAATTTGAGCTTCTCCTGAGAGACAACACTCAGGATGAGGATGCAAAGGGGGGATATCAGCTCTAACATGCCACCAACCAGATCTATACTCATACTCAGGTTTCTTTGAGACCTTCCCTCCTGTTTCTCCCTCTCCACCCCAATCAATGGCCTCTGCCTGTGCCTCCAGCAGCCCTGAAATTTGAGGCTTGGGCAGGAGCTGCAGCATCAGGGCTGTTGTCTGCAAGGTCCTGCAGAGACCAGCAGCACTGGGCACCTTCCCTGTGCCACAACCCCATCCCCTGAGCAGCTCCATCAGTGCTGCATCTCCCTAAGATATTCGTGCACCCCCTTTCAGCCCCACGGGGGTTTCTGAGCTGGGGGAGGCAGTTCCAGCAAACCCAGATGGGGCAAGACACAGGCCAGGGACACAGCTCCAGTGACACAGCCCCAGTAGCAGCCCCACTCCTGGCACCCCACACCGTGCTCACCCAGCTCCCAGGTGCAAAGGGGGATTTTTAGTGAGGCTAAACCCTGCCAGAACCCCTGGCGCACTCTCTCTTGGAGGTTTGCTGCACAGGAGCATCCCCAAATCCTGGTTTGGGCTCTGCTGCCAGGGATGGGCTCCCAGATGACACGGCAGCACCTCGGCCCCCACATGACGCCAGCAGTGAGGATCCTGCCAGGCTGGAGAGCTGAGCCAAGGCAGCTCCGCTATTGATCCCCGATCAATGACAGCTCAAGGCCTGGAAATGACAGCGCCTCTCCCCAGCCCTCAGCTCCCAGCCCAGGCTGGAGGCTCACGCAGGTTTAGCAATAATCCGAGGCAGCAGCGGGGATGGGAAGAGCCTCTTGCAGCAGGTGGGTTGTTCAACAAATTGGACACACAACGAGACAAAAGGCACAGAGGAAGGAGATCTGGTGGGACTGGACCTTTATCTCTGGCACGCTGGCCGCCAAATCTTTGTGCAATATTTATCAAGGGTGAGCGGACAGGAGAATTGGCAGTCGATGCAAAAGTGAGGAATTAAAGGCACTGCCATCCTTATCTCCCTGGCAGAGCGAGGGGAGGGGTGGGCGGGAGCTTCGAGCCAGCCCAGGGCAATCGACTTTGAAACCATTTGTGGATTTAACGAGTCCAAACTTTATTAGCTCAGCTGATGGGGAGCAAAGCAGAAGCACCAAGAGGGCAAACCAGCACATCCACATCCTCGGGCTGCCTGAGCTGAGGCTGCCTCCGGGCAGGCATTTCCACTGGAAAGTCCCTTGTGTCACCAATGAGACATTGCAGGGCTGGGGGACAGGGCAGAGCTGCCCCAGAGGCTCCAGGTAAGGGGCCTGTGGCCCTTCAAGCCCAGTTCAAATTCACTTTTAAACCGAGGAGCTGCTGCACTTTCTCTCCTAGTTTCTCTCAGCAGTGAGACAAAGGCAGGCGATGCTCTGCTCTCGGGACAGTCACGTTTTGCACGGAGGCACGGCTCCCGGGGAGAACAGACACTGCTCGGTACTTCCAGCCACCCTGTGGATCTGCCCCGAGGGACACAGCCAGGAAAAGCACAGAGGAAGGATGGATACAGCCCCCATAAGCACAGAGCTGCAGGTCAGGCCATCGAGGGGGTTTGTGCATGAGCCATCCCCAGGGAGGGCAGCTCAGCCCCCCGGCCCTGCTGGCTGTGGATGGCGAGCAAAGGGCTGCTCCACTGCCAGCATCCCCTGGGAATCCCCAGCGATCACATAACGTCTGTAATTAACTCGATTATTGGCTTTTCTTTTGCTGAGACTGCACGTTCAAGATGGGCTCCATCTGCTCCTTGCATGGGCCTGGCAGCAGTGGAGGGGACAAAGCCCCTCCTTCCAGAGAAATGTGTCGTTCCTGCCAACGGGGGACAAGGACAAGGCCATGCTGGGGGCAGCAGCAGCCCCTGGACAATGGCTGTGGGTCCAGCTGCCCAACTCCCCCCGCCCTTTCCCCACACACCAAACTCTGCCAAGCAGCCTTGTCCCCCTGTGCACCCATCAGCCCCAGACCCGGCTCCACCGGGGCCATCAGCTTCGCTAAATTGTTTAAGGGGATTTGCATCTCTCTGTTTAATTTCTCTTCGATGCAAATAAAAGCCCAGGAAGCCGAGTGGGAGATGCTGGACTGCCAGGCATCGGGTGTTTGCTGGGAGGAAGATGCTCTGATCTCTGCCTGGAGCATCCAGGGCCACATTCCCCCCCTGCACCGCACAATCCCTCCCGCAGAAATGGGACACGAGCACCGAGAAGCGTCAACGCCAGAGTAATTCCCAGCTACAGCCCTTTCCAGGCAGGCTCCCCCTTTGGCCCTGCTGTGGTTCTCATAAATCCTCCCCAGGTTATTCCAGCCGCTGTCACGGAGCCGCGGCAGCAAATCTGAGCTTAGCTGGGAGCGGCGCACGTGGCGCCCGCGGGTCCCCAGCACCCATCTGCACCGCCTTTGTCTCCGCAGCCTTTGAGCCGCTCTTCCCCTCCTCTCTGCTGCAAAGAAACGCATTAGTTGCAACATTGCTTTAATTTGTTTGCCAGCTTTCGGAGATGGAGAGGCTCCTGCTCCCATCGGTGCCGTTTGAGGATGCCGGCAGCGTTAACCCTTTGGCTCCCACGCCCCCGAGCTGCCGGAGCGGCTTTGGCACAGCCGAGACACACGAGCTGCCTCCTCCAGCCCAGCTCTGCAGCCAACCTGGCACTTCCCAGATGGAGGGATCCATTTCCCCTTCCAGCTACCCTCAGCATTTCCGTAATGAGATGAGTTTTGTTGTGACCACAACCAGTGTCAGAGGGAATAAAAGACAAAGTGATCCAGACGGGGCCTATGGCAGCGACAAGGACACGAGGACAAACAGCCACCAGCAAAGCCAGGGCAGTGTGGGTGGAGAAATGGTGTGGGATGAGTGGGGCAGCACAGGGGAATGGGCTGGATCTGCACCAGGGAGGGGCTGGAGGTTCCTGATGTCCTGTGCCACACACGGCACATCCCGGGATCTCACCTGTGCACACACACCTGAGTGCCATGACCTGCTCCTGGCCTGGGCCTTCAGCCAGGTGCCAGCTCTGGGAACACCAGCGTGGCCCAATAGGGGCATTTCTGCTCAGATAGCTCCAAACCAGCTTCTGATACAGCTATCAGAGCAGGAAGAGAGCAAGGAGCCAGGAGAGATGGCCTTGGGCAGCACAGATCCCTGCTTGACCCTGCATCCTGTGGAATGAGTTTGTTTATCTCTGCCCCACATTTCCACATTCAGGTCCATCCAGCCTGAGCATCTTCAGCCCCTTCACTCCAGGGCAGCAGCCCCAGGGCTCTGTGTGTCCCAGGAGAAGCTTTCTCTGGGCACTGGGTGAAACAAGTGGGGACAGCAGGAGCCACCCAAGGTGGAATTTGTGCACAGGGGAAGTGTTTCAGGACAGTGGTTGAGCAGGAGCCAGTGGTTTTGCATTGCCTCATGCTAATTGCTGGAGCTAATGAAGCCACACACCCATCTTGGTGATTTTCCACAGGGTTTCCATCCGCCTTTGGTTTTTAAGGTGCTGTCCACGATTCCGGAAAGATGCGGCTGATTGATTCCGGGATGGAAGAAGAGTAGAAACAACCCTGAAAGGGCTGCAAAAAACACACCCAGCCCCAAAGCAGGCGAGGGGCACCCAGATGCAAGGGTGAAGAGCAGCGGGAGGAGGAATTCCCAGCTATCCAGCCCCAGGCGTGCAATGTTGGTGCAACACAGACACAGTGCTGTGGCTCTTGCTGAGGCTGCTGGTGAGGAGGTGTTCCTGCCCTCCCCCTGTACCATCCCCAGGGAGTTTGCTACCCTGGCCCTTGGGGATGGTTCCTTCTGCCAAAACCCCAGGAAAGCCCAAGCCACCTTCCCCATGGCTCCGTGCCTCCACCCTCCACTGAAAGGTGCACCGTTGTTAAGCAGTTCAACCTCCCTTTCATCCCGAGCGCAGTTCTGAAGGTTTAAATAGAAAGATATCAAAATAAAAGATAATTGTTGAGAAAGATGAATAGGGGGAGAAAAAAACCCCATCAGCACGGAGGAACTCTTGTCTAATTTCTCACCCACGCAGAGCACAGCGATATTAGTGCCTTCGACTCTGGTTCCTAAAAGCTTTCATGGCTTTATTACCAGCTCCCCGAACAGCTTGTCCTTTTAATAAGCCAAGGCCTCCAGATAGCAGATCTGCCCATGGGAGATCCCATCAGGACGTGGTTAATCCAGGCAGAAATAGCACAAAGCATCATCACACTCACCTGACTGAGGAAGCCCTTGGCTGAGGCAGGAAAAGGTTAAAACCCATCCTAAAAAGCAGGGGGAGAGGGGAGGGAGGGAGAGCTGAACCTCCTCTGGGGCGGGTTAACCAGTGCTGCTGGGTGTCCTCACCTTCTCCATCAGCCCTGCTCTCCACAGCCGCTGGCATTGGTGATGGAGGCCTTTAATTATCCAAACTGCTGCCCCTCACAAAATTAAATGCTGCTGAGGATGACTCAGTGTTTAATGGACTGGCTGCTCCTCACGCTGGGAGAGCCAAGCGGGTGCAAGCGAGAGCACGGCACAACACGGCATAAATCACCCGGAGACACCGCTCACGGGGCCCGCTGACCCAGCCGCTTGGAGCAGCCTCTGCTGGGTTTCAGCACTGCTGTTCTCACTCAGGAGAACCCAGGGGGAACTCCTGAGAGCAGCAGCTCCAGGCATTGCAGCTCGACCCTGCACCCAGGCTGGCTGTGACCCTTCCCCAGCTACCCCTGCGTGGATGCGCTTGATTTAGAAATCCCGCGGATCCACCAGGCTGGCTGTGCTGGGTTCTCTCTTCCCAGGATTTAGATGTGGTGGTTTCCTTTGGAAAGGTCTCAGCAATGGTCAGATGTGGTTTAGAAGGCAAACAGGTGCCAGAGGATGTGATACTAAGCTTGTCTCTGCCTTTGCACCGCTCGGGCCAGCCCAAGCCAGCATGGCAAGAAGCAGCTCTGTTAATAGCCTCGTTAGTCTCACCAAGATGCTGAGGCTTGGGCTTCCAGCAGATAATTAACGATGTGCTCATGAATTAGGAAACCCTGGACCTCTACCAGGATCTCTGTGGAGGCTCGTGGTTCAGAGCTGGAGCAAAGCAATGCCTCGAGGAGCAGCACAAAGCAAAGGGCATGGCCAGCAGGGACTGGCAGAGGCCTTCCTTGCCTGTCTTTAATGGCAGCACCAGTTTTTCTCCAGGTACCCGACACCTGGAGCTGGAAAACAGGAAAAATTTCTCCATAGAAAATGTTGTCAAGCCCTGGCACAGGCTGTCTTGGGCAGCGGTGGAGGCACCATTCCTGGAGGGATTTAAGACATGTAGATGTGGTGCTTGAGGACAGTGTGGTGGCCTTGGCAGTGCTGGGGCAGCAGTCAGAGGATGATCTTGGAAGTCTTTTCCATTTAAAGGATTCTGTGTGGATGCAAGAGCCCCTAATGCTGGAGCTGCCCCACCCATAAGAAGTCCTACTAAGGCCCCACGGTGCCTCATTTGAATACAATTTACTGTCGTTAATGATGCTGATGGTTATTTCCCCAAGCTAGGAAGTATTTGGCCCCAAAATGGGCTCCTGGAAGCAATTTCAGACAGCAGTCTGTAATGCTGGAGCTGATGGAAGCAATTTGCAACCCATTAGCAGCGATCGGCTGTGAAGATATTTTACACATCACTCAGTCCAGGTTTGAGGGGGGATGGAATTTTTATCCCCTCTCCTTAGGAATTTTTGTCCGGGATGGGGTGAACACCTGAGCGCTGCCTCTGCAGCCCCAGCAGCTTTGGGTGCCAATGGTGACTTGTGAATTAAATCCCTTAAATACACAAATGCAGTCCCAGACCGCAGGGCCAGGCACTCCTAAATGGCTCCAGGAAGGGATACAGCAGTGCCCACCACCTCCAGCATCCACAGGACTAATTGACCATTATCAATTAATTTGCCTCTGGACAGCAGCAGATGCAGGTAAAGAAGCAATTTTCAAGCCAGGGAGGGAGCAAAAGCACGGCACAACCCCAAAAAAGCATGGAAAAGCATCACTTATCCATCCTTGCCCTGGGGGTGCTCTTCCAAGAAGCAGGACGGGAGCTGGTTTCCGTGACTGGGGTGTGTGTGGTGGAGCAGGGACAAGCCCTGGTGGGAAGGTGAGGAAAGAGCCCCAGGCCTTGAGTTATCCCTTGGCCCAAGCTCCCGAGGTGTTCCCGAGACACTTCTGGGATCCTGCCTGTCTGCCAGAGCCTGTGCTGGGAGCCTCAGCTCTGCAGCACCTTCCCTTAATTACTTTTTCCATTCTAATTAGATCTGAGGGCAGGCTGAGGGGAGCCCTTGTTGCTGAATCCGTGCTCTGAGCACCCATTTTTAACAGGAGGATTCCACCGCAGCCACTCACACCCCACCACCCCTCACTAACCCACCCCTTGAAGCCTTTGTGTCTTGCAGTTATCACCTGGGGCTGTTCCCTCCTCACCCATCCCACAGCCCTCGGCTGGTTCCTGTCTCTCCCAGCAGGAATTAACACAACCCTCACGTGGCTTCCCAAAAAACAACACGGAAACGCTCCCAGTCCCCACGCTCCACTCCATTCCAAGGATGCAGCTGCATTCTCCCTGGACCAGGGCCAGCACTAAGGAAGTTTCCTCTGCCCGCTCTCCTCCTCCCTGGCTCCTGTAGAAAAGGGGTTTGGGGTGTTTGGGGTCCCAACAGCTCCACCAGACCCCCAGGAAAGGTTCTCCATCCAGAGGAAGCAGCGGAGCCTCTTCCCTGGGGTTTCTTGTGCGCTGGAAATCAAGGACTCCCAAGAACGTCCACGTGCTCACCTGCTCCTGCCTGAGACCTCCTCCCTCCCTGGCCAGCCCCGCTGCCGGGGATTTACTGTCAATAAAACCACTGCAGAGAGCCACTTCTCCTCTGGAAGAAGAGAAGGAGGAGGGGGGAACAACCACTCTGTAAATGTCCTTCTCCCTTATCCCAGCAGCACGTCCTTCTCCCCTCAGGATGCTGATGGAGGGACAGCACCGAGCAGGCAGCTGTTGGGCAAGGAGTGATGCAGAACGGAGCAGGACGGGAAAGGCAGGGCTGGTGCCAACTGGGAATGCTAATGCTGCTCCCGGCCTCGCAGCCACGTCCCCAGGCACCAGCAGGGTTGTCCCTGAGCCTGGCAAGGGGGGGCATTGGCTCAGGAGGTGTCCCTGGCCCCCAGCTCTGCTGCTCCCAGGTGCTCCCGAGCAGGTCCTGCTGTAAAACCCAGGGCTCCTGCTGGGCCAGAGGAGAGGATGCTCCAGAAAAGCATCAAACCAAGTGTGCCCAAGCCGTGGGATTTTGGGGACAGGGTGTGTGTGCCTCACCCTGCTGTATCCCTGAGTGCCCACGCTCCCGTTTGTGTGGTTCAGGTGGGGACACCGTGCTGAGAAGGCACCTCTGGGCAGGGACACAGCCTGTGCCAACCCTGGGGTCTGGCTGTCCCTTTCCAACATCACACTCGTAAAGGACATTGAAGCATCCTTTTCCATTTGACTGCAGCCACCTTACTGGGAGCAGTGGGCGGGCTCCTGCTGCAGCCTCCGCACCCAGAGCCGCTGCCGCGGGGGCTCAGCTCGGGTGACGAGGGCGCCCCGCTCCCCGGGGCCCTCACGGGGGCAGCTGGAGGCAGTGGGAGATGCGCTGGCACCGGGGGCAGCCGGGCAGCGCTGTGCAACCCCCCCGCTCTGCCCCGGGGAGGAGCAGAGCCCCCGGTGCCTCCTGCCCGGGAGCAGCCCGGGGACAGCGGCAGAAGGTCGCTGGGACAGGGGCGGCGGGGGCCGAGCAGGGCCCAGCAGGGTCAGTCCCTTCATCGTGACATCGTGACAAGGAGCAGCCACAGGCAGCAGAGCAGGGCTGCGCGGGGTGAGCCCGGCTGGACACTCGAGGACACGAGTGCCCCACGGCCAGGAAAGGGCTGGAAGGCACCGGTGCCCCCCAAAAGGACCAAGCCCGGGGTGTCCCAGCACGGGTGAAGCCTGAAGGGCGGGGGAGGCCGCGGCAGGGCAGAGGCGGGTCCGGGCTGCGGGATGGGGCCGGGGGCTCCGGCGGAGCGGGCAGCGAGGAGCCGGAGCATCCCTGGAAGGCGCGGGGGATGGGAGCGGCACACGCACACGCACACACACATTACCCACATGCACACGGCAGCAGCACCAACAGCCCCTGCCAGCGCCTGCAATCGCTGGAGCGCCGCTCCTGCGCCTCTCCCTCCTCCTCCTCCTCCTCCTCCTCCTCCTCCTCCTCCTCCTTCTCCTCCTCCTCGCTGCCCACCGGCCTGCGGCACCCCTCACCCCTCCGCGGCCTCCGGCCCCACCAGCGCTCAGACAATGACTTCATGCGGATTATGCATCTGAAGAAATCACCAGCTCCCAGATAGCCACAGGGGGAGGTATCCATGTGTTTGGCAGGGAAGCAGCCTCCTGCTCGCCTTCCATCTCCTCCTCTTATCTCCTCGCACACGGCAGCTGCCTCCTCTCCAGCGATGGTCGCCTGCGGTCCCCCCGCGCGGCGCTGAGCGAGGCCCCGGCGCATCCCCGCTCCCACGCTTGCACCAAGGTACCAACGAGGCTATTTTTATTCCCCCCCCCCTTCTTTTCCGGTTCACCAGCCGCTGCCGGGCTCGGTGCCTCAGCACCCTCGGTGCCTGCACATCTCCCGCTCCCTCCCGTGTTCCCAGCCCCGGCTCCCTCGGCGCAGCGGCAGCACCACCAGCCCAGCTCCAGCCACGGCCGCCGGCCCTGATTCCAGGTTTGCATCCTTCATTCCTTCATCTGTTTGGCGATGCGACAGTGCCATTTGTGGGAGGTGGAGGGGGAGCGGGGCAGGTGGGAGGGGAGGGGGAGATAAGGTGATAGGGGGGGTGGGCACAGCACCCCAGTCCTGCCGTGGGATGGGGAGGGCAGGGAGGAGGTGGGAGGGGGGGAAATGCAAGAGGCTGCATCCAGATAAATGTATTTATGTATATGTATATATACATGCATGTCTGTGTGTGTATATATATATGTATGTAGGCTTGGGGGCAAGAGCAGGGCACAGCAAAGCATCTGCCCCTGGCGGGCGCTGCCGGGCGCATCCCTGCCCGGGGCCGCCGTGGGCTGGGCACCCCAGCACCCACGAGGCACCCACGGGCTCCCTTCTCGGCAGAGTGGCCGCCCCGGGCTGCTGGCACTGACCATGATGGACCTGAAAGTGGACGAGGAGGAGGTGGACAGCGGGCAGCCGGTGAGCATCCAGGCCTTCGCCAGCAGCTCCACCCTGCACGGGCTCTCACACATCTTCTCGTACGAGCGGCTGTCGCTGAAGCGCGTGGTCTGGGCACTCTGCTTCCTGGGCTCGCTGGCGCTGCTGGCCCTGGTCTGCACCAACCGCATCCAGTACTACTTCCTGTACCCCCACGTCACCAAGCTGGACGAGGTGGCGGCCACCAGGCTCACCTTCCCCGCCGTCACCTTCTGCAACCTCAACGAGTTTCGGTTCAGCCGAGTGACCAAGAATGACCTGTACCACGCCGGCGAGCTCCTGGCCTTGCTCAATAACAGGTGGGTGCCGGTGCCTTGAGGTGGCCCCAGGTGACATCTCAGTCTCTCTGGATGCAGCCGAGAGCCACCAGGTCCTGCTGATGCTCCTGGGCATGGGGGTCCCACGCTGGGCTGCCCCAGATGGCTGCAGTGCACACAGCTCCCATCCCCAGTGTGCAGCACATGCAGCAAGGTCTGGGCCACCTCCCTGGGTCCCTGTGGGGCTGATCCAGCACACCTGGCTCCAGTGCCGTGTCTGGGTGCCATCCCATGAAGTGAGGCCAGGGGTGCCAGCAGGTGAAGCCACTGACTCACACCCCAGCATGGTGCCATTCCTTGGGTTGTGGAAGCCCCTCACCTGTGGCTCTGGTGGCTCCTTGGTGCTGCCAAGCCACTGTCAGGAGCCTGGTGCACTCTCTGCCCATGCCAATGCCAAGGGGCTTCACTGCTGTCCCACTCCTGCCCCAGGGAGGGGTTTTCAGGCATGACAGCAGAGCTGAGACCCAGAACATTCAGCCCTTGTCCCAGCAAGGCCACCACCTCACCAGGATGCCACCAAAGGCACAGGGCAGGTGGCTGGGTGGCCTCAACCAGGGCTGGTGCTGCTGGACCAGCAGTGGGACAAGAGAGATGGGTTTGGAAGGTGACCACTGCCCAACTTATCCTCACCCATCCTTCTGCCATCTTTCATGTGCCTCTGGGCCCCTTTGTGCTGTTGGATGCTGTGCAAATGCCTCGTGCAAGGTGGGGCTGTGCTGAGCCCATGCCGGGCTCGCTCCTGGGAACCCCAAATGGCCTTTGCCAGTGGGAGCAGCCACCACAGCCAGGCCTGAGCCTCTCCCTGCTCTTTCCCCCAAGATACGAGATCCCAGACATCCAGACAGCCGATGAGAAGCAGCTGGAAATCCTGCAGGACAAGGCCAACTTCCGAAACTTCAAGTCCCAAACCTTTCAACATGTTGGAGTTTTACGACCGGGCTGGCCACGACATCAGGGAGATGCTGCTGTCCTGCTTCTTCCGTGGGGAGCAGTGCACCCCCGAAGACTTCAAAGTGGTGAGTGACCTGTGGGCCCTGCCCAGTGCCCCCTTTCCCCCATGCAAGGAGGGTGTTTGCCCACCTGTAGCTGCTCCTGCCTCCTCCCAGCTCAGAAGGGACCGGCAGCACCGTCACTGAGGGGTGCTGTTGGGTTTTGGAGGCCCAGGTTGTCCCCAGGACCACGTGTGGCTCCGTACAGCTCCGTGGGCGGCTCCCACGTGGGCACAGCTCCCCGGGATCATTTGGGCTCTGCAAAGCAGGGTTGTGCTGGGCTGGAAGCTGCCATGGTGAGGAGGCTCCAGTGGAGAAGCAGGGAGAGCACGGATGGCAGAATCCCTTGGGAACACAGGTCCCAGTGGCTCCGTGCTGCGCCCTGCCATGGAGGTTGTTCTTGTGCTGGTGGATCCAGCACACAATAAAGCCTTTATCCCTGCTCTGCCCGGCCCCATCCAGCTGGGAACTGAACAGTGCCGGCTATTCGGGTGCTGCCTAATCAATTCGGCAGCCGCGGCGGCTGCTCCCGAGCAGCTCCGGCGTGGAGCCCCTGTCCCTGCGCTGTTTGGGGTCTCCATCCTTGCCACCAGCCCAGGGGTGTCCCCCTCGTGTCCCACGCTGAGCACAGCTGGGTGTGTGCAGAGCCCGGTCCCGGCGCAGTTCGGGTGATTTTAATCATCGGCATTAAATTCCCGTCATGGGCTCTTTCCACGAGCAGGTGTCTGTTGTCAGCCATGAGGCGTTTATTTGTTAAATGGAGGCACGTTGCAGCCCGGAGGGGGCTGGATCCCCTCCAGCAGGGCCAGCTCCAGCCCGTGCCCGGTTCCAATGCCGGCTCCTGCCTGGGCACGGTCGCGTTTTCTGCGCCGAACCATCCCCAGGGACCTTCATCCCTGCTCCCTCCCTCCATCTCTTGGGTTCCAAATCCCCGTGTTCTGCATCCCCTTCAACCGGCAAAAGCCAAACAGGCTCGCAGCTGGTTTGTTATTCCTGCCTGGATTATTCCTTGCAAGCAGGTTGGGATGATTTAATGGATTTGATTAGAGGAAGCTGGCTCTCTGCGGCATCTCTGTTGCTCCTTGGGGTCTGGCATAGGGAGGTCTGTGTGTGCTGGGGCTGGGATGGGCTCCTGGCACTCTCGGAGGCTTGTAGGGGATTGTCTCAGCAGCGAATTCCTGCTCCCTGCACGGGCTGAGCTGGGCTCGGTGCTGCTCTGGGCCTGGTGGCCGGGCTGGGGGTGCTGGGGACCAGAACCAGGCTTGCACCATCAGCCCACACTGCCCCGGTGGGCTCCACCTTCCCTCACGGGGGCTGCATCCCCTCTGCACTGTGGGAAGCCCCTTCAGTGTCCGGGGACCCTTCTGCATCCAGAGCTGACCCCATTCTCTCGCTGATCCAGAGGGATCTGCCAGGGGGACCTGGGGGCTGCGCAGACCCCACAGCCTGGGGCAGATGGGGACAACCAGGGGGTGATGGGGACAGCCAGGAGGTCAACGGGGACAGCCTGGATGTCAATAGGGACAGCCAGGGGGTGATGGGGACAGCCTGGATGTCAATAGGGACAGCCTGGAGGTCCGTGGGGCCAGCCGGGGGTCCCGGGGCCGCCCGGGGGCGATGCCGATGGCCGCACGGGAGCGGCGGCAGCGCCGGGGCCCGACACGCCGCGGTGCCGCCTTATCTGTCCCCGGCAGAAGGGAGGGCTCGGGGCAGCCGCGGCGAATGCAAATCAGGGGCTGCCGGAGCCGAAGTACCTGGGGGGACACGAGGCAGAGGAGGAGCCGCCTCCTGCCGGGTCCCCCCGCCCGCGGCCGGGCTGGAGGAGCAGCGGCACCGGAGCAGGGACCCCCCATGCTGGGGGCACTGCCCGTGTGCCCCCCAAAGCACCCACCCCGAGCAGCCCAGGGGGCTGTGGGCTGGTCTGGCCCCCCAGGTCAGCTCAGAGCATCGCCCGCAGCCAGGACAGCGTCCCCGGCACAGGGGGCTCCTGCTGGGTGCTGTGAAGAAGCTCATCCTGGGATGATTTGAGCTCTTCCCACCTCCTCCTTCATCCCACATCATCACCAGCCACCTCGGGGGTCCTGGCATTGCTCATACCCCTCCATGTCCCCCCCGAGCTGTGTGCAGGGTACAGTGACACCCCAGTGGGGCTGAGTAGGCTCAGACTCATCCCAAACTGCAGAGTGAGCCCTTTAAAAAGACCAGGGGGAGACAACTGGCCCGCCCCAGCTCTGCCCTGGCTCCTCACAGCCCCTCCAGTGTTTGGTGCCCACCAGAGCTCCCCCCTGCAGCCCAGGACAGGGACAAGGTGCACAGGGAAGTGCCCTGATCTCCTCCCCAAAATCCTGACATGACCTCAAAGCCTGGAGAGGCAAACACAGAGTTGAGGGCAAGTCTTGAACCTGAGGGACATGGGCTGAGCTTTCCCCACGCCCAGGGCTGTGCCCAGAGCCCCACACAGGGATGGGACAGGCCGGGGACAGACACATTTCCCGTTGCCCGAGGGGCTCGCCCTCGCTCCACGCTCCCTGGCACACCCTCATTAGCAGCACGGATCAATGTTTCACTCTTCCTTCTTCATTATTTATGAGCTGGAGTCCTCCCTCCCCTGCGGGAGCTCTCAGCCCCCCCTCGGCTCCTGCTCCTTCCTCCCCTCCCCAGGAGGTTCCCCCGGGGCCTCGCACACCCACAGGGATGGCGCCTCACCCAGCAAGGGAGAGGCTCCCATCTCTGGGCTCTAAATCCCGGGAGAAAGGAGAAACGGAGAGGATGAGCTTCCTCTCCACACCCCAGCATGGGAATTGTGGCTGCACAATTGTCGGGAAGGTGCCCCGTGCTTGGGAAGCCCCTTCTGGGTGGTTGGTGCGACCAGAGGGGGGCAGAAGTGGCTGTGCCCGGGGTGGCACAATGTGAATTTGCAGCTTTTCCTTCTCACACCCTGTGAACCCACCCCAGGGAGAGCCCCACCCCTGTCCTGCTCCGGGGCACGGTGGCTGAGCCCAGAGCCCTGGGTAGCATGCATGGGACAGCCTGGATGAGCTGGAGAGGATTAAGACCTCTGGACCGTTTCCATGAGGCTCCGGGGCTGAGCTGGCACTGGGGAGAATTGAGTTTGACGTGGAGATCATGCCGCTGCCTTTTGCATTGGATTCTGCATCCTCTGCCCTGGAAACACCGGGTGCACAGAGCCAGAGCCAGGCAGGGAGCGGGAAGGGTCTGCAGCAGTCCCTGCAAACCCCAACCACACTCCTCCTCTCCTCCTTCCTCCCATCTCCGGGGCAGATCCTGTTCCCCACAGCACACCGCTGCTCCTGCTGGGCCTCCCCACCCTCCTTCTGACCCCCACTGTGCCTTGGTGAACCCCACCAGACACTTCCAGATCCTGCCGCACCCCTCAGACTCTGCTAAACCCCTGTGTGTGCCCCTCTGGACCCCCAAAACCTCTCTGCACCCCTGGGCTCCCTGCTCAGCCCACAGCCCACCTTGCTCCAGCTGGGGAGTGCTGGAGCTCTGCTCCTGCCACCCCAGGAACACGGTGTGGCTTCTCCCCCTGAAAAAACCCCTCGTGTGGGTCAAACCTGCCCTATTGGTGGGCACTGGGCTGTCCTGCAGCCCCCATGGGATCTCAGAGGGGTGGGCACAGTAGGGCATGCTCAGGGGTGCTCAGCCGGGGGTGCTGCTGCTCCCTGCTCGCCCTGGCCCTCAGCCCCGCGGGATCCAGGCCCCAGCCCCTTCCCCGAACGCAGCCCGGGCCCCCCGTGGCCCCCCACGGCAGTCACAAGGCCGGAGCCCCGCGGCGAGCGGAGCTCCCCCGCCGCGCAGCGTTAGTGGATAATCACGGAGCCGGAGTGAGAAGCATCTCCAACACAGCTGGAGAGACCGGGCGCGGGAATTACTGATACCCAGACATTTCCTGGAGCTTTTGACAGTTAATAAACAAACCGCATGGGTCCATCTGGCTCTGGAAAAAACAACTTGGGGACAGTGTGTGGGCACCAGGCACGGCCACCGGCCCCAGACCGGGTTTGGGGCTGGTTCCCAGCAGCATTCCGAGCCCCAGCAGATCCCACCACGGTCCCCAACGGAGCCGGTTCATTTTACAAATTCTGTAAGACATTCAAGTGCTTTATGCAAATCACTTTTTAAAGCGGCACACAGGCTCCTAAATAACTTATAAGCGTTGGAAACTGCTGGCACGTATCTGTTGTTTCTGGGCACTGATTCACCTCGGGCATCCCGGTGATGTCCCCAGGGGCCTGGCTGAGCATCCTCACCTGGATCACCGGCAAACTCCGCCCGGGCTCTTCCCCACACGGGCCTCTCTCCGCGGCCGAGCAGCAGCAGGGTTTGACCCCCGAGGCTGCCCCGTTTTCCAGACGGATGAAGCAAAGCCAGCGGGACACGGGCGAGATAATCGGAGGTGACGGAGCAGAGGAGCCGCCACGCACGGAACCGCAGCCGTTTGCTGGTGGTGACTCGGCTCTCCCGGGAAGTGCAGCGGGTTGGGAGTGCCCCAGCTCTGCTCGGCAGCTCGGAGATTTTCCTGTATCACTGTATTTTGCTCAAAGCAAATCATCCGGAAAGCAGCCGTGAGCTGTTTCACCCTCGGGCAGGGAGCAGAGACACTCAGGCGTTGCTCCTCAGCTGCCTCCTTGTCCCAGCTTCACCCAAGCATTCCCAGGCCTGCTCAGGCAGAACAGGGGAGCTCTGGGCTGTGGCTTTGCTCACCCCACACTGACACGAACGTGGATGGGACTCTTGTGGGAAGCTGGCTGCTCTTCACTGCTCTTCCTGCTCTGCGGCAGGACAGCGACAGCACGGCCCTGGCCCTGTGGGACAAGCTCCACTGAGCCCCCACCGCTGATCTTGGCCAAGATGGGGCAGAAGAGGATCAGGAACAAGAGGGATGAGAACACAGTGGCACGGTGAGAGGCCACCACGTGCCTGTACCCCACAGCCACTTCATTAGAGCTGTGAATGGCACATCCAGCCCCTGAAAGAGCTCTGGAAAACAGTGGGATGAGAGGAGAAGGACTTGTGGGATCAAGGTCAGGCTCAGGCAGTGTCATTTAGTCCCTGGCTCTGCCCAGGAGCCATGCCCAGCCCCAGCAGCTCCCCCTGCACAGCAGCACTGTGCACACCCAAAGGGGTGACACACCCCCAAAGCTCTGCACACACCCAGAGGGATCACACACACAAAAAGCACCTTGCACATGTGGAGACGTCACACCCCAAAGCACTTTGCACACCCAGAGGTGTCACACACAGCTGGAGGCACCACACACCCCCAGAAGTGTCATGCCAAGAGCTCAGAGCATCCCAGCTTCACCTCTGGCCAATCCTGTTCCTCTTGCAATGCCTTTGCACATAAAGACTCATTAACAAATGAATTATTAATGATTATTAATAAGCTGTAATGGCATTTGTGGCTGCTGGAGGAGATGAGGAGGCTTTCGAGTGGTATCCGACCGCAATGGAGGTGAGGATTTCACAGCTGAGGAGAAGGCACGTGTGTCCAAGGGATCCAAGGCTGGAAGTACAGCCCTGGACAGCAGCAGCACATGAGGGGGTCCAAGCTGCTCCCCCCAGCCTTCCTTTGGTGTTTTTTGCTATTGCTGGGCAATAGCAAGGGGCTCTCTGGGGGTTCCAAAGGACCTGCCCAGGAACCTCCTGGTGCCATTTTCTCTCTCTCCCTGAAATCAAGTGGGGAGAAGCCACGCTAGAAGGGGCAGATCCCCCGAGCCTCTGGAGTCACAGATCTCCACTGGGAGACCAGGAAATTAACTGTCTCATGGCCTTTTTGCCTCAGTTTAATATCTCTGGCTGTTTAGAGCCACCTGTGTTTTATCTCCTGTGGAGCTTGGCCGGGGCTCCCGAGGCAGCGCTGCAATTCCTGCTCCAGCCAGGGTTCAAGGAGCTCCTCACTGGCTCTTATTTGTTTATACAGCCCTGACACTTGGATATTATACCAATTATTTATTTTTGGAGGGTTTTTTTTCTGTATTGAGTGTTTGGTGTTTTTGAATCCAGGCTCTCAGCCCAAGGACGGAGCTGGGGCAGGGTGTTCCCACCCACTCTGTGATTTATCAGGGATTTTAAACCCCTGCTCTCCTGGCAGGGACAAGGAGACCCTTCCAGAGGCACCACATGCCAGGGCTGTGTGACTGCTCTGCTTGGATTAGATTAGATTTGAAAAGCGTGATACGTGCGGAGCCAGAGCGAGCACAGCAAGGAAAAACCAGAGCGGAACACCGTGGGCTTTCCCCCCCTCCAATAAAACCGCCGGCTCGGATCTGCCTGCATGAACTGGCTGAGCGATTGTGAAGGATGTCGGAAAAAATCACAACCTGCTTACGGGAGATTGGCGATCGGCAGGAAGCATGGGAAGGCGTTGGGATCAGGGTCGGCGGGAATAATCCCGGACGCCGGGAATTAGCAACACCTCGGCAGCACCCTCTGCGTCCTGGCGGAGTCCTGGTGACCCCTGCACGGCACAGAGGGACACTGCCAGCGGGGAAATCACCGGGAAGCTCTCAGCGCTACAAACAGGTTCAATTATAGGAGCGTAAACAGATCCTGGGGAGGAGGATGCGGCGGCTGCAGAGCCGTCACGGCGGATCACAGCCAGGGCTCCAGGGACACGCTGGACTGCCCACGGAGCTGCGGGGCGGTCCCGGCTGAGCCCCCCTAAACCCCGGGCCAGCGTGGCTGCAGGTGGCCTCAGTGCCCGGGGCAGCAGCACCGGCACCCGGCAGGGCTGGCTGGGAAGAGCTTGCCCAGGAAAGCTTTGAAAGATTAATAGAGTTTAAATGGAAGCGTTTGGAGAGGAGATAAGGCTCATCTGATATGAAATCATATGGAACAACGGGATCCAGGGAGGCCCTGGCTCTATAATGAAGTCCACTTAGCACATTACTCACCATAATGTGCTTTTTATTAAAGTCCTGTGCTGCAGGTGCTGAGTCTGCAGCTGGGAACACGGGGCTGGAATGGCACAGGCACCTGGAGTACCGGACCCCGCCACCAGAAGCAGCCGGGATGCGGCGTGAAAAAGGCACCTTCGGCTTCCCGCTTCCCATCCCGTTTGATCCAGGGATGCTCTGGCATCACCGGGGCCCGCGGCTGGGGCTGGGGGGCCTGCAGGGACGGGGTGGAGAGGAGGCGGAGGTGGGGAATAATACAGAGGAAAAACTCCTTTTTAATCATCAATTTTTCTGCATTAGAATGTGACATGCTAATCCACTGTGAAGCGTCTAATCTGGGGGATAAAGGGCCGGATAACACAAGCAGCGCCCGGCTTGGCTGGCGGAGCGAGCCGAGGCAAGGTGGCAGCATCTGATAAGGGGTGCAGGATTAGTCCCGGCACAGATCCCGTCTGCCCGGGCAATCCCACCTTGCTTGGCTGCCTCTGCTCTGTCTCTCGCCAGGGTCAGGGAGGGATCTGCAGCCTTGGAGCCGTCCCAGAGCGGCTCATCCCGCCCGGAGCGGCGGTGGCAGCGCTGCCGGTGCCTCCACCACCATCTTGGCAGCTCTGGGAGCTGCAAAGCACATCCCTGGGCCAAGACACGTGGAAAACCTCATTTTTCTCCCTTTGGATTCACACACCCGGGTGCGTGGTGGGAGCAGGACAACCCAGCCGTGGGGTCTCCGTCTGCCCCAAATGTCCACCCCCACGTGCTGCTTTGGCTGCCTCATCCCACCCCTCATCCCATCCCTTCCTAGCAGCCAACTCCGACCTCCGGGCACCCCCAGGGATGACGTGGGCAGCTCAGCCCCGGCTCAGCCAGTCTTTGGCAGGGACGGGCAGTGCCCGTCACAAAACCGAGCGGGTCCAGCTCCCGGGGCGCTTTCGGCGACAGCCTCCCTGGGGCTCGGAGACCTGGGATAACAGAGCTTGCAATGTTGTTTTCTCCTCGCCTCCTCGGGGATTGGTTTATCTCTATGAATAACTCCATCCCGGCTTTGATCTCCTCTGCCATTAAAGCGTGACAGGCTGTGAAATGTGCTGTTGCTGCCGTCAAATCCCGCTCCCGCTTCCCCCCCCGCCGCCTCCGTGCTCCCCCGCTCCGGGAAACCTCCTTTCCCAGGCCCGTGAGGAGCCGCAGAGCAGCGAGCGGGGCCGAACGGCCCCGGGACAGTGGCCAAACACGGTGCTGGAGGCAGGAAAAACCCATCTCCTCCTCCCATCCCGCAGCTCTCGCTGGGGCGGGGAGGAGGGCACGGAGCATCCCCGGTCCCAGCGCCGGCTCGGGTGTGGCGGCATCACCCCAGCACCCGCCACGGGGGCTGATGTCACGGCTAATTATAGCATCCCCCGTCCCTCGCCCCCGCCAAAGCTTTACCTGAGAGAGGGTAAAAATAACTCCCGGCGAGGGAGGAGCTGGAACGAGCCCAAGGACTCCTCCAGCATCTCCAAAACTTGCACAAACCAGGACGGCACCCCCCTGCCTGCAACACACGGCCGCACTTTGTCCCCAATCTGCGGGTCAGGACGCGCTCCCCTTGGCTGGTGCCCACCGTGCTCCAGGCTGCGGCTGTCCCCGGTCACCTTCACCCGGCTCGGGTGTCGGCGCTGGGACAGGTGGCGGTAACCGGAGCCGGGCCCTGCTGCTGGGAACCGGCCCTGGCGCACCCCGCGAGCTGTTTAAGCCGTGCGAAGCAGGTTAATGGCCCCAGTCGATGATGGAATGTTTTCATTACAGCATCTCTCTCTCTCTCTCCCTGCTGCAATCGCTCCCAAGAAGACACATTAAACCTCCCCGCGCCGAGGGAGCGGGTCCGCCCCTCACTCGCACCATCCGCGAGCCCCGAGCCTGCTGGCCCGGGCAGCACGGCTCACCTGTCCGAGCCCTGCGGGGCTAAACAACTCCCTCAACCTGCAATTCCTTCATTCCATTTCCCTTCTCCTCTCGCCCCAACAGCCAAGGCGCAGGAACCCAGTGCCAGAGCTGGGAGCAGCAGAAATCCCAGCCCAGCCCCAGACAGCTCCGACCTGCTCCTCCCTGTCCCGAGCATCCTCTGTGCCAGCCTGTGTGGGATCAGCCCAGGGTGTTCCCAGCCTGCTCCCACAGGGCTGGACCAGCCCAGCTCTTCCAAGCCCCCTGCCAGGAGCAGCCCTGATGCTGTTACAGCCCTGCCCTGCGGCTGCAGCTCGTCCCCACCACAGACACAGGGCACCTGTGGCCTGGGCCCCATGTCCTGGTGCCTCCCAGACACCCAATTCACCTTCCTGACTCTCTTTTCTAGGCAGAGTTTTCATCTCACATTCTCTGGGATGCTCCCAAAAGGTGTAACCTTGATCTTGGCCTGATGAAATTTCATCCCGTGGCTCTGGCGCTCGTCCCCAAGGTCATCCACTCTTTCTCCCAGCTCCCCAGGTGGCATCTGCCAGTGTCCCTCTTACACAAGGGCCCCATTGAAGGGAATATTGAGCTTGGGGAGCCCCAGGATGGGACACACCCCAGTGTCACATCATGGATCACTGCCCCTGGCAGGGATCCCCAGCGCCTGTTCCACCAGCATCACCTGCCCGGGAACCTCAGATAACTGTGCTGGTATCAGATCAGATTTTTACTGAGCTCCTGACTGATTTGTTCTCCCAGTTTGTGGTGTCCATGTGTGCCAGGATGTGCTCAGGGACCAGGAGCCCTGCAGGGTGCACAGGGAAGGAGTCACAGCAGCTGAACTGAGGGCTTGGGGTGCGCTTCTCCCACCCAGGCACCAGCCCAAAGCTCCCGTCCAGCCCCTGCACATCCAAGTGCTGCCAGATTTAGATTCTCCCCCAGTGCTGGGATGGGGCTGGTGATTGCTCTGTGGTCTCTGGATGCTTTTATGAAGTGCTGAGTACAGGAAAACAGCAAACCACGAGAAGGGGCTGCGCTGCTGCAGAGAGGAGACGCCCATGCTCCCGGCAGCTCCATCCCAGCATCCGACACCAGAGCTGCTCCCTGGGACCCTCAGCCTGGCTGGTTCAGCAGCACATGGCCTGGCGCCATTCCTTGAAGGAAGAGGGGGCTCCCTGTGCCCCACTGGAATCCAAAACATGAGGTGACGTGCCCAGCACTGACTGGGCTCTGCAGAAGGACTCATTGCCTGGAAAGCACCCAAATCCTGCCAAGACCAGCCTTGCTCAGAGGAGGACAGACCTCACCACCACTGGGAATGTTGGATTTGCTGGATTCTCACATGCACACGCCGGTGCCCTGCGGCACAGGGGGATGAGCCTGCAGGGATGGGCACTGCCAGGGCAGGAGCAGCACCGTAGGAGCCTGAGGACACCACAGCATCCTTCCCCCCACCTGGACCACCCCTGAACCAGGACAGTGTCACGGGCATTTTGGGAAAACCTCTGGCTCCAGCTGGCCTGGGGATGAGCGCAGAGAGCCTGGCATACGGCGGCTCTGGAGGCAGCCGGGGACCCAGCAGAGAGGGCTGGGCCTGGCTGGAGCAGCCGCTTGGGCTGCCAGAGCCAGACCATGCCAGGATGGAGGGCACGGCGTGGGGATGCAGCACCGGGTCCCTGCACACCTGCACACACTGTGTGCCCCTGGCCTGGCAGCCCCTCGGCCCCCAGGCAGCCCTGGGAGCTCCCGCGGCGCCCTCTGGAGGCGGTGATGTCTCTGGTGATGTCTCTGCTCTGTCCTGGCAGCCGGAGCCGGCCGGTCCCGGGGGCACCCGGGGAGCCCGCGGAACCGCCCCTGGCTCCTCCTCCCCTCCTGCTCCTGATATACCCTCCTGGCTCCGAGCATCCCTCTGCTCCTCTCCCTCACTCCCGCTCGCCTCACTCCTTTTCCCTTCTCTGTTTCTACTCGCTGAACTTGCCCCTTCCCCCTCCCCTGCTCTCCCCAGCCCCTCTCTGCTGAGGAACTGACTGAAGACCCCCAGGCTGGGGCAGGGCACGGGCCAGGACCCCCACACCAGAGCCAGGACCTCCACACCACGGCTTGGACCCCCAGGCTGGGCAATGCCACTCCAGATATTCTGCACTATCTCCTTCTCCAGCGAGGAAGCACCAGAAGATGCTGCAGCCACTGAGAAGGAAGAAGATGAAGCAGACGAGTTCCTATATGGGCAGGAGGAGGATGAAGAGGACGAGGAGGACGCAGGGGCAACCACGGACTTTGTGGCCTTTGCCAGCAGCTGCACCCTGCACGGGCTGAGCCACATCTTTGTAGAAGGCAGCCTGGGCGCCCGGCAGGCGTTTTGGGCGCTGGCCTTCCTCCTCTCCCTCTCCGTCTTCCTCTACCAGGTGGCCGACCGCATCGCCTACTACCTGGAGTACCACCACGTCACTCTGCTCAGCGAGGAGGACAGCCCCGAGATGACCTTCCCCGGCCGTCACCTTCTGCAACATCAACCGTGTGCGGCTCTCGCAGCTCAGCCACGAGGACCTGCTCTACCTGGCCCCTCTGGTGGACTACGAGCCCGGGATGGAGCTGGGCTTCACCCCCGCCCGGCCGGGCCCCTGGGAGGAGGACGAGCCCCTGAATTTGTACGGGTTTTTTAACCGCACTTGCCACCAGCTGGAGGACATGCTGCTGAGCTGCAGCTACCGCGGCCAGCGCTGCGGCCCCGGGGACTTTGCGCCGGTGAGTAGCCCCAGGGTGGCCCGGCACGGGGAGCAGCTCCGGAGCTGGTCGGTGTCGGATCAGGCACGGCAGGTGATGCTGCCCTTGGAGCTTGCTCAGAGACAGGCTGATATTTCAGCCCCATCTGCCAGAGCTGGGGACGGCACCCGGCGGTGGAGCTGCTCTGGTGGGACATGGAGTGTATCCCTGAGGCTGTGCTTGCTGAGGAGGTGGCTGGCACCTCCATCCTGGTGCCATCAGGGCTTGTGGGGCACCATGTGGTGTGAGCCCACTGCCCTGACATGCCCCTTGCCCAGGCTGGCAGCAGCTCCGTGGTTTTGGGGCCATGCCGGCTGCCGGAGGCAAGAGCTGGAATGGCTGAGGAGGGATGGGGGGGTCCAGGATCCCGTCCAGCCCTGTCCTCTGCAGGGATGGAGGAGGGCTTGGAGGAGGTGCCAGTGCAGGCATCAGGCTGAGTGCCACCACCCTGGGGAGCCACAGCTGCCATGGGCTCTCTGGGGCTGTAATCTGCTGTGTCTCCTCTGAGTCCATCCCTGTGGGAACATCTCCTCCTCCACCAGGGCCAGGATGGGCAATTCCAGCACTGAAAGATGCTGTGGGTCAGGAACCCAGGTCAGACCATGCCCAGGCTGGGATGGCTGAGTTTTGGGGCTGGGGACACTCTCCTGGCTCTGTGCTGTGGCTGCACACAGAGGGGCCTCAGCCTCAGCCCTGTGTCCTCTCCTGCAGGTCTTCACCCGCTATGGGAAGTGCTACACCTTCAATGCGGGGCAGGACGGGAAGCCTCGGCTCATCACCATGAAGGGGGGCACTGGCAACGGCCTGGAGATCATGCTGGACATCCAGCAGGACGAGTACCTTCCAGTGTGGGGGGAAACAGGTAACCCACTGCCCCAGCAGGCCCACTCAGCCACCAGCAGCTCCTGGGGTGCTGCCCAGCCCCTACTCACCTCCCCAGCCCCCTCCCCAGCCCACAGATCCACATCCCTGAGGCTCTCTTCTCTTCCCTCCTTCCATTTCTCATCACTTCTGCTCTCTTCTTTCCCTTTTCCTCCTATCTTTGCTCTTTGCCATGGCAACTCCCCATCGTTTAGACACGCAGCCATCACTTGTTTATAAATAGAGTCAAATACTTTCCCTGCCACACTACTGGGTGTGGAGCAGGGGGGTCGGGGTGGAGGGGCAAGGACGTGGTGCAGCAAACAGATGGACAGATGGATGGACATGTGGATGAATGACTTGGCCCAGGGGAAGTGTGGGAGGCACAAGTTGTGGTCCCTCTCCCAGCCCGCTCGGCACAGCCCCTCAGAGCAGGGACAGTGCTGGGCTCACCCCACTTCTCTCTGCCGCAGATGAGACCTCGTTCGAAGCCGGGATCAAGGTGCAGATCCACAGCCAGGACGAGCCCCCTCTGATCGACCAGCTGGGCTTCGGGGTGGCTCCCGGCTTCCAGACCTTTGTGTCCTGCCAGGAGCAGCGGGTAGGAGCTGGGCAGGTGTGGGATGTCCCCTCCCACCCTGCACTGCAGGAGCAGAGCCTCCTCGCTGTGCCCCTGTCCCCGCACTGGATGGAGGGGAGGATCCCGTCCTGGGGACCAGTGCCACGAGGGTGCCTGTCCCTGAACTGCAGGGGCTTCTCTCCTCACTGCTGGCGTCTCTCCCCTTCCAGCTCATCTACCTGCCGCCTCCTGGGTGACTGCAAGGCCGTGGCGGGCGACTCGGAGTTCTACGACACCTACAGCATCACGGCGTGCCGCATCGACTGCGAGACCCGCTACCTGGTGGAGAACTGCAACTGCCGCATGGTGCACATGCCAGGTGAGCCCCGCGCCTGGCCCGGGCCCGGCCCAGCCCTGCGGTGTGGTCCCACCTGGAACACCTGCTCTGTGTCTCCCCAGGCGATGCCCCTTACTGCACCCCGGAGCAGTACAAGGAAGTGCGCGGATCCGGCCTTAGGTGAGGCTGCCCGGCCCCGGGGGTGGGACGGGGCTGCGGCCTTGGGTTTCTCCATCTCGCCATGCCCCTCTCTCCCTGCACAGATTTCCTGGTGGAGAAGGACAATGAGTACTGCATCTGTGAGATGCCCTGCAACATGACCCGCTACGGCAAAGAGCTCTCCATGGTCAAGATCCCCAGCAAGGCCTCGGCCAAGTACTTGGCCAAGAAGTACAACAAGTCAGAGCAGTACATCGGGTAAGGTGCTGCTGCCACAGCGGTGGGGCAGGGTCTGGTCCCTCCATCCCAAACCTCAGCTTGATGCCACTTCTGTCCTGCACAGGGAGAACATCCTGGTGCTGGATATCTTCTTTGAAGCCCTGAACTACGAGACAATCGAGCAGAAGAAGGCGTACGAGGTGGCGGGTTTGCTGGGTGAGTGTTGGTGGCTCTGGGGAGCCCTGTGACAGTCCCCAGCCAGAGTCCCCCAGCGAGGTGGCCTCGTGCTGGCCCTGTCACGGTCCAAGGCACCGGGATGTGCCAAGAGCACAGATGTAGCAGGGCATCCCACTGCCGTGACCGGGCACCAGTCACAGCGGTGACAAGTTCTGCCCCTTTCTCTGCTCCATCTGCCACCCAGCTCTGGACTCAGGCCACCCTGATGGTTTCCCTCTCCTCTGCAGGTGACATTGGAGGGCAGATGGGGCTGTTCATTGGGGCCAGCATCCTCACAGTGCTGGAGCTGTTTGACTACGCCTATGAGGTGAGTGTCTCCTCCATCCCAAGGCTGTGCCCGTGTGGGATGAGGGGAAGGGCCACCCATGAACCCCACGGTGCTGAAACATGGCTCTGGCAGGTGATAAAGCACCGGCTGTGCCGGCGGGGCAAGTGCCGCAAGAACCACAAGAGGAACAACACAGACAAGGGCGTCGCGCTGAGCATGGACGACGTAAAGCGCCACGTGAGTGCAGGGCACAGCACAGTCCCCTCCTGCCTGTCACCTCCTGCAGCTCGGGGGGTGGGGAGTCACTCTTTTGGGGAGCCCCTGGGAAAGGAGCAGAGGGCCCAGGCACAGGTGCTGTGGAGGGATGGCACTGGGTCTCTGCAAGGACCTGGATGAAAGCAGAGGCCCCAAAATCCCGTTTATCCTGCAGAATCCCTGTGAAAGCATACGGGGGCACCCAGCAGGCATGACGTACGCAGCCAACATCCTACCTCACCACCCGGCCCGGGGCACCTTTGAGGACTTCACCTGCTAACCGACGTCTGGATGTACAACCTGAGCTACCAAAGCCCTGCGAGAGCTGCCCTTCTCCCTGCCGGCGCCAGCGGAGAGACACATCTAGGGGGCCTTTGCTCCTCGGCACGGTGGGACACGGACAAGAGCGACGGCCTCGGATTTCGGGGCGGGCAGTGGGGGTCGGGCAACGCCAGACCCTGGCGCAGCCCCCGCGGCAGCTGCTCTGCGCCTGCCCTGCTCCTTCAGAGACTCCAGGATGCTCCAGCCCGGCCGTCCCGCGGAGCGGGAGCGACACGCACAGTGGGCCAGGGCACGGGCCTGCCCCGGCTCCCCCTTGGCTCCCCTCGGCCTTTTTAACTAAAACCCAGAAGCCAAGAAGAAGCAGCCGTTCGGCCGCAGTCTCCATCCACAGCCCTGTCCGTCTGTCCTCTGTCGTCTCCATGCTCATCCTACTCCAACGCCTTGGCCGCGCCTGCTGGGCCCCCTGTGCCTGCTGGGGGGCTCATCGGGGAGCCCCCGGCATGCCTGGCACAGGGCAGCAGCCTGGGAATCCCTGGAGAGCCCCTCTGTCCCCCGGGACCTCAGCCCGGGCGCTCCTGGCACGAAGACGCGGCACCTCCACCTGTCCAGAACGTCTTCCTTGGCCCTGCCCCGGGATCAGCCCCGGGATCACCCCTGGGATCAGCCCCGGGAGCACCGGAGGGGGCTCAGGTGGGAGGTGCCACCTGGGCTCTGGGGACACCGGGCACTGTCCCTCCCTGACAGCCCCTCCTGGGCTCTGGGCAGCCTGGCCAGCTCCAGCACTGCCCCCTGGTCTGCAGGGAGCCCTGTGGCCCCAAACCCAGCCATCCTCGGGGAGAAGGGCACAAGGAAACTCCTGGCCCCGCTTGTCCCCAGCTGGGGACACCCCCTTGGCACCACCGTGGCTGGGCAGGCACCGGAGCCCCAACGCCCCCGGGGTTCGCAGGGGGCTCTGGGGGCTCCAGCCCCGCTGAGCCCCAAAAGCTGCTGCCCCGGGGGGTTTGGGGTGTCTGTGGGTTCCCAGGGCCTCTGCTGCCCCTCCCTGGCACAGCCCTGCCCTGGCTGGGGTCTGTGGCCACCTGTCAGAGCCCACCAGTCTCCTCTGGGGTCCCCGTCTGGCCCCCCAGCCCGTCTCCCAGCCCCCAGGCCAGAGCCCTCCCTGGGCCCAAGTGCTACTTATCTTTAAGAGCTTTTGCAATAAGTCTTTTTAGTAATTTTTTTTTTCTAAACAGCAGTTTTGGTTTTTATTCTTGCCATTTTTATTCTTATTTGCTTCCTGACCAAAATTAGGAACTGGGGGTCAGTCCTTTGTATCCAGCAATCACCCAAAGACGACGGGTTGGCCACATCCATAAATTTTCTTATGGATTTCTCCTAATATTTCATCATGTTTCATTTATTTATTTTCTTTCTTTCTCTTTCCCATTCAAGCTTTTAAAGATGGGGCTGGGATTTGACCTTGAGGCTCACCTGTTGAAGAAAACTCTTTTTTGTTATGTCATCGGCATTTTATATTTCTTATATATAATATATATGACTATATATATATGTGTACATATATATATATATATATCTATATGCATCATGCCAGTGTAGATACCCATCCAGTAGCATTTAGGCCTTGTTCTTGTGCCATTTTTTTTTTTCTGTTACTGATCTCTGAATGCCTTCAAGTGTATAAAGTGTGGAATTCTCTCCGGTATCTGTACTATGTACACACATTTTCATAGGAAGCACAATAAGATGACAGATGCATTGTACATCAATACCTGCTACTCTTAACAACGATGATATAAAGAATGATATAAATTATATAACTCCCCCATGCCGAGCCTTTCTCTCTTGCTGAGCTGCTGGAAATGCTCCCCTGAGGAGGCAGGTGGGGGACAGCCTCATCCCAGGGTGGAGCCGAAAGGGAAGGGGGAAAAACAGGGAAAGGGAAGGGGAGGAAAAAGCTTTGGGCCAGATTTTTTGAGCAGGGTGTGCCCTGGGTCAGAGCTGAGGCTGAGCTGAGACTCCCTTTCCTGGGAGCTCTGGTGCCTCACCCAGCTCCAGCCTCGCTGCCTTCCCAAGGAACTCCTCCCAAGGGCCACAGGGCTGGAGGAGGGAATGATTCCTGCTCCCAGGCAGGGAAAGGAGAATTAACACTCACAGAGCTCTTAATCCCTGACAGCGGCAGCACCTCCGTGGTTTGGGACCCACCCGAGGTCCAACAGGAGGCACCAGGTGGAATTTCACCCTGGGAGCACAACCCAAATATAACACACACCTTTTGTCCTAAAAATTTCCAGCTACAAAGAGCAACAGTAACAACAGAGCAGATCCAACAGTGGGCATCCAAAAAAAGCCCTCAGGACTCCATGGAGACTGAATAATAGGGAGTGGGAGTGGGCAGGAAAGGCTGAAATGCCAACGCACATCCACACCCACCCTCCCCCCCCCCCCCCCCCCGGTCCCTTGGCTCCGACCGTGTCCCCTGGCTCCTGGAAATGGCAGAAATGCCGTTCTGCATCTCAACGAGAGCACTCTCACCCCGCTCCGGCGCTGCCCGGCCAGAGCTGGAGCTGCAAAGGCCAGGAGGTGGCATTGGAAGGAGAAGCAGGCCAGGAGGGCGTTAATGAACCCGGTTAATCACGGCCCAGCCGCGCCCGCTCCCTCCCTGCGCACCCCCGTAATCCCCGCGGGAGCTGCTGGCTGCGCTGCGAGCAGGTCACCCCGTCCATCTGTCACAGCTCGGCTCTGCCAGGGCTCGGGGGAGGTGTGTGGAGCCCCAGGGGCAGCACAGCCCCGCGATTCCCCTGGCACGCAGCAGGTACCGCCGGGATGGGGCGTGCAAAGGCTGCTCTTTGCGGGCACAAACCTCCAGCCTGTCCATCGGAGCATCGCGGGGGCAGCAGGAGCGGGCTGGGAACATCAGCCTGCGTGGGCTGCTTGGGGTCTGGGGACCTGCAATCTGCTCAGGATCTGAAGCTGTTTGGGATCCAGGCAGCCTCACCCTGATCAGGATCCAGGGAGCCTCAGCTTATTTGAGATCTGGGGACCTTCAGCCTGTTCAGATCCAGAGAGCCTCAGCCCCTGGGGACACCCAGCCCACTCAGGCTCTGTGGAGATCCCGAGATTCCACCACCTCCCCTCGTGGGCCAGAATTCCCAGTCCCCCCCCGCTGGCTGCCGGGGCAACAGGAGCTGAGGGACAATGCCACAGCCTGGGCGCTGCTGTCCTGCTGTCCGGCAGCCAGTCAGGCTGGCTGGGCACCAAAGTTTCCATGGAGCCACCGGCAGGTGCAGGGGAGGCATTTCCAAAGCTGTTCCACCAAACCCTCGGGGCAGGAGAAAGGAGGAAGGGCACAATGAGGTCACCCTGAGCCTCTCCAGGCTGAACCATCCCAATTGTCCCAGCCTTTCCTGCCAGTTCAGCTGCTCCATCCCTCTGATCATCCTGGTGCCTCCTCCTGACTCGCTCCAGCAGCTCCACGTCCTCCCTGTGCTGGGACCCCCAGGCTGCAGGCAGCGCTCATCAGATGATCATCATGAATTGTTTAATTAATACTTGTGGTGTGACTGCGCACTTGGCTTTTTCCATGGATTAATGCTGACTGGGTTTGTGTCCCTTTTCTCTCTGAGCACAGGAAACTGCTTCAGGGAGAAGGAACTTAATGTTAATACTTGCAGAAAGTGGCCTTTAACTCCAACCTCCTGCTCTCTGAGGAGCGCCAGGGGAGACAGGAATCCTTTTCCTCTGCCTGAACCTGCACAAACTGGGCCCATCCATGGCCATTTGTTTTCCCCATAAATTTCACCCCTAAGATCTCAGAATCCCTGAGGTTGGCAAAGATCACCAAGTCCAAACTGTGAGTGATCCCCACCAGAGCACAGAGTGCCATGTCCAGCTGTTCCTGGGACATCTCCAAGGATGGCGACTCCACCACCTCCCAGGGCAGCCCCTCACACCCTTTCCATGGAGAAATTCCTCCTGAACGTTACAGAGGGCAGCTCAGGTGAGGGGTGTCACCGCCACACCTGCACATCAGAGCCCTCCATCCCTGGGAAAGGCACATCCACCTCCGTCCGAGCGCATCCCGGACGGAGCAAGGGAGGCTCCAGCACCAGGGAACGGGGCCTGTAATCACGGCCGGGGAGTGGGGGCTGAGACCCCCAACCCCTTCCCAGCGTTTGGGACCATCCCGCACCCCAATCCCACCCCTCAGGGTCCCGTTCCCCCCCATCCCCCATCCCCACCGCTCGTTCCTCCCCTCCGGCAGGGGGCGCCGCGGGCGGCGGGCGGGGGCGGCTCCTCCCCGGCGCTCCGCGCGCCGTGCGGGGCCGTTTCCGGTTCCGCTCCCTTTGTGCGAGACAAGATGGCGGCGCGGGCCGGGTTCCAGTCGGGGCCTGCGAGCGGCGGCGGCGCCGGGGCCGCGCCCGGGGCCGCGCTGGGCCCGGGAGCGCCGGGCGGGGCGGTGCGCATGGGCCCGGCGCCGGGGCAGGGCCTGTACCGCTCGCCGCTGCCCGGAGCCGCCTACCCGGTGAGGCGGGGCGGCGCGGGGCGGGGCGCGGGGCCGGGCTCGGCGGGCGCTGACCGGCTCTGTTCTCTCCGCAGCGCCCCGGGATGCTGCCGGGCGGCCGCCTGGCGCCGCAGGGCCCGGCCATGGGTCCTCCCGGGTACGGCGGGAGCCCAGCCGTGCGGCCCGCGCTGGCGCAGGCCGGGCTGGACCAGGCTCGCAAGCGGCCGGCGCCGCAGCAGCTTCAGCAGGTGCAGCCGCAGGCGGTGCCCAACCGCAACCACAAGTAAGGCACGGGGAGAGGGCACATCCCGGGGTAACGGGGACATCCCGGACAATGGGAGCGTCTCGGGGCAGCAGCGACATGCCCTGAGCTGTCGCGGGCATCGGGAGGAATTTCTTCATGGAAATTGCCAGGCTTTGGAAGGGGCTGCCCAGGAAGGTGGTGGAGTTCCCATCCCTGGAGGTTTTCAGAGAATGATGTGGCACTGAGTGCTCTGGGATGGTGACAAGGTGGGGATTGGGCACGGGTTGGAGTCAAGGGTCTGGAAAGGCTTTTCCAACCTCAAGGATTCCTGCAGTGCTCAGGAGCTGAAGGGTCCTGTCAGGTCCTTGTGCATTCCCCTGGCATTGCAGGACAACACTGGGCAGGGCAGGGCTGAGTTTATGTCACGTGCCTGCATCCTGGTCTGATGCCCAGTGAGAATGAAATTCATGCTGGATTTAAAATGCTCTTCCTGGAAAAGCCAACCCAAAGTTGATTGAGGCAGGAGGGTCACTTGGTGTGGGCATTTTGTCAGGTCCTCCTTCCCAAGGGATGAGCCCCCTTCCCAATAGATGTAATTCCCTTTCTGAGTGCTCAGAGGGGAGGGGAACTTTGAGATAACTAGTTAGCCACACTGAGCAAGGCCCAGGTAACTGGGGAGGTGCAGGTTTGTGAGTTTCTGTGCCAGAGCTGTTCCCATTTTCACACCTCTTTTGCCTCTTGCCCCTGTCAGTGCCAAGAAGAAGAAGATGGCAGATAAAATCCTCCCACAGCGGGTGAGTGGGACACGGGGAGGGGCTCAGGGGGAGGTGAGGCTGCCTGGGGCACTCTGGGGAGCTGATGGGCATTTCCATCCTTGCCTGGCCGCAGATCCGTGAGCTCGTGCCCGAATCCCAGGCCTACATGGACCTGCTGGCCTTCGAGAGGAAGCTGGACCAGACCATCATGAGGAAGCGCCTGGATATCCAGGAGGCTCTGAAACGCCCCATCAAGGTAGGGGGGTCCATGGCTTGTATCCAGGCTCTGCAGGCTCCTGAGTTCAGGCAGCAGGAGGGCACTGAAGGGCTGTGTGCTGTGAGTGTGGCAAATCAGGGGTCCTAAGGACTGGGACCACCAGCACCTCTGTTTTCACCGTGTGCTCCAGGAGAGGGGAATGTAAGGCAGCTGAAAATACTGAGCTCAGTTTTAGCAAAGTCTGTGCAGCACAGTTGCCCTGTGCAGGAGAATTAACTGATTGCTCATTAGCTGATGTTTTTTCTCCTAGCAAAAGCGAAAGCTGCGTATTTTTATCTCCAACACCTTCAACCCCGCCAAGTCGGACGCAGAGGATGGCGAAGGAACCGTTGCCTCCTGGGAGCTTCGGGTGGAAGGACGGCTGTTGGAGGATGTAAGTGGGATACACCCAACCTCAGAGGGGACTGTGGATCTGGAGTTGGCAGTGAAACCAGTTTCCTAGTGTCTGAGCCCACAGCTGGGGCTTGATATCCTCCTTCATCTCTGTTTTCCAAGGAGTCTGATGGTGACGAGACCGAGAGCCCAGCTTGCAGACCGATGGGTGTCCCCATGGCAGGACATGAGTTGTCCAAAGTTCTTAGAGTTGTGAGAATCACTGGTGAGAGCAGCTCAGTGGCACTTGTGTCCTCGGCTCTGAGAACCAGGGCACTGGCATTGTACGTAACTGCTGAGGGGTTTAACTCCTGCAAGCTCATCTTTAACTCCAGTCTTTCCCTTTCTGACTTGGAAACTCGATTTTTGAGCACACGTTGGTGAATTCAGGTGGTCAGAACTTACAGGAGCTGTCGTGCACGGTGGCTGTGCTTGAGTGCTGAGACTTGCTGCCCTAACCCTCTTCCTCCCTGTGTTGCTTGCAGTCTGCTCTGTCCAAATATGATGCCACCAAGCAGAAAAGGAAATTTTCGTCCTTCTTTAAATCTCTGGTCATTGAACTTGATAAAGACCTGTATGGCCCTGACAATCACCTAGTAGAGGTGAGCTGCTTTTTGCTGTGTTTCCTCTAAAAGTGAGTTGGTGTTTCAGCAGGTGGGGTTTGTGTGTCATTTACAACTTGGGAGGTGGGAATCCTTGAGGCTCCTGGGAGCCAGGAGCTCTTGAATTCTCACTTTGGCTTTTCCTCTCACTTGCTGAAGGTCAGAACAAATGTATTGACTCTTGTTTAAACTCTAAGTAGGAAGAATTGGAGATTTCTCTAGTTGGGTGGGATTTACTGGCAAAGCTTTTGGGTGCCCAGCAGCAGGGGGAATCATGTTTGGGGGGCTTCTGAATTGCCTCTCATGTTCCAGTGGCACAGGACTGCTACGACTCAGGAGACAGACGGCTTCCAGGTGAAGAGGCCGGGGGACGTGAACGTGCGCTGCACTGTCCTGCTGATGCTGGATTACCAGGTAGCACAGTAGGGAAAAATTCCTCCCTCTGGGGGTGGTGAGGCCCTGGCACAACTGCCCAGGGAAGCTGTGGGCTGCCCCTGGATCCCTGGAAGTGTCCAAGGCCAGGTTGGACGGGGTTCGGAGCAACCTGGGAGTGGAAGGCGCCCTTAGCCATGGCACGGGGTGGAATGAGATTTCTTTAAGGTCCTTCCCAGCCCAAACCATTCCATGGTTCCATGCTGGGAGCAGCAGTGCTGGGCATGCACCATTACCTGTGTCTGGGGCTGCCTGACCTCTCGGTGCTCTTTGTTCAGCCTCCCCAGTTCAAGCTGGATCCGCGCCTGGCTCGGCTGCTAGGCATCCACACGCAGACCCGGCCCGTGATCATCCAGGCGCTGTGGCAGTACATCAAGACCCACAAGCTGCAGGACCCCCACGAGCGGGAGTTTGTCATCTGTGACAAGTACCTGCAGCAGGTGAGCAGTGGCAGGGCTGGAGCAGCAGCAGCTGGAGCAGTTCCCAGCGTGGGCAGCCCCCACGGGGGTGGCTGCAGCGAGCCCCTGCTCCTCCCCCAGCCCTGTCTCTGTCACAGATATTTGAGTCGCAGCGGATGAAGTTCTCGGAGATCCCACAAAGGCTTCATGCCTTGCTGATGCCCCCCGAGCCGATCATCATCAATCATGTGATCAGGTGAGGCTGCTCCACTGCAGTTCCTGTTTCCAGGAAGGAGTGGGAGGGAGGGATGGATGAGGCTGGCTGGGAAGACAATGTGCTGTGTCCTGATTTTCAGCAGCAGTTCCAATGTTGCCTGTCACGGTTCCTTTGTACAAGAGCAGCCGCCTCTCTCATTACCACATCCCTCTTCCAAAGGCACTCCCACATCCCTGCTGTCCTTTGCTGTGGATAGAAACCTCCTTGGAGCAATCATTCTTTTCTTTTGCTGCAAAGCCGTTGCTGGGCTTTAGCTGCTTTTGGGGTTGAGGCTGACAGTGCCATGGCTTGTCCCTGTCCCTGCCTGCAGTCCATTTGCTGCAGCATCCCAGAGGAGCTGCATTTGCTGCTTTCTTGAACTGGTCCCAGACTTTGCCTTCTTTCTGGAACTGCTCCCTGATTTTGGCTTCTTGTGGATGTCCCCAGTGTTGACCCAAATGACCAGAAGAAAACAGCCTGCTATGACATTGACGTGGAGGTGGACGATACCCTGAAAACTCAGATGAATTCCTTTCTGCTCTCCACAGCCAGTCAACAGGAAATTGCTGCTCTGGATAACAAGGTAGGAAAAGCTCCTTCAGGTCCACTCTCCTTGTTGCTGGGCAGGGATGTGTCTCTGGACACAGGATAGGAGTGCCTCTGTTGTTTGGAAGCTGCAGTGGGATGAGCTGTGTTTACAAACATGGCTGGACCTGGAAATGTAATTTTTAAAGCAGCCAGTCTATGGGAAAACTGGTAATATTTAGAGAGCAGGAAACTAGGAGCTGAACATCCTGGTAAGTATAAGTTAACTAGAGAGTATAAGATCTTGCCTTCATGTGTTGGATGCCTTGATGTTTCAGACTTCTCCCCTGTTCAGCAGTTCCATTCTGTGTTTGTCTCCTGCAGATCCATGAAACAATTGAGACCATCAACCAGCTGAAGACACAGCGCGAGTTCATGCTGAGCTTTGCCCGAGATCCTCAGGGCTTCATCAACGACTGGCTCCAGTCCCAGTGCCGGGATTTGAAGGTAGAAGCTTTGTCTTGTGTGGAAGGTGGTCCAGCTCACACGCTTCCCTCATTAGAATGAGCTCCCACAGAGAGAAGGAGGCAATTTCCTCCTCGGAAAGTGAGGCTGGGATTTGAGTCAAGCATAAGAAGCTGACCTGAGTGCACTGAGATGTGTGTGAGGAAAGGGAAGGGGGTGGGTTTGCTCATCACAGCCAGAGCTTTTGCACTCCCTGAGCTGTTGTGCCTTTGTGCTCCCAGACAATGACTGATGTCGTTGGGAATCCCGAGGAGGAGCGCAGAGCTGAGTTCTACTTCCAGCCGTGGGCGCAGGAAGCCGTGTGCCGATACTTCTACTCCAAGGTGAGTGTCCCCAGGCTGGGCTGCCTCTCTGTGCCTGGCACTCCGTGGGGCACACAGTGCTGGGGGGAGGTGGTGGTTGCATCTTGGTCCCAGTTTGAGCTCCCCCTTTCCCAGCTGGCTCCTGTGTGTTAAACTGGGTGCTCTGGTGCTGCACCACCCGAGGGTGCTAATGCTGCAACTCTGCTCCTCTTGCAGGTGCAGCAGAGACGGCAGGAACTGGAGCAGGCCCTGGGCATCCGGAACACATAGGCTGCTCTGCTCCTCCCCAGGCAGAAGCATCACAGCTGTTTGTGGAGACAGAGCTGCAGAGCTCACTGTTCCAGCTCCCCGAATCCCACTCTGGCAGCGAGGCCCACGTTATTCATCCTGGCATTGTCCCTGCAGGGGCAAGTCCAGGACACCTGGGGCAAGCAGACAGGCTCCAATGAGCACACATTTCTACCTGGTTTTCTTCCTGACTGTTGCCTTGTCAGTCCCAAGGCTTCCACGAGCGTCCCCGTGACTCTGCACTGCCCGTAGTGTCCCTGGTAGCCAGAGTGACTCAGATCCTTCTCTCAGCCCATTCCTCCCCAACCAGCATCTGGTTGGGCACTCAGAGCTGGCTCTGAAGCCTGGCTCTGCTTTAAGGTGTGGCTGGGCTCTTCCCTGCCACGTTTTACAGCCCGTGCCAGGCGCTGTCGTGGGCAGGATGCCATGAGCTGACATACCTCCCTGCCCTCACCCCCTCCTCAGAGGGTGCTGCTGCACTGGGCTGCCTCATAGGTCACTCTCCTCCTTGAGGAAGTTCCTGAACTGTATAGAGAATTGCTTCTTCCCTTCTCCCTTCTCCCCTGGCCCATTCCCTGCGTGTTCCATGATGGACTGTCCTAGGCTGGGATCACGGGGAGACAAGGCCTTGGCTTCCTGCAGGGATGTGGAAGCGTTGGAGTGATCAGTGCTCTGCACTTCAAACACCTACCAGTGGCTTCCAGCAAACCATGTGGCTACTTGTGTTCCCTGGAGCAGGGAGAGGAGATGGAGCAGCTGCCTGGAATTCTGCAGGGACAGTGTTGTAGGCTCATTCCTTCAGGACAGTTGTCCTGTGTCACTTGCTGTGGGGACCAGAGGCTCCTTCGTGTGGGTCCAGGGGTCCAAGGACAGGACAGTCCTTGGAAATGGACATTTTTCCAAGCATATGTGAGTTAGCAGGTGTTTCCATGCTGAAGCTCCTGTGGATTTTAGTCAAGTTTTAGGCTGTGGGGGTGCCATAGGGCCCAGCATGGTTCAGGAATGTACAAATATATTTTCTCCACTGTGAGGAGTAGCAGCCCCGATGCCTCCTCATGGAATGAGGTACTGGTGGTCAGGCTTAGGAGAATGAAATAGCTCCTCTTCACTCCAATCCCAGTGCTTGTGCTCGGGACTATAATGCAAATGGACTCAAAAGTTGGTCTGACTCTTGGAATAGCTGCAGGATCATGTTACTGATGAGCACTCACCCAGTTCCGTGTGGCTGGGGAGGCTGCTGTGAGTTGGAGCACCTGGGTGGCCCTACTACTCCTTGTGTCTGTGTTACTACATGTCTGTGAGTAATAGACTCTCGACTTCCCCTCTCCTTTGCCCTTCTGAAATGCTCCTCTGTGGTACTGGGGTGAAGGTCTTGGTGCTGGAGAAGCAGCCCCTGACTCCTCAGGGTACTCCCACAGGAGGGATGCTGAGTCCTACATAGGCAAACGTAGCTGTTGCAGAGTAACTGCTTTTCTTAACTGAGTATTACGGTTTTTTCCATGGACCAAATTTTTTTTTTGTACTGTATCCTTGTAGACGTCACCCAGTTTTAATAAAAGACTCCTGTGAAGGAAGCTGTCCTCCTCCTTCCATGCTGACAGCTTGCACTCTCCCAGCTGCATGGGGGATGAGCCTGGTGACTCCCAGGGAAGGGACACCATTATCTCTGCTTTCTTCTTAAAGCCAGCAGGGTTAAGTGACTGGAGAGAAAATGTTCTTCATATTTTGGCCTTTTATAGCGAGCCCTTCATGGAGGGATCTCCCAGCCTGCAAACTCTGCTAAGCCTTTGCAAAGTGCTTTTGTGGTAAACAAAGTAACTTGAGCAAAACTGGAAATCCAGTGGCCAGTGTTAATAAATCCTGAACTGCCTCGTGTCTGCTTGGCTGGATTGTGGCAGCCTGGATTGTGCCCAAGGGAGTAGGGCAGAATTTGAAGGAAACTGAAGTACAGTTTACATGCAAGGTTTCAAATTATGCAGAAGGGGATTTATTCACTTCACCTTGCTTGTTTATAGAATGTAACTGCTTTGCTGCAGACCTAGGAGCCCCTGAGGCAAGGGAAAGATCCTCTGTGTGAAGGGGAAGGTGCTGCTGGCTGTGGTGGGGGCAGGAGGTGGAGTCCTGGGGCTGCACCGGGTGGTTCCTGCTCCTTCGCTGGGGGGGAAACGGCACTTTTTAGCAAGAGGGGGACAATGAAAAGCTTTTCTACAGAAAGGCTCAGCAGTCACGAGTCAGCCTGGCGAGTGCTCTGCCAAGGGGTCTGCAGCTTCCTCACGAGGGGCAGCAGAGGGACAGCTCTGATTCCTGCTCTCTGGGACAGTGTCAGGACCCTGGGGAACGGCTGGAGCTGTGTCAGGGGGGTTGGGATGGACATTAGGAAAAGGGTATTTTCCCCCAGAGAGCTCAGGCACTGAACAGGCACACCAGGGAATGGTCACACCCTGCCAGAGCTCAAGGGCCGTTTGGATAACGCTGTCAGGCACAGGGTGGGATTGCTGGGTGTCCTGTTCGGGGCCAGGGCTTGGACTCGCCAGTCTTTGAGGGTCCCTTCCAGCTCAGGCTATTGCATAATTCCGTGATCCTATGGCTCCTGCTTCTGGGGGATCCGAGCTGCTCCAGGGCAGCGCTCTGCACCTGCCGCGCACGGAGCGGTGCCCGGGGCCCCGGGGCGAGGCGGGGCCGGGGGCGGGCCGGGGCCGCCCCTGCTCCGAGCAGCCCTGAAATAGCAGAGGCGGGTTCCAAAGCCGCAGTGCCCCGCTCCCGGCACCATGGGTGGCAAGAAGGTTTGCGTCGTGGGCTCTGGCAACTGGTGAGCGCCCGGCACCTGGGTCCCCTCGGCGAGCGCAGCGCGGTCCCTGTCCCGCCCCGTCCCCCCTCGGCACCCCCGGCAGCCGGTGCCAGCCGTCCCCATTCCTGCAGCTCACAACGTGACCTGTGGTGCCCTGGGCTCCCCCGTGCCCACAACCACAGCCACCCTCTGCCCTCGCAGGGGCTCGGCCATCGCCAAGATCGCCGGCAGCAACACAGCTCGGCTGGGCAGCTTCGAGAACCAGGTGAACATGTGGGTGCTGGAGGAGGAGGTGGGCGGCCGGCGGCTCACGGACATCATCAACACGGAGCACGAGAACGTCAAGTACCTGCCGGGGCACAAGCTGCCCCCCAACGTGGTGAGTGTAGGCTGCCAGTAGTCTCTCGAGGAGCAGAGCTGATGGCTGGGCTTTGGAGAGAGGCCAGCAGCTCGGGGGGCTTCTGGAACCCCGGGTGTGAAGGCAGGGGATGCACCGGGCTGCGCGGGGCTCACTTATGCCCTCCCACTGACCTTCATCTGTGCTTGGATGAGCTGCAGCCCTGGCTGCTCTCACTGCCCACCCTTGACCCTGCTCTGGCATCCCACAGGCTGGGCTGGAGGCCATGTGGCTGCCTCTGAGCTGGCATCATCCCCTCTGCTCTGGGATCATCCCACCAGCCCCTCTGCTGGCAGGGACCTTGGCATGGTGACTCTGGGCCCTTCCTTGCCATCCATCTTCCCAGTCCCTAACAACAGTCACACTCCGTTCAGGTGGCGGAGCCAGACCTGCTCAAAGCCTGCGCAGGGGCTGATGTCCTGCTGTTCGTGGTGCCCCACCAGTTCATCGGCAAAGTCTGTGACCAGCTCAAGGGCCACGTGAAGAAAGAGGCCATTGGGATGTCACTCATCAAGGTGTGACAGGAGCAGCGCTCGCCAGGGTGTGGGGCCATGGCAGGGGAGCTGGAAGCAGCCTGGCTGGGAGTGGCTGCTAAGGGAATCCAGGGATTTTGGAACAGAAATGGGCAGTGGAGGGAAGAAGGAAGTGGGGGCAGAGTCTTTGTGGGGATTTGGAGGTATTGGTGGAGAAGGATGAGGGCATATGGGGGATCTGTGCTGAGAGGAGCAGGGCACAGCTCTGCACATCAGGATCAGTCAGAGCACTGCAGCACAGGGAATGGCAGGATTGGGGTGCAGGGCAGGTGTCCAGGAGGGGCAGGTGCTCATTGTCTGGCTGGCAAGGTGGTGTTCAGTCAAAGGTTGGACTCAGTGTCCTTAGAGATCTATCCCAGTGTAACTGATGCTGTGATCTCTGTCCCTGGCTGTCCCCCAGGGCGTGGATGAAGGACCAGATGGGCTGAGGCTGATCTCAGACATCATCCATGAGAAACTGGGAATAGAAATGAACGTGCTCATGGGGGCCAATATTGCCAATGAAGTGGCAGAAGAGAAGTTCTGTGAAACCACCATTGGTAAGGAGCCCTCCTTGTTAGCAGCTTCTATTTGTGATTAGCAGGAAGAGGCAAAGAGTGGAGTATGATGCAGCTCAAACTCCTGCTGCCTTGGGTGAACTGGCCCTGTTCCCTGGGAAGACAGGAGGCTCCATAGGAGCTGGCTGAGCTCATTCCCAGGGTTTGTGAGGGGATTACTTGCTTCATTAACAGAGTTGTGCAGCTAAAAGTTCCTGCCAGCATGGAGCCAGCATCAGGCAGCTGCCTGGCACAAATTAAAGAGGTGGGCAACAAGGGGCCCTTTAGGAATAATTTCCATCCTTGATTTCCTTGGGCTTCACAGGATGCCCACCTGGATCTCATGTTATTGCCAGCCAGGGCTGCTTGGAAGTTCATCTGGCGACAGTTTCAACACCCTCCACACTGCTGGGGACTGTGCACAGAGCCAAGACAAACAGAACCATTTGCTGGGTCAGAAGTTGTGGCATTCAAAGTGTTGTTTTATTAAACAACAGCAAACACACTGGGCAGGAGGCTGGGAGGTGGAGCAGAGCCCACAACCCCTGTGAGCACACAGGACCCTGCAGGGACAACCAGGACAGAAAGCTGCAACCCCAAATTTATGACCTTTGAAGATGCCTTTAACCTACTGAGCATTCAGAAAGTCACTTCTGTCTTGCGTGACAGCAGCATGGATTGTCCCCTGTGTTCTGGGAATGTCAAAGTTGAAGATTGCTTATCTGTCAGGCAGTGTGTGCCTGACTTTGTGTGGACCTGCAACTGTTTTGCAACATTGGTTGGGCAATAGGTTTCCCTCACTGGATGACCTTCAGGAGAGCATGGACCTACCTCATGGGTCTTCCCCATCATCTTCTCCCTCGTCCCTTTGTCTCCTCAGGCTGCAAGAACATGAAGCACGGGCAGATGCTGAAGGACCTGATGCAGACCCCCAACTTCCGTGTGTCGGTGGTGCAGGAAGCTGACACTGTAGAGATCTGTGGGGCTCTCAAGGTGAGCAGAGCCTGGGGGAGGAGGGAATGGTGAGCACTGGCACAGACAGCAGCCAGTGCCTGGGGTCACACGGGCTGCTCACGGACGCAGCCAAGCCCCAAGCTCTGTTGGAAACAGATCCCTCCACATTGCCCCCCAAGCTCTGTTGGAAACAGATCCCTCCACGTTGCCACTGTTTTCCAGAATGTGGTGGCTGTAGGGGCCGGTTTCTGTGATGGGCTTGGCTACGGTGACAACACCAAGGCTGCCGTGATCCGCCTGGGCCTGATGGAGATGATTGGCTTTGCCAAACTCTTCTGTAAGGGCCCTGTCACCCCCTCCACCTTCCTGGAGAGCTGCGGCGTTGCCGACCTCATCACCACCTGCTACGGGGGCCGCAACCGCAAGGTGGCCGAGGCTTTTGCCAAGACTGGGAAGGTGAGCAGAGCTGGGAGCGGCTGACACTGATAAAAGTGTGTGGATAAAGCTGGGTCAGGGCAGCTTTAGGTGGGATAGCAGGAAAAATTCTTCACCCAGAGGGGCACTGAACAGGTTCCCCAAGGGTGCCAGAGCTCAAGGGGCGTTTGGACAACACTCTCAGGCACAGGGTGGGATTGGTGGGGTGTCTGTGGGGGCCAGGAGTTCAACTGGATGATCCTTGTGGGTCCCTTCCAGCTCAGGATCTTCCATGATTCTGTGATCTCTGCATCAAGCTGGTGAGCAGGCAGGGAGGTGATCCCCCTTAGCACTGTGGGATCTGTCTGTGCTTGGCTAGTGCTGCAGCCCAGCTCCAGGCAGGAATGTGGTGCAGCAGCAGGGCTGCAGGTCCAGCTCCTCACTGCTGTGTTGTTTCAGTCCATCGAGCAGTTGGAGAAGGAGATGCTGAATGGGCAAAAGCTGCAGGGTCCCCAGACATCTGCTGAGCTGCATCGAATCCTCAAGAGCAAGAATGCAGTGGAGAAGTGAGTGCTGGAATCTCTGTGGTTTGTTGGGGTGGAGCTGAGACCTTTTCAGGAGCAGCAGGAGGGGAAGGCCCCCACCAGCTGGGCAGGAGTGGCCTGTTGGATGGGGCACTGTGCCATTGGCCCACCTGCTCCTGCATGCCATGGCAGAAGTCGAGGTGCTCTGACTCTGCCATCCGGGGTGACTCTCTTTGTCTGCCCACAGGTTCCCCCTCTTCACTGCTGTGTATCGGATCTGCTACGAGGGAAAACCTGTCACTGACTTCATTGCGTGTCTGCAGAACCACCCTGAGCACATGTAAGGGGCTCTGCCTGCAGAGCACAGGTCCTGCTGAGATGTGCTGAGAGCTCCTGTCCACACCAACCTCGTCTGCTGCCACAGCCTCAGAAGGAGTCTGGGTCTCCTGGGAGCCTCTGCAGACTGCTGCAAGAGCAGAGGTTCCCTTCCCCAGCCCCAGACACTGCCCTGGACACTGAGCCTGGCACAGAGGTACCGCTGACCTCTTCCTCTCTTTGAAGGGCTCGTTTAATTGCTGCTGCCAAGGTTTGCCCTGAGCAGGGCTGAGCATCTTCCTCCTTCTACTCCCTCACAGTGGATTCAGTTCTGGGAAGGACTCTGCCAGGCCATCATGATAGATAAGGGCTGGCACTGCCTGGCAGGGAAAACAAGTGTCCCAAGTCCTCCCTCTTTGCCCCATGGCCCCTATGGGTGACACCAGCTCTTCCCTACCTGCTGCTGCTTTTGCATTCCCTGTCTGGTGGAGAGGGCACAGTCCCCTGCCAGGCTCCACCTGGTGAGTGGAGCTCTCAGGACCTCCAAAGGCACTGAGGATCTTTCTAAGCAGCACCAGCACAGACAATGGCATTCCTTGCCACCCAGCCATGTGCTGCTTTCCTCCATCTGCTCCTGCTGACCCAGGGACACGCTGGAGCCTGTTTGTTTAGAGCTTTTGCTCTCTCCATCAGACCTGGCCCCCTGTTGTCACAGCAGGAAGGAGGTCTCACACTTTCCCTCATGTGGGGATGCTGCAAGCTGCCCTCTGGCACAGGGGCAGGAATAGGCATATGATCCACAACAGGTACACGGAGATGTCCAACATCCCAGGACAGGACAGAGGTCTTGGGCCTGACACTGAGCCTGTGAAATTTGCCCCTTGTCCGGACAGGTGCCACATGTCCCTCTGCCCCTCTGAGCTGTTTGCTCAGGTCAGAGTGTCCAGCAGTCACTGATCCTACCTGGGCTGGAAGGCTGGAATGCTGCAAGGCTCCCTGTTCTCCCCCATTCAAGTCCCAGAGCCAAGGGGTCTCTGACTAGCAGTGTTCCTTTAAAATAACAATAAACATGGAGAGGAGATAGGAGATGCTCTCCAGTGCATCACTGTTGTTGGGTTGGTGCCTGCTGGACTTGCAGAGTGCTCAGAACAGGGCACTGCCCGTTCCCTCCTGGCTCTGCACCCTCCTGTGCTGTCCCAGAAACAGCAAGAACGTCCCTGTAGGTCCCTCTTTAGCCCAACGTCACACAGTGTCCCACTTGCTTTGTCTCAGCAACGGTTCCAGGATTAAAATTTGGCTGTAGGACTATGGTGGGTTGGGATTGCAACATTGAGCCGGGTCCAGAGTCCTCACCTGGGGCCAGCAGGAGCCAGGCCAGGACTGCACTGTGCCCCACACACCCCAGGCCTCCCTTCCTCTGACGTTTGGGGCTTCCCAAGACACGCTGTGAGATTTTATTCATCTCTTCCCAGCTGCTTTCCCCAGACTTGCCTTGTCCCTGTGTGTCTTTAAAGGAGCCCCGTACTGAGTGACCTTTCCAGGGCTCTGAACCCTCTGCTCGGTGTCTTACAAGGGGAATTTAATCTGTTGGCACTGCACTTGTTTCTGTGCCTTTTATTAGCCACGTTTTCTCAGCAGGCACTCTGCGACCTTTAAATTCAGCAGAACTGTCGTGTGGGGGGAGCCAACACGGCTTCCTCTGCCGAGGAGCTTTATTGAGCTTGGAGGAAGGATAAAGGAAGTCCAGCGTGTTCCTGCAGGGCTGGCACCACTTCTAGTTCTCTTTGTCTTCAAGGGCTTCAAGGAATCCAAGTGTTTGGATATGAAGCTCATGCAGGAGAGAGGCTCCCTGGGCTCTGCTCCCTCACGCAAACTCCTGTCAGCACCTACAGCAGAATCCAGCAGGGCTTTGTGTTTAGCTGAGAGCTCCTCTGCGATGGAAATGCTTTGTCCATCCCTCTTGTTCATGTTTCTTTGACCCTGAAGCGCCCAAATCACTGCAGACCCTTGCTGAGGTCCCAGGTCTCCAATGATCTCCCGCTTTTAAACACACCACACTGGAGCTGGAAGTCCTGAGCTATAAAAAGTCTTCCCTTTGCCATTTGGAATTATGTTCTGCAGGCTCAGCACATCCCAGGGCTGCAGCCCTGGGAGCTGCTTTTGGGGGAAAGATGGATGAGGAGGGGAGAAAGAGTGACCCTGGCAGCTTTGGAGCTTGAGGGAGCCCTGGAGAGAGCAGGGCTGGGACAGCAGAGCTCAATGGCTGGAAAGGAGCTCCGGGAGGGGAGCAGCTGCCACAGCGGGGGACAGGAGGGGACCTGGGGGAACGTGGCCTGTTGGGAAGAGGGCACCAGGGCCCTTGGAGTGGCACTGGGACCCTTGGAATGGCACTAGGACCCTCAAGAAACTACTGGGACCCTCGGGGAGGCACTGGGACCCTCAGGATGTCACCACAACCGTTGTGAAGCCACCGTGACCGTCGGGATGGCACCGTGCCGCCGAGCCTCAGGGCTGCAGCACGGCCCGGAGAGCCTCGGCCCCATCCACGCGTGGCCAGGGCCTGTCCCTTGTGGGTTCCCGGCGCCGCACCTCTGAGAGGAAGGCCCGCGAGTTGCGTCGTGCAGGGAGGCCCGTGTGGGCTTCGCCGGGGGACCCGAGGCGCCGGCGATGGCGGCGGGAGCGGCCCCTGAGGGGAGAATGCGGCGGGGCCGCCGCCAGGGGGCGCTGCGGGCACCGCGCGCGCTTCCCGCGCTCGCCGGGGCCACACGTGACCGCGGCACACGTGACGGCACGGGGCACGTGACTGCCCCGCGCCACGTGACGCGGGCCGGGAGAGCGGCGGAGCGGGACCGGAGCGGTGAGGCCGGAGCGACCGGAACGGACCGGGATGGGATGGGACGGGATGGGAGAGGAGAGTCCGGAGAGACCGGAACGGACCGGGATGGGATGGGACGGGATGGGAGAGGAGAGTCCGGAGAGACCGGAATGGACCGGGATGGGATGGGACGGGAGCGGTGAGGCCGGAGCGACCGGAACGGACCGGGATGGGATGGGACGGGAGCGGGGAGTCCGGAGAGACGGGACCGGAACGGGACGAGAGCGCGGAGGCCGGACTGGGCCGGACCGGACGGGATGGGGTGGAATGGGATGGGACGGGAGCGGCGAGTCCGGAGACGGAATGGGATGGGATAGGATGGGATGATGGACGTGACGCGCGAATCCGCGCTCCCGGCCCCGCTCCCCGCCGCCTTCTTGCGGGCCGGTGGTCATTGAGCTCACCAGGGACCGACCGTGTCCATGACCGACCTCGGTAAAAGGATCTGAGCGGGTCTGGTGATGGTACGAAACGTGCGGCAGTGGTTGATCCACCCGAAGGCTGTGCTGCCGTCCAGCAGGGCCTCCATCGGCTGGGGCAAAGAAAAACTTAATGGTTTATTAGAATAACCTAATGAAGGCCAACAAGAGCAAGTGCAGGATCCTGCACCTGCAGAGGAATAGCCCCAGGTACCAGCGGGATCCTGCAATGCACGGGGAAGAGCGTGCCAGCAGGTCGGGGAGGGAATCCTGCCCCTTGGCCAGAGTGAGCATCCAGTGCTGGGCTCTGGACAGACAAGGAACTGCTGGGGATGGTCCAGTGCAGGCCACAAAGATGTTGAGGGATCTGGAGCATTGCTCTGAGAGAGAGCTGGGCCTGGTTAGTCTGGAGAGAAGACCGAGATGGGATCTTATTAATACATATAAGTATCTCCAAGGGGTCAGAGGATGATGCCAGACTCTTTTTGGTGATGCCCAAAAACAGGATGAGGAGCAACAGCCAAACTAAACAAGAAATTTCACCCCAACATGAGGAAGAACTTTCCATGGAGGGGGGCAGAGCCCATGGAGTCATGGGAGTCTTCCTTCCTGGAGACACCTGGACATTCTCCAGTGTCACCTGCTCTGGGTGACCCTACCCAGCCATGGGGGGTTGGACTGGATGAACCTGAGGTCCCTTCCAACGCTGACCATGCTGGGATTGTGTGTCTCTCTCGCAGGTGCAGCCATGGTGTCCAGGAAGCAGCTGGCAGACTTTGGCTACAAGGCCTTCTCGGGCTCCATGATGCTGCTGACGGTGTACGCCGGCTACCTGTGCAGCGTCCGCGTGCAGAGGATGCTGCAGCACCGGCGCCAGCGGGAGAACGCGCCTGGGCCTGAGAGCTGAGCCTGTCCTGGGGCTGAGAGCTGGCACCGGGCCCTGGAGCTGAGCCTGTCCTGGGGCTGAGAGCTGGCACCGGGCCCTGGAGCTGAGCCTGTCCTGGGGCTGAGAGCTGGCACCGGGCCCTGGAGCTGAGCCTGGGCTGGGAGCCCCCAGCCCCACCTTCCCGCTGCCCCCTGGCCTGGGGAGGCACATGGAGTGCAATAAAACCCGTGTCAAAGTAGCCGGTGTAGTGATGTGTGGTGTCCCCCAAATCATAAACTGGTGTGGGCTTAAAGGTCACTCTGTTCCACCCCCCTTCCACGGGCAGGGATGCATTCCATGAGTCCATCACTTCTGTTCTTCCAAAAAGTTGTTTCTCCTATGGCCCTGGCAGCAGTCCAGGTGCTCAGAGACAGCCCAGGGACCCATGCTGTCCTCTGTTCTATTTCCTCAAGATGAAACACATCACCCCAGCTTTCTGAAGCAACTTTTAATTGGAGATAAGAGTAAACAACAGTATAAAATGGTAACAACTTTGAGAAGTTTCCAAAATTCTGCTCCTGATTGACTGTTCCATTGCCCCCAAGTACCATTGAGTAAAAAAAGAGAAGCAAAGCCCACAGTGTGGCTGCTCGTACAGCCCTGGGTTCCTCCACAGCTCTAACGTCAGAGCAGCAACAATCAGTTGTCTCAGAGTACAGGACCAAAACATCTCATTTTTTGGAGAATTAAACCCAGCCCACCAGTTCTGATCCTCCCTCTGATCCCAGCTTAGCCAACTGAATCCAGTAGGTCTAGAGAAGTCTTCAAACCCACAATTTGCAACAGGAAGAAAACAATTTAAAACGCCTGGATTATGCTGGTTGTCTCAGGGGCAATAAACCACCCCCCCACCCCCTTGCAGAAGGCTTTGGTCAAGACTTCAGAGGGGTTTGCAGCACCAAAAGAGGCAGCAGACGCTGGCCTGGTCCCTGGTGACAGCAGAGATGAGCAGCTGGGACCTCCCCAGCAGCCTGGGGCGAGGCAGAGCAGTGGTTCTGGGTTAGCACAGTTCAAAGCTCAGCTGGGAGCAGTCTCTGCCTCACCCAGGGCAGCTGGGACATGGAACCTGCGTTCTCTGTGCTCTGAAGTGGCTTCTGGAGTGCATCAAGAGCTGCTGCACCTGCTGGGAGTGAACCGTCGCTGAGTGGCACCGAACCCTGCGGTCCAAACCTGCTCTGCCTCGAGCTGATCCCAGTAAAAGCCAGTTTGTCACAAACAAAGACACCTCTGCAAGTATCAACAGGACTCAAGGGTGTTTCCTTGTACTTCTGAAGTACAAAATGGCTTGAAGTGAAATCTGCAGCTTTGTTTTTGCCCCGGTCCTTGGCTTCATCCCTTGTGCCGTGCAAAGCCTCTGACTGGTCAGGGTTGTGCCCATTTCGGGTCTGCTGGAGGTTTCTGGGGAAGGGGTTTTTGATTAAAGATCACTTGGGAATGTGGAGCTCAACACAACTAGATATTGAAAGAGAAGTTCGTGTTTGCTCAAGGCCAGCCCAGGCCTTACTCCTCTCCTGTCCACTGGCCGCCAGCCACGTGGCCGTTCAGGCGGTTGGAACCGTTACTGGAAGTGCTGAAAATTCCTTTTGTGCTGTTGGAAGTCACATCCTCCTCCTCAGAGCTGCTCTCCACGTCACTGCGGTCATCCTTGGATACCTAAACATTGCCAGTGGAATTGGGGTGTGGGAGAGGAGAAGGGGAGTTGAAAAATTGACAGAAACCAGCAGTTAGAAGGTTGTGTCCCTGTGATGAACCACCTTCACTCACATCTACCTCCTACATCTGAGTCTGGCTCAGTTCAAGCTCCCAAGAAGGAGCCTGTCATCACATTAGGAACAAGACACAGACAGTGAAAAAGACAATTTAGAAAGATGAGCTCCATTTCCCAAATATTCTGTGTATCTGTGAAAGCACTTCACTCTTGTTCTCACCAGATCGGGTGATTTTACAGATCTGGCGTTGTTCTTGTCTTCCAAGGGCTCCTCTCTAGATCAGTTAAAGGCCATTTTCCTAAACCATTTGTTTTGAATCAAAAATTTCTCATGCCACGATCACAAGTGGGTCCAACGACCAAAAACCAGGAATGTGTCAGTTTGAGAGAGAACATTCTGTCCTACAGGGAGCAGCTTTGCTATTTTAAAAATTAAGCAGCTTTATTTATCACATCACTGCTCCAACAGAGCAGCTCCATTTCCACAGCCTGTGCTTCATCTGGGAGATCCCATTTAGGAGCAGGAGCCTGTTTGGACAGGGATGGAGAACAAAGGCAATGTCTGATCCAGCAAACACCTGCTCAGAACAGGAGCAGCCTCAGCCCAGGGATCCAGATCTGCCTACAGAGCGAGCCTTAGTTCAGAGACCGCTGCAAATCCAGCTCCGTTTGACTTGCACGTGGGATTTTGAACCTTCTCAGCAGGAGGGGAGGGGAAGAGCCCATAAACCCGGCTCCAGCTGCAAACACACACCTGGGGTGGTGGCAGGTGCCAGAGCAAAACCTCCCCAGTGTGAGCTGGGCCTGGAGAACAGCCCCTGCCCTGCCCAAGGCAGCTCCTCCTCTGCAGCCTCAGTAACTCCATGTGCCAGCACTCTGGCTTGCAGCTTTCCAAGGATTCCAGGATTTCTCTCTACTCTGCTCTCCTGGAGTCAGGGTTAGGGCTCTGCAGCAGCAGGAAGTGGTTGAACTCCAGGGAAGATCTGGCTGGAAGCCAGGTGAAGTTAATGATCTCCAGGAGCTTTTTGGATGTTCTGGCTTCTGCCTCTTGCCAGAACTTTTGCTATCTTTCCACAATCTCCTGCTATATTGGAAGTGCAAAGGGTCACTGGAAGGAAGCAGAAATCCCTTGACATTTTTTCCATTCTTGGGGGAGAAGTGACTGTTTCACTCCTTTTCACAAAAAGGAGTAAATTCCTCCTGCCCTCTCCCCTCAGTGTGGTGCTGATGGGGAGCAAAGACAGAAACTGGAGTGTGTGGGTGTGTAAAAGCACAAAGTGAAGGTTGTGCAGGCAGGTGACAGCAGGTGAGAACAGACCCCAGGACACTGCTCTGAGCTTTGGAAAAAACAGTATTTTAACACTCTGTCAGGACCAGGGAGAGAAGGAGAAGGCACCAGGGCTCTGCTTTTGTCTTGGGGCCTTGACACAGACGTGTTTCAGTGAACAAACAGAAACACAGGTCACACTTACATGCACAGGGTGAAACTGTCCAGGTCCAATCTGGCACAGAGAAAAGGAGAAAAGAATGAAGAAGACAGAGCTTAGAGTCCTTTCTCTGGCTAGGTCACCTGGACAGGAGAGAACCAAGGAAAGGGAAAAGGTGTAGAACTCAGGATACAGAAACAGCTGCAGAGAATGAAAATCAGGCATTTGTAGTAGCAGCTGTGGGGAACAGATGAAGAGCTCATACCCTGAAACCTGCTTGCCCCCAGAGTCAATCAGAATATTTATATCTTTCAAGGCCACATTCCATGGGTAGGGGCAGCTAAGATCAAATACAAAATAATGCAGAGCCATCAGGGAAACCCAGATCAGAATATCAGTATCTGTTAGGAAAAAGCATTTGTGCTACTAAATCAGATTTTTTGCTGGTTTCATAGAATCATGGAATGGTTTGGGTTGGAAGGACCTTAAAGCTCACCTTGTTCCACCCTCTGCCATGGGCAGGGACACTATCCCAGGTTGCTCCAAGCCCTGTCCAGCCTGGATGATCTTTAAGGTCCCATCCAATCCAGACTATTCTGTGATTTTTAACAGCCAGCAAACCCCACCGAATCCTTGGGAACTTCTTGTCTCAGCTCAGTGCCTGCACTGGCAGACAGAAGTCAGTGAAGCAGCTTTGTCAGTTTGAGAGAGAACATTCCCAAGGACCAGCTGACGTTGGGAAACATCCTGTATGTTCATCCTCTTGTCCAAAAGAGAGCCTGCTACCATCTTAAACCTCCAGAGTGCGCAACAAAAGTGTCATAATTGCCATTCTAGGACATTTGAATGTACTGGAAAATGGAGTTATTCCCCTGCATGCCCAGGAGAGACTCCCTGCCTTTGAACATACCTGGGAACACACAAGTGCAGAGCAATCAAGGTAGAAACCACCATTTTTGTGAACTCTTGATGCAAGTCCCTTAAGAACCAACACCAGCCCTCACTGAAAAGCTCAATTTCTCACAATTCCTTAATGGGGTTTGTAGGAAGGAGGAGCCAGAAGCCTCCCTCAGGCTTACCTTGCCCCTCACCAGGGCCTTGGAGGCCGTGCGGATGATGAGGTAAGACCAGATGACGTGCAAGACCTGCAGGGTCACCAGGAGCCCGTTGAACAGCCACCAGGAAGGGTAGGGACCGATCAACTCCCAGCTTTCAAACAGGGTTGTGTTCAAAATCCTGAAAGAGATCCAGAAACACATTTCAGATCAGCTGTGCTCAGCTCTGACTGGAGGTGCCAGGCCAGATGCACAACAGTTTGTGTCTCACTGAGCATCTGCTGCTCTGCTCCTGCCAGAGTCAGGAGACTGAGTAAAGCTCATTAGGAGCATTTGAACTGAGCAACAAAACAGAACATGTGAATGTGCTGCAATTTGGTTACACACATGGATCTGCTGCCAATTTTCTTCTCCAAAGCACAAACATTTATTTATAACAACTTCACAGGAAGTGATGTCAGGCTGCTCTGGTCACCAAAACAACTGTTAACACCTTCCTGCTTGGGCAGCTTTCACCCAGATTTAAAGATCAAAAATCATATCAAAAATAGGGCGGGCACAGGAGCTGGGCAGGGATTGTCCCTCTGTTCTGGGCACTGTGAGGCTGTGCCCAGTTCTGGAGATATTGAGGGGCTGGAGAATGTGCAGAGCTGGAACAGCTGGGGAAAAGGGGGCTCGGGGGGGCCCTTCTGGCTCTGCACAACTCCCTGACAGGAGGGAGCACCTGGGGGGTGTCAGGCCCTGCTCCCAGTAACAACAGGACAAGAGGGATGTGCCAGGGAAGGTTCAGGTTGGACATCAGCAGGAATTTCTTCATGGAAAGGGTGGGGAGGCACTGGAAGGGGCCGCCCAGGGAGGTTTGGAGTCCCCATCTCTGGAGGTGCCCAAGGAACAGCTGGATGTGGCACTCACTGCTCCAGTGGGGATCGGTCACAGGCTGGACTCAGTGGTCTTGGAGGGCTTTTGCAACCTCAAGGACTCTGGGATCAGGAAGGAATTTTGTCCCGAAAAGGCCTCCCTCCCTCCCTCCCTGGGTGCTCTTCTCTTCCCTCGGAGTTTTATAGATTCCTCCAGCCAGGCTGGAAGACTCAAAACTGCTTTATGGCCCAAGCCTTGTGTTTCTTTCATTACTGTTTTGCTGTTCTTGTTGCTGGGAGTTATTGCCAGTCCTTCAGCAATTTAATAAACACTTTAGATTTTATGATGCAGAGAGGTATGGAGAGACCTTTAACAACCACATTAATTTCACACAGCTTTTAACACAAGAAAAACAAAACAAGCCTTTCAAACGAGAATCAAAATCCCCCAAAAGGCAGCTCCAGAAGTATTTAACTCATAGCAGGTTTATGAAAGAATTAAATGCAATTCTAGAGATCTGCTGATGTTTTACTTTACTAATTAGGGAAGGGAATACACGTGCAGGGTCTGCAGTGCTGCTGCAGCTTGCCAGATTCCTCTACAAAGCTGAGGAGTGACATTACAGCCAGTGGAAAACACATTAAAAATTTACAGGATGCTGAGCACTGGTGTGAGGTAGGAGCATCCCCTCATGACAGACAGCAGCTGCTAAAACAAATCTCTGTTTTGTCCCTGGAAGGAGCCTATGAAGAAATAGGAATTAAAGCCCTTCTTCATCCAGAGTCCTTTGGTGCATTTACTGGAAAATAAGCAAGAGCTTTAACTGCAACCCTGATGCTAAAGTGAAAGGATTGTTGCTGCCTAGCAGGCACCCAGAAAGAATGGGAATGCCAGGTGTCTATGGCCTAGGAAATAAAGGCAGGCAGCAAAATGATGTAACCAAATTGCCACCACACTCAATAAATGGACAACAGCTCATTAACCAAAGCACTGCTCCAGGTCTGACCTACTGAGGTGAGAGGGAATCTCATTATGGGATGATTCTCTCTAAGCCATTTATCCAGGGTTTTACCTCCCAGGAAACCTCAGTCCTATTTCAGGCTCTGAATAGTCACGACACAAGGACAGGACAGAAGTGTCATAAGAATCAGAAACTGCAGTGATGACTAAGCCAAACACAAACAAAAATGACCTCAAGAGACTGTGTCTCACTTGTAATTATTTCTAGAACTTCTTCAGAGAAGCAGAGAATCCTTCAAGCCTCTCAGAGCAATTCTGGCTGACTCTGTCATCACTGCAGCAGGGGAGGGGCAGCTGTGATGGGACTCTGGGATCTTCCCCCAGTCCCTCAGCTGACTGGAGAGAGATTTCTTCATGCGCCTGCTCAAACCTCCTGCCCCAACCAGCACTTGGGCCATGTGCTGCTTCAGGCTGCCTCGAGCGACAGCTGGGATGCTTGGGAAAAGCCTAAAACAAAGGCTCTGCTGAAAGGATTGGGAGAACAAGCAGGAGCTCCCAGCTCCAGGTGCTTACCAGAAAGGGTAAATGCCCAGGCGGGTCACGATGAACACGACCCCAAAGAGCATGAAGAAAGCATCACACAGACGTTGGTACTTGGCATAATTGGCCAGTTTTGCAGCCTACAAGAGACAATAAACATGCAAATATTATTCCCTTTGTGCACTCTTGTAATTACCCCTCTGGAAAGCTACAAAAAACTGTCAGTCACATTTGTACAGTTTGGAACAAAGACGGATTATTACATTGTATTACTATTTTTCTACTGTTATTTTTAAAGTCCTACAAGAATAATGGGAGAGGCTATTTACAAGGGCTGGAGTGACAGAACAAGGGGGTATGGCATCAAACTGCCAGAGGATACAATCACCCAGTCTGAGGGTGGTGAGGCACTGGCGTAGGTTACCCAGAGAAGCTGGGGCTGCCCCATCCATGCAAGGGTCCAAGGCCAGGCTGGATGGGACTTGGAGCAACCTGGGATAGTGGAACTGGCTGATCCTTAAGGTTCCTTCCAAGCCAAACAATTCCATGGTTTTGTGACTCTCAGCACCCAAGCAGTTTGGAGGAAAAGCTGACAAGGCAGAATCAGCAGCACGAATTTCATGGCACATTTAAAGCAGTTTCTCAAGAACAAGGAATGTCAGCTTGTTCCCCTGAGATCACACCAGCATTAGGGATGCAAAGATTTGAGAGGAAATTCACCTCCAAGAGGAAATCTGAAGCATCATGGAGGCACAGCACCAGAGTTCCAACCCGCACCATGTTATTCATGTACGAGAATGTGATCAGTCCAATCGTGGCCAGGTGATGGACGAACATGATCAGGAAGTCCTGGAAACACGAGAACCAGGAATGAAGATTCTTTGGTTGTCACACAAATGCAAAAGTTTGGAACAGAGCCACCCAACTGAGTCACTGGGGTCACAGGATTCCTTCGGTTCAGGCTGTGACTCCACAGCAGTCACAGCTCATCACACTCCCACCATCTCCACAAAAGCTTCCAGAAAGATCTCTGAGCTTTGGTGCTGCTGAAGTCAGAGCTCTGCCTGCTCAGGGATCAGCACAGTCTCTCTGGCACACACACAGCTGTACCTGCAGACCCCACAGATGAGATTCAGAGGACAAGGTGACCCTTATTTTTATATCCTTCTGGTTTTTCAGACACACTGAAGTCCCCTCAGTTCCTGGGATACATTTAAGTGCTGCTACTGCTGGCAGTGACCAAACAAGGGCAGAGCAGGCACAGAACACCAGGTAAACTCAGCAGGAAGAACAAAAAATGTTTAGAATGCACAATATTCAGGGCTGGTTTGCACTTCAGCCCCTGGCTCAGCTCAGCTGCCGTGGGGAATGTCATCCACTTGTTAAAGTCAAAATGAAATATTACAAACACAGTCCCAGAGGTTGTTCATCACGCCCTGTCTGCAGCTCCACTGTACTCCACAGTGCACCACCTGCTCATATTTCAGCACAAAAAGCCTGGGTAAACTTGGTTTTTAACAGCCAATGCAAAAATTGGGATAATTTGCTGCTTTGCAGCTCATGTAAAGGAAGCAATAAGCCAGGATTTACTGGGGACTGTTCTCCAACAGCAACAATAACCAAATCCTGGAACACAGCACGACAGAATTAGATCTGAGCAACTGCAACCACTCATCATCTGCTCCTCACACAGATGAGAAATTCCTTTCAAAAACCCAGCTATTATTTCCTTAGTGTTTGCCATTTCCTCAGCAGCTTCAGCAAGGTACTGCTTTGAGCAGCTCATTTTCTTGCAAGCCTTCCAGTTAAATCTATTTTTAGGCAGTGATTTGTTAACTTTTGATTGGGAGGTATTGAGTGAAGCTGTTCTGTCCCCTGGAAGGTGAAAGGAACTCAAGGATACACCAGGTCAGCCTTGCTCCTCCCTTTTTCTCAGCGTTCACAAAGGTGTAAAATGAGAAAGAAAACATAATTATCACTACATTTTGGCTTTCCTGGCCAGGCACACTCCCATTTTTTGTTAGTGCTACCTATTATTATTGTTTTTATTTTAGCTATTGAGTGGTTAATGCAATTCTGGGTCATCTCACCTTCCGTTTAATGTCTGTAAACTGAGAAAACATGAGGGACCAGTAGAAGGCCAGCTCCAAGATATAGTAATAATAAAGCCTGGATGTTAGAGGCTGGAAAACACAGAGAAAGCAGAGTTACAAGACAAAATAATTCAAAATTTACATTAAAATTACTTTTTTTCCTTTCTCCTTTTCCACCCCACTTTGTTCCTCCAGAATTGCTGAGGCATAGGTTAAATCATTCAGGTTTAATAAAATCAAGCTTAAGCAACAGGCATCTTACTCCAGGCTTACTCACACAAATATAATTTTGTGTTTGAGCTTTCTTCTAAAGGAGTAAATTCCCTTGTCAATATTTACAACCCCTGCTGAAGCGTCTTGGAGTAGGAAAACCAGGCTCTGGAACAGACTGTTGGCCTCTATACAGTAAATAAATAAATTACCACTATGATTTTATGCCTTTTCTCCCACTTTTAATAATCTCAGCAGAAATAAACATAAAGTAACTGAGTCAGATGTATCTGAGAAAACCCTGCTGCTGCCAAACCTAACCAGGATGTAAAAGCACAAAGAGTAAATGGCAGAGTTTTAATCCAGTATCAATAACAAAAATAAAAACTGAAATTGCCCAAAAAGTTGGAATTTAGGAGGTGTTTCTCTCATACCTGGAAAGGGTAGTTGTACCAGCACTGTCGTGTGTCCCAAAACCAGGGTGCCTAAAAGGAATAGGTAGGTTTTTATCATATATAAATAAGAAGTTATATAAAACCCCAGTTTGTACTGGCTGCTTTCCTCCCTAGCACCTAAAGTCACCTGACACTGCCTCACTGAAATTTCACTTTTATTCTGCCATTCAAACTACATTTACTGTAAAAAACCCTAGCGATTTAAAGTCTAATCTGTGCTGTCAATACGAGGTCTGCTGCAATGGAAATTTCTAGAATAATTACACAGCTCTAATATTAAAGAGCCAAGGAGATGAACCTGTATCCCTTCAAGAGGGAAAGAGATAAAAAGGAACAGCTCTCCATAGCAAACAAAACCCCAAACCCACCTTGGTTTTTTCCAACATTCTGGGGTAATATGTCAAATAATTTTCTATTATTTCCAAAATGACAGATCTGTACAGAAGCTTCCCTACAGTGTAAAGAAGGTCTTGAACAGAACCCCCAGGAGCCCAAATCAGGGATCATTCAACTGCAACCACACAGAACAACAACGTGTGTGACAGAGCAACTCACCGTCCAGAGAAACCTGATTCCATAAAAAAATATACTGAAATAAAATGTAAATCTCCACCTGGAAAAAGAAGTAAAAATAAACTTAGGACATAGAATCAGTTTTTGATTAGCATTTGTAAAATTAATTTAAATAATTGGGAAAAATCTGACAAAATCTGACACCTGAAAAGCCTTCACCCACCTTCATTTCTAAACATTTCAGGTAACATGAACCTATTGAAGAGTTTTCACAGCACACCTGGGTTTGCATCAACAGCCAGGTTTGAAACTCAGGGTGAACATGCATCATTCCATGTTTAAGAGATAACAACATAACAAGCAAAGCTGTTGTCACCCAGAGATATCCTGATGTATGTATTTTTCCCTCTTACCTTGTGGCTTTAGGTAGACAAAACCATACTGGGGGAGGAATTGAAAGTTACTGGAAAGGAAAGAAACCAGCAGAGGAGAAACAAGTCAGGAAAAAATGCAGAGGTTCTACTGCACTACAGAGAAAACTGCAGGAGCTTGGAGGGAATGGGGAACAAAGAATGGGCTGAAGAGAGAAGAAAAGGAAGCCAAGGAGTGTCTGGGACTGGGAAAGGCAGGAAGTGGGAATGGGAACGAGCTCTGGGTGGGAGCAGGGCCTGCAGGAGTGTCTCAGGGCATTCACAGCCAGTGTGGGCACGGGGACACATGGACAGGGACAGACAGGGACATATGGACACACAGACACTCTCAAGTGCACAAAGGACCTGGCCCAGTGCCTAAAGGCGCCCAGCACTGACCCCTGTACCCCGTTCTGGTCTCAGGCATGCCCACAAAATATTTTAGAATTTCAAAACCTCCTTTAACTGCCCTGTTTGCTTGGACAGGAATTTTGGCCCTGGTCTGGCAGAGCACTGCCCTCGGGCCCAGCTAGAGCTCTAAGATGAAGCCCCTCTGCACAAACATACATGCTCTCACAAAATTTAGTGAGGGTGGTGGGCTTGTCCTGGTTCCTCCGATGCCGAAACCAGCGCTGGATCTTTCGGACATCCCAGTCCAGCTGCTTGGACAAGCCTTCTAACCTTTTTCCATCTGGAGACTGAAGGAAAATGAAAAAAGTGTCATTTCTCCCACTCCTCAAGCTACTTTCAGTCTCCTACAGTATGACAGAAATAACGCACAGATAACAAAGAACACACCTGGAAATGACCACAGAGTCTGGAAGCAAGAACCCCATTGCCACAAATGGTCGTTCAGTTTTAACCTTCATAAGCCACTAATTACTTAATTACTCAGAATGGTTTTGGTTGAGCATTTCCTCACCTATTTCATCAGGTGACAGCACATTAAGACAAAGGATGTGGCTGTTCTGTCTGATAATTTGGGGGAGGAGCTGTTTAAGTGTTCTGTCCTACCTGTTAAAGCTGCACATCAATTCAAACAGCCCAGAACTCAGCAGCAAGGCTTTAGATTTGCTACTCACAGCAAGGACAGGGAAAATTTAAAGTGAGTTTTGGTTTAACACAGTAGATATTCGTATATTCAATAAAGGCACTGTAGAAATTGTGTTATTTCTGTTATCAAAGTTTATAAACGAAAATATATTTGAAGACTGAAATACTTCAATGACAAATATAGATAAAATATATTCCTGTTCTCCACCTGTCTGAATGAACACAAATGGATTTATCAAAGTGAACCAAACCTGGTAGCTCCCCCCATAATAGCCCAGGAATGAGATAATTCAGACCAGCTCTGCCAGGGAGCTCTACCACTGAAAGATGATAAACACATTTTACTATTTGAGTTACATACCAACCATAAAAGCTATGCAGAATGTTGATTTAATAAAAAAATCATCAGTTCACCCAGCTGAAAATCAAAATCAAGAGTAATTTGATTTTCAGCATTGAGATCGTGACTGTCCTGTCAATCCATCGCACATCTCTCAGCACCTTTCTGGATTTAATGGTGGGGAAAGCACCTGCCTCCAAGGGGAATCCAGAGCTCCCAGCTCAGAGCAGCAGTGAAATCCTTCCCCTGCACCAGAGCCACCCCAGCCTGACTCCCCAAACCCCAGAGCACACTGGGACAGTTAAAGGTTTCATCAGCCAGACAAATTCTGCACAGCCTGTGACCTCCCAGGTTTTCTAAACATTAGTTTCAAGGACATCCCCTGCATTAAAGTTCTCCCAACAAAGGGCATCAGATTCTGGGGATTTTTCAGTTCACACATCATTCCAAAGGCCTCAAAACTTTGATGTTCCCACAAGGCAAGTTTTTTGAAGTTTTTATAGAATTTCCCTTAATCTGCTCCAATAGATGAGGTTCAGCATCACCAAATCTCAACAGAAAACCTTCCATTTTGTTATCTTTAATGAAAATCTACTGCACTTATTCAATGTTGGATAAAGTACAGTGGGATTCTGTAAATCTGTAGGTCTGTGAGCTTAAGGGAAAGAAGGAAACAACCCAAAGAAACACCTGCCACCATTAAATGTCCTGTCCTTCATCAGGACATCCTTCACTGACTGAACACGTCCCTGAATAATCCCCTTCCACTGACAACTGCTGTCCAGGTTTACAGTAAATGGTAAAAATGAGAGGAAGACTTTCACAATAAAACCAATAAAATCAGAAAAGGAACTGAGCTCAAGAAGAAGAGGAACACTTTCCCAATAAAAGTGGAAGATGCTGGGAAATCTCTTGTTAAACCAAGAATCCCCACTGCACAACTTGGACCAAAGGCAGGGAACTAAGGGAAGCAGCTCAGGCCTGTCGATCAGGGGAACATTTGTATCCCAAAGAAGATTCTTCTGTGCACAAAACCATGGCCCACCATACAGGGAATTTACTTTGCTACCAGAAGGACGTGCCAGAGGCAAAGTAAAACCAGAACGAGCCCACTTGTGGAAGCAGAGTGTGAAATGTGCATCTCAATCCAGAAAAGTGAAACCAAAGCCCCCCCGATACAATTCCAGACCTCCATCCCCTTTGGAATGGAGGCGGAATTTGAAGCGTGACTCACCTTAGTGATGGATGTAAACACTTTCTCTAAAATTGCATTGGGCTGGGCTCTGTGAGGTCCACTGTCCTGAATGCCAAGGTTTATGGCACATGGCTTGGCAATAAACCTGCAAGAATTGCCCAGAAAGAGCTGGATTAAAACCAGATATTTATTTCCTTCCTCTGCCTGAATCACAAGGACCTGGACTTGTCACCAGCTGCAAAACCTGGTGAAAAAGCTTTTGAAATCTCCATTCCACTGCTTCCCAGGTGAAGAAATTTCTTTTATTAGTCCACATGGTAACTACAGACACCACATCCTCTGCACACCAGAATGAAAAATTAAATCTTAATGCCCCTGGCTTGTAAGGATCTGAATGCACTCCCCAGGGAGATTCTCATTCCTCAGCAATAAAACAATAGACTGATAGCAGTCTGCTGTGAACAGAAATGCTGGAGATGAAGCCCTAAAACAAAGCATCTTGTTTCCAAAATAGGCCTTGGTGTCACATAGCTCAGAAAAAAGGGAAGTTCAAGTGACAAAGCTCCTAAAAGCAACTTTTCTTGGGGGGAAAATAAAGTGGCTTGTTTCCTTCAGGACAGACAGGAAGATGCAAGTCCCCCAGTCTGAAAGATCCTTGATTTCAGGATCTCATCCGTCCCATGTGCTCTGTGTATTCCAAACTGATTTAACTCTTCCTGGATTTTATAGCACAGACTCTGGAAACAAGCCTGGGTTTGAAACTAAAACAAATACAATAAACATGTTCCAAATGACCAGGTTTCGCTGCACGTTTGTGTCAGAATGGGCTCAGGGTTCCAAGGGAAATATCTGCATTAGCTGACATGTGAATTGTTCCTCTCCTGTTGGTGGGCAAAAGGAGCAAAATTCAGCACCTTTTAATCAGTTATTCTGAGGAAGAACCCGTTTCTCAAACTGATTTTGAAAAGGACACAACATTTGAACCATTAAATTCATCTTGCTTTCACAGAGAGATTGTTTCACAGAGAGCTAAGCTGAAATTACACATATTTAGGAGCCTCCCAGTGCCACCAAGCAGAAAATGCTGCTTTTTCCAAACACAATTGTTACAATTTCTCCTTGCGTTTAAAAGGAAATATTAAAATGCAGGAGAATCGTGGCTCTAAGTGCTCCAACAGTAATTATTCTCAGGAATACTCACTTAGTGCTTCAGGAACAAATATCTGTGGCTGTGTTTAAGAACAGTCCCAGGTCGTGGAGTTTTCCCTTGAGGAACTACAGATCAGCTTGTGACCGGTCCCAAAGGAACACCCAGCTCTCAGAAAACACTAAACAAACGATAGTCACTGTGGGCCCAGGCTTCCCTGGCTGGCCCAGTTCTCCCTATGTCTCCATCCAGGATCTGTGAGGTTAAAAACCCCTCCAGGATCATGGAGCCCAAGCTGTGCCTGATCCCCTTTTTGTCACTAGCCCAGAGCACCAAGTGCCACATCCCTGGACACCTCCAGGGATGGGGACTCCAAACCTCCCTGGGCAGCCCCTTCCAAGTCCTGACCACCTTTTCCATGAAGAAATTCCTCCTGGTGCCCAACCTGAGCCTCCTGGCAGGAGTTGTGCAGAGCCACAAGGTCCCCCCGAGCCTCCTTTCCTCCAGGCTGAGCCCCTTTCTCAGCTCCCTCAGCCTCTCCTCATGCTCCAGACCTTTCCCAGCTCTGCTTCTGTCTCTGGACATGCTAAACTACATTTCAACGCCCACAGCTTAAAAAAAAATAAATTAAAAAATAAAAAAGGAAGGAGTGATTTCCTTTGAGCTTGGCTCCAAAGGCTCACGGCTTCCGCCATAATCCAGACCACCAGCCAGAAATCCTGTCCTGATGTTATGAAACATTTGGCAAGACCCCCACAAAAAATGTAAAAAATATCAAGTATTAAATGTCTTTATACTCTGCTTTGCTGCAGGATATGCCACAAATGCAGCACAGAAGTTCACACGTGAACTTGCAGGTGGAAAATGAAGTGAGTGATGAATCCCCTGCTCAGGGAAATCCCAAGCTGACCTGCTATTTAGGTAAACTCAGCAAGGTGAACTCATACTTCAAACTGCTGTGGCACTTCAAAGTTTTGGTCCCAGAGAAGGTTTTCAGATGTGTTTTGCACTGAATCCCACAGTGACAAAGTTCTGCACAACCCCCAAACCAGACAAAAATGCTGCCCAGACAGTAGAATTTCCATTCTCAGGGATATTCAAACTGAACAGCAGAAGACCATGGGTGACCTGAGCTGCCTGAGCACTGGCTTTGCTTTGAGGAGAGGATTGGGTGAGGTGGCTTGAAAGGTCCCTTTTAATCTAAATGATTTTATGATTCTATAGAAATCCCAACGGCAACGAACTATACCCAAGGTCAACTTACTGCCACACCTTCCAGCAAGAAACTCTCATCACATAAATACTTCTATTAAACCTTTATCAACAGGGATCAGCTCACACCCCAGCCTACCCTTTCACACTAGTTGTTAACACACACTGATTTTAAAACCAATTTTCAAGTCCATAAACTCATATGTTAGAACAAATAGTTCTCAGGCATGTTGTGCTTCACAAGAAGGCACAATCTTTCTTTATGAACATTCCAGTTTGGCTGGTGACTCCTTATTACAGCTCTTAAAGGAAGAACAATCTCCAAAGTGAGATGTATTGAATATGCACATTTTGAGTTGCATTTCCATAACCTCTCAATTTTGCTGTTTTAAGATTTAACCACCTCATTCCATAATGGACCTGATTAAGTAACATCTCAAATCACCTTTTTCTCCCCCTGCCCAGCTGGAGCACAAGCTGCAGATCCTTCCTCAGATCTGTCCAGTAACAACAACATCTGGTTCCAAAGAGCACTTCAGTGCAGCTATACACACATCACATCCAGGTTTTTGAAGATACCTGGGATTTTTTTTTTTGCCTGCAATGGGACAAGATGTGCAAGGAGAAATATTGAAAAGGATCATCAAGGATAAAAAATATAAACCAAATTTATGGGCAGAAGTCTTTGCCCACTGGTCAAAAATCCTCATCCTCTCACTTTCCACTATCCACCTTCCTCTATGAGTCCTGCTTCACCCCTACAGTCATAAACTGCCCACAGATAGACTAATGATTATTTTGTCAATGCCATGATGTAAAAGGTAGTTTTTAGTGGAATTCTAACTAACAGAAACGTGTCAGTGTTGTAGCACAAAGCACTTCCTTCCAGTGAGGAGCTGCAAAAGGAGAGAGAAAAGAAGCAGCTCAACCAAAAGAGCTGCACGAGTCTGTAATTCACATTCTGAGTCACCAAGTCCAACTGTGAAATGTGTGTCAAGAGAGACATTTGACACAATCAAAGCCTGAATTGGGATAAATGCACCACAGGAGTTTATTGAGACAAAGCTGAACTTTTATGACATGTTCAAAGTGGCTGGAAGAAATAGAAAGGAGTTTATTCAAAGATATGTACTTTTAAAATAAACACACTAGAAACTGCCTGAGATGGGCTGTGACAATCTGCTTTCACTTTGGGACACCACTGAGACACAGCTGAGATCAGGAACAACCCCCTCAGGAACCAGACCTCGGCCTCTGAGCTTTGCTCAGAGGATTTAACTGCACCCTAAATTAACACCACAAAAGAAATTTCATAAACCAGGGAGACATTATCAGGACAAAGGAAATGCTGCAGTGTGCCATCAGATGTAGTGCATCTTCCCCAATAACTCCAGGGAAAGAGAATATTCTGCACCTCATTGCCAGACTGACACCTGGATTAGGAACCTCCCCACAATATCATTTTTATTGTGTCTCACTATCTCCTTTCCTTATGTCCTGGCAGGTACCAAGATTTGGCCAGGACCAGCATACACCAAGTTGAAATGGGATTTTGGCAGTGCCAAGTGTGTTCTTGGGTTCTCTGAAGCCTTTTCCTAAGGGCAGAAAGACAGCATGGAGAAAAGAGAGCCTCTCAAGTTTCTCACCTCTCTGCTGACCTGCTTCATTTTCCTCCATATTTTTACTTCATCCCAACCACCTCTTCTTAATTTCTGAAAGCTCAGGAAAATTCACACTTTTGAAAGAAAACCCACAGAAAAAAACCCGACTCAATTCCCACTCACTTTAGTCCTGCAGCCTTTTTCATGCTTAGAAATACGTATGGAATCATGGAATGGTTTGGGTTGAAAAGGACCTTAAAGCTCACCCAGCCCCACCCCCTGTCACGGCCTGAGACACTTTCACTAATCCAAGTTGCTCCAAGTCCATTCAACCTGGCCAACTTCTGCCCTTTCAAGGCAGAAATTTAAGATTAAATCAATGTTTAATGAACTACATGCACAGCAATACAGGGTGTCTTGGTCCGTTTCACCTAAGGGTTTCCTAAGTAAGCCGCTTTACTAATTAATATCTCTGCCACCCACACACTGTGTGGCTGTGGCAGATCCACGGCACACACACAGGATCTACCTGTGCCCCGGGGCTGAGCTCACATGTTTATGGATGCCCAGGTAATGAGGAATCCCGTTTTACACCTGTTGATGGGCAGAGATGAAGATCCGCGCTCACATCCATCGCGCCTGAGACGAAGGAGAGCCACCGAGTATTTAATAATACATCAGGCCATGCGAACGAGCCCTATTTCCTCATCCAGGAACTCAGGGAAAGTACAATAAAGCACACACGGAAGCCAAGTGCGGAGCAGCAGCCGCCAGCTCTGTCCGTCACCCTGCGAGGTTCTCCCGGGCAGGAGAAGGAGTAAAAGTGAATTCCTGTATAAAACATGGGATTTTTCTTGGCACTACCTCGGCACCGCCGGACTGGAGGGGCCTCTCGTTACCCAGACCCAGGGCAGTAGAGCCCCACGGGCTAGTGCATGTCGCGACAGACACGACTCCCGCGACAGATTCCCGGGAATACACAATGTCCCCTTTCCACGCAGGGAGGGCCTCGCGGAGGCCTGGCAGGGTGAGGGGGAGCCGCCGCCGAGACGCCCCCCGGCCCGGCCCGGCGCTCACAGACCCCGGCGCCTCCCGGCCCCGCCGTCCCAGGGGCGGCCCCGCGCTCACCTCTCGAAGAGCAGCCGCACGGCGAAGATGCCGAGCGCCAGCGGGAAGGCGGAGAGGACGTGAGCGGCCCGCGGGTACTGCAGCCCGCTGCCCGGCGGGCCCGGCTCGCCGGCCAGGTCCGCCCACGTCACGTTGTGCGGGAGCCAGAACCGCTCGTTCCAGAACCAGGCCCGCAGCGCCGCCGCCGCGGCCGCCGCCATCTTCCGCCTGCCGCCGCCGCGCTCGGGCGGCCGCCACAGACACAGGGGCGCGGCCGAGCGCCAGCCCCGCCCTGCCCATCGCGGCGGCAGCGAATCGGGCGGCAGCCCCGGCCCCGAGAGGGCGGTGCTGGGGGAGACCGCTCCCCTCATCGCCTCAGCCCTGCCGCCGCCGCCGCACGGTGCCACCGACACGGCCGGGCGGGGCTGGAGGAGGCCGCGCCTCTCACCGCTCGGCCACGGCCCGTAAGGGGCGGGCTTGGCATACACCGCTCCCTTATTGCATCGCCCGCCACAGGCGGTGCGGAGCTGGGATGAGACTGCGCTCTTTGTTGCCTCGCTCCGCCCCTCCCGCCGGCCGTAGTTGTGGCGGTCGCCACAGGCACCAAACGAGGCCAGAAGAAGGTCCCTGCGCTCGCTGCGGCCGCCGCTCACGGGGGCGAGGCCGTTGCTCACGGCGGTTCCGCCGGGCCCCTCGCGCGGTCCGTTACTTTGGAGCATGCGCAGTGCGGCGCCCCCGCGTTCCCGCCTGTGCGGCGCGCGCGGGCTCGTGAGGGAGGAGCGCGCGCGCGGCCCCGCCGCCCCCTCTGCGCTCCCTGAGGGAACAGAACCGGAGTGACAGAAAAAAAATTCTCGGAACCTCTAGGTCACAGAGCCCGAGCCAAAAAGTGACAGAACCACAGGGTCACAGAATATACTGAGTTGGAAGGGACCCACGAGGATCATCAAAGTCCGATTCCTGACCCTGCACAGGACCCCCCAACAATCCCGCCATGTCACGGCCGTGATGTCGATGCACAATGCTGAGCCCTCGCGGTTTCCAGAAGCAGAGACGATTTTTAACTGGTAAAAGTCCTCAAGGCAGCACGACAGGGCAGCAAACGATCCATGGTTAGTGTAATGTCTTTTTTGGCCCCTGTCCAGTGGAGAATAGATTAAATGGCCCATTAAGCACTCAAATGCTATGATAACTAATAGATTCAAGGATAGAGTAATTTATGATCTAGTTACCTTTTTTTTTTTTAATCAATGACTTTATTTAGAAGTATCCAATGTGCTAATTTCTCCTTGAAGATGTTCAGTTGGATGTGGGCCCCTGTATGTCAGAGACTCACAGATGACCCAGATTTAACTAGAATTAATGATTTTCTGATTAAAGTCTCTGGTAAGTGCAGCCAGTATTGCTTCAGTATCACATAACTGGAAGACACAGTAAAATTCAATTGCGTTTCCTTAGAAACAAGCAGTTGGCATATTCCATAAATCCAAGTCCACGACAAATGATATTCCCTCCCTTTTCAAATAGCACAATTTAGAGTCAGAGAGATCTCTGGTTGCTTAGCAATTTGAGGAAATCTGATACTAAATGGATTTTGTTAGGAGCAGAGAAAGGTGACAGAAAGCAGCTTGGGTTTGCACATCAGGTTTTTTAGCTTTTCCTCTGTACAAAGCAAGCCTTACTTCTTAATTTAAAAGAAAGGAAAATGAGCAGTAGATTGTGGAACTGCTAACACCTTCCTACTAGGAAGGAGGCTTTTCCCTTCTTCCTAATATCCATGTCATACACATTTCCTCATTCTGCTGCAGCAGAATGTTCACTGCATTGCTTCTGGCTCTTATCCCACTCTCTTCCAACCAAACCCCTTACAGGCTCAAGTGACAATAACTTAAATTAAAAGCAGCTGATAGGAAGGGGGAAAAAACCCTCCGTTGTCCTCAGCTGCCCTCGAGAGCCACCTGGAGCCAGAAATGGAAGTGAAAAATCCCTGCATGTCCTTATTCCTTTTGCCAGTCCTGTTTTAATCCCTCTTCAATGTGAGAGCAGAAACTGCTCATTTGAGTCGAGCAGAGAACCACGGGCACACAGTGTCACCTAGTGGGGCACCAGAGCCAGCCCGGGCTGCCTTCCAGCAGGAGCCCCGGGAATTCACCCATCTTTTCCCTCCAAATTTATAGATGGAGAGCAGCCCTGGGGGGAAGGGACATGCCCCAGGAACCCCCCGAGCCTGCCCCTCTGCCCTGCTCAGGTGAGACCCCACCTGCAGAGCTGCCCCCAGCCCTGGGGTCCAGCACAGGGAGGATGTGGAGCTGCAGGAGACAGTTCAGGGGAGGCACCAGGAGGATCAGAGGGATGGAGCAGCTCTGCTGTGAGGAAAGGCTGGGAGAATGGGGATCGTTCAGCCTGGAAAAGAGATGATTTGGGGTGACCTCATTGTGGCCTTCCAGTGCCTGAAGGAGCTGCAGGAGAGATGGAGAGAGACCTGGAATGCAGGACAAGGGGCAGTGGCTTTAAATTGCCAGAGGGGATGTGGGGAAGGAATTCCTCCCTGTAAGGGTGGTAAGTCATTGGAATAGATTTCCCAGGGGCTGCCTCTGGATCCCTGCAAGTGCCCAAGGCCAGGTTGGATGGGGCTTGGAGCAACCTGGGGTAGTGGGAGGTGTCCCTGCCATGGCAAGGGGAGGGAATGTGATGATGTTTAGGATCCCCTCCAACCCAAACCAGTCCATGATTCCATGACAATTCTATGCCCCGTTAAACACTGCCTCTTTGTGAAACAAGAGGAATCCAGATTTCAGTTATAACGGAAATGACCCAAACTTTATTGAAGGTTTTGTCATTAGCAGAACTGTTAAGAAAGCAGAATATTTTACACCTCAAGAATCATTAAGATCTAATTCTCTTGAGAATACAGTACAAATAAAAGCTAATAATAAAAAAGGGCCTCCTCCTCCCCCCATTCAAGATTTTATTATTGTAAAATAAATGAAGTCAAGTTAAAAAATGTTCTGATCTTCAACACTGGCAATCTGAAAGTGTCATTGATTCCAGAGATTTTTGCAATGCAGCACAATTTCACAGCTGTAAGGAAAAGATTTATGGCAGCTTGATAAAAGTAGGATTTCAGAGTTGTCAAAAGGCCTTAAAAATCTTATTTGCAGTTTAAAATTATGATGAACTCCAAGTAAAAAAAGAAATGACAACAAAACAAACAAAAAACTCCACTTCGAATGTGTGTGAAATGCAGAAGTAATGCCCTGCAGGCTGCTCCAAAGTGTTCACTTGTCTTTTGCAGAGACCTGGCAGCCAGCACAGCTCCTGGGATAGCACTGAAATACACATGGTCCAGCAACGGGCACCATTCCAGTTGTGCAGAGACTCCTCAACTGATCACAGGCAGGTTTGAGACAAATTCACATTGCACTCCATTTAGGATGCTTTAGTTGTTGGACACTACACACAGAGATGCTTTTATTATTAAAAAAAAAGCCCAGTTGTGCCCTTTCCATGTATTAAAGTGCATTAAGTGACCATTTTAAAGCAGGCCAGAAAGTCCCTTTGAAGTTGGTCCCTAAGCACTGCAGTAGCATTTGGAGTGGTATGAGTGGTGTGTTCCAGAGGCCCTGTCCCACACCAGCATGGCAAGTACAGTGGAATTCCATACATTGTTAGTGAAATACCTATTGAAGCTCAAAGGGATAAGACAGAGAACAGCTCTGTTCTCATGCTGGGGACAGACACTACCTGCTGAAGCCGTCCCACAGCCAGACACTTGTTCCATGCACCTAAAGAATTTGCAGGCTTCCAGAGGTTTCTAGCTGAGATAATTTGCATGTAGATTCCCTTAATGCTGATGTGCAGTGCAGCATCACTTCATCCAGGAGAGCTGTTTGTTAAAGCTAAAAATATCCATTTCAAAAGGCCCAGCACCTTGCAGCAAGTTTTCTAGTAAAAGGCCAATTTATTCATCATCATCATCATCTTCATAGTAGCGATTCCTTTTGATCTGTTCTTCCACAGACAGATCTTCCATGTCTTCACCCTCCCAAAAACCAACGTCTTGGGATTTGCGATTCTGGCTTGGAGATGATTGTTTAGCGGTCACAACATTGGCTAAGCTGGAATGTTTAGGAGAATTTGATTCAAGGAGTTCTTCCTTTGGAATTTCTGGCTCCTCTGTAGCATGTTCTTCCTCATCTGTGTCTGCATTCATCTGGCCATTCTCTACAATGTTCTGCTCTGCTGTTTTGATACCACACAATTCCCGTTCTTCCTCCTCATTTTTCTCCACGGAATTCTGCATGTTTCTATGCTCAACCTTCTTTTCCTTTTGCTTTTTCTCTACAACAACCTCTCTCCCCAGTTCCTCACTCCTTTTCAATGTGTCTCTCTCTTCCTTGGAAGGAGACAGTGAATTCTCTGTTTTATGGCCTTTAACAGATACTGTTCTAAATGAGGCTGCGACTGTAAAGGGGCGACTTCGCTCCTTCAGCGAGGAAGATCTTCTTAACTTTTTGAGATCCAGATCCACATCCTCCTGCACATCAGGCTTGGAAATCTCTTCTTCTGGAGGCCACTTGGGTTTGAGTACTTTGATGCCCTCATCTAAGGCACTTCCTTGGATACTTTGATCAGACGGAGGTGGCCAGGCAATCCTGAGCTTTTTTGTTTCTGCTGGTCTTTCTTCCCTTTCAGGCACAGCTGAGGCTTTTGCTTCCATACTTGCTGCCAGAACTCCCACTTTTGCAATCGGGGCATCCTCTACTCCTGGGCTTTGTGGAGTGTCTGGTGAATTCACACCATGGACGGTTTTCTCCAGGGATTCTTCACATTCAGCTTTACCTGCCCACAATTCCTTGTGCTGCTTGTGTCCAAAGCCCTCATCATAATTGCCTTTGGACTTGAAGAGCTGATTGAAGTGAGGCTTGCAGTAGATGTTCCCACGCAGAGAGGCGTACGTCCCGAGGCTGTTCAGGAAGCACAGATCAAACGTTAGAGCTCAGGGCCACCAACACCAACATGTTTCAGTCGTGTTACAGAAGAGATTCAATTTCAGTCTCCCACATGTTCAAAAAACAAGCTTACAGCCCTCGGGGTTTGCATGGCTCTTTCTAGGAATTCTTTACAAAAGCTGGACATTCTCTTTTTCCCCACATAAAATTACATTAAGACTTTAAAAATGGCATCAAGTGCACCAGGCACTGGCACAACAACACTGTGTTACCTCTCACACAAATCACTGGATTATGGTGACTTCCAGCTCAGCTAGGCCTGAGCAGCACCTTCCTCAGCTGTGACAGGAAAATTCACTTCCCCGAGGGCAGCCAAAGGAGCAGTACACATACCTGAGTTTGCTGTTGCAATAGGAACAGCGGAAGCAGCTGATGTGAAACACCTGCTGGTTGGCAAAGAGCCTTTCCATGGGGTACACAGTCTTCTGACACCCAACACAGGTTTCCTTCATTGGCAACTGGAATTTCTATAGGGAAAAGAGAAAGTTTGTTAACTGGAAAACACATCAGCTGCTGGGGACTTGGCGTGGGTTCATGCACGGCTTCCTGAACTCTCAAGAACTGCAGAGTTCACTTTCTCTAATTATGGTGCAGCTGGGTCTGCTGGGCAGTAAGAAGATACAACAGGCTCATGGGATTGCTGTGGCTTGACAGGGAACCAAGATTTCACCCCAGTGAATCCCACAGCTGAAGCATCACATGCTGAGCAATGGTTGGGAAAGAACAATGAGAGCACTAAAACTGAGCCTGTTCCCCAAAGCTATCTCATCCTTTCCTGCAACCTGTTTTTATTGATAGGAGAATGATGAAGCATTCCAGTTGATTACAATCAGTGTGAGACTTACCAAAATAATAAAAATAGCAGAAAAAAAGAATCTTGAAATGGTTTGGGTTGGAAAGGACCTTGAAGATCATCTAGCTCCAATCCCCTGCCATGGTCAGGGACACTGTCCACCAGAAGAGTTGAAATAGCCTCACAAGGTACAGGGTGGGAGAGGAAGGGAGGGAAACAGGCTGCCCAATGGTTTGAAATGTTGCATTTTTGTTAAATCATTTCTCTCAAAGAGGAGGAAATAGTCTCAGCACCAATACAACAGCAGGAAACACTCCTGGCTTCACTTGTGAACAATTCCAGCTCTATCCCAAAGAAACCCCACTCAGGTTTCAGGACTCACAGCCCCCCAAACTTGCTCAAGATTCAAAGTGAGCAGAGCTTTGAGGTTAAACAGCTAAAATTCTTATGTTCTTACTGAATTTCCTGAGGGTTTAGTGCAAGGATAAACTTGAGCACTGAGGAGTCGAGTGTCACTGCTGTGCAGTAATGATCACAGGTTTGTTTTCAGACAGCATCAAGGAAGCATCAAGAACATTGTCCATGAGAAAAGGTCAGTGGATGCTATTTACTTCTTGACATCTATTAACACTTGCCAATGGGGAGGGCACTTTACAGGATAAATTTAATAACACAACATTGGCATTTTGAGGCTGCATGTTGATTAAAAGTGATTTAGCAACCCAGCCTCCACTCCGGGTGTGCTCATACTTATAAGTGTGGCTTTTCCTTGGCAAAGAACTACCTGCTACAAACTTACAAAACGATTTACGGAAAATCTGATGGCTAAAGAAAAAGCAGGAAGGTCACAGGAAGACACAATCACAGAAATTTATTTATAACAGTCTAGAAACAATGGTTAGGAATGAAAGTTCCAGCATGTAAGGGCAGATTGCTGAAGATGGAGCCAGCTCGAGTCACTTTGTCACAACCATAAAGTTTGCTGCCAATTTAATTCCATTTTAATATGTATTTCAGGGTTTCCAGGCATTGCTTGAAGGTACAGTAGATTAAAGTTCTGATAATAACAGCTTCACAAACAAAATTTAGAATTCCTTTTGAAAAAGAATCCAGTTTCTAGATGCTGTCAAAACTCTGCATCTTGAGTCACTAAACAAAATCTCAAAAAAAAAAAAAAAGAGATTTACTGATGCAAACAAAAATCTAATCACCCGTGCTTGCCACATGGAGCAAGGCAGTAAAAATTTGCTTGCCCATCAAAACATTTTCTCCCTAAAGCTCAGTTTTGCATGGTGACACAACAGTGCTGGCACATGCTTCTGCAATCACATCCCCATCCAAGGAGAGGGACTTACTTGCATACAATGAGCCCTATGTCAGTGGAGAGGCGTTTTGGGCTGTGAAGAGACAGAAATTCCTTTCCAGGATACTACAAATAGGAGCTACAGGAGGAAGATGAGGCCCAAGAAGTATAAAAAGGACTTGAGAGAAAGCTGAGAGTTGAGCTCACATTAGGAGGGAAGCAGAAGGCAGGAGGAGAGGTTAGGAACCAAGAACAGGAGACAGAAGCTGGAAGAGACAAATAGGAACCTTGCATGAATAAACAGAAGCTTCTATCTCACAGAGTGCAGCATCTAAAGCAGTAACTGGGCAAAAGGCTAAAATGGTTTTGATAATATCAAGAGAAAGCAGAGAGCACCAGGACATGCAGCTTTTGTGTCACAGACTAGGATCACACAACTCTCAGTGGCAGCTCAAATTTCCCATACTGGCATTCCTCCCTTGCATACTGGGAAGCCAGATCTCCCCAGTCTCTGAGCCCAGGGCTGTTCCTCCCAAAGATGGAGAAAACAACAAAAGCCCAGTTGTTTCCTTAGGAGGGAGCCAGGAAGTGTGTGGCATCCTAGGGAATCAGCATCCCAACCCCAGACAACACATGTGATGGGCAAACACAGCCTGACAAAAATGTCCAGTGCTGCCATTTGTTATCTAATCAGATTAGCAAATACATCCCTGAACCAAAGTTCTCCATCTGCTTTATCGCTCCCTAAGGAAACTCTAACATCAAAGACTCATTACTCAGAAAGCCAAACCTGATTTTTATAGAGTCAGGCACCACACTGCCCTCACTATAAAGTTACTACCAGTTGCAGTTACCTTGGGAACAGCTGGAAGAAGAGCAAAGCCAAGTCACAGCTTGCTAAAGGCTCTGAAGATCAGTACCAGGACCTCAGGGCCCATCTCCAGGAGCACAGACGAGCCCTGAGACCATCCCCTGCCCGAGCCCCTCTGCCACACTGAACTGTCACAGGAGTGGAACAAAGACAAGCAAATCCCACCCAGTCTCTGGAAAAAACCTGACTGCTTTGAGGTGCTTTTCCACCCTGAATTAAAGTGCCCTCCCAATCACACTCTGGTGAGGAAGGAGCAGGTATTGATCCAGTTACAGCCAGACCTTTATGCTTAAGCACATTCAGGCTTTTCAGTATTAAACAAGGCTGTCAGTTGGTTTTAACCTTCACCAGGTTTGAGGCTGAAGAGCTGTGTTACCTTCACGGCTTTCGGAGGAGAGGCCTCTGTCTGCCCAGCGGCTTTAGCACCAAAGTTCTGCTGCTTTGAGCTGACAGGTTTCTGAGCTTCTGCCTCGCTCTCCAACTGTCCAGCTGAGGGAGAAAAGGCAATTACAATGGCTTTAAACTCTGGGCAGCTTATGCTCACCAGACCCATCAGAGTCTCAGTTCCAGTTAAATGGTGAGGGAGCTACACTTAAAAGCGTTCAATCAGGGCAGAAGGAGTTATAAATGTCTTAAAATTACAGCTCCAAATGAACTTCTAAACATGAAAGCAATTCTTATAAAGTCTGTGGTACAGGACAGGTTTTTAGTGCAAGACAGTTTTTATTAATTAATCACTTGATAGGGCTCACCATGGCCATCCTCCAGCAGACCAGAGTGCAAAGACAAGCTGTTCTCACCTACAGAAACCTGTAAGAGAAAATGAGACAATAAGAACCTCTGACCTGAGATGTGACAGTCATGGCCCCAGGAAGGCACCAGGCAGTTTGAGCACTGAGACAGGGAGAAACCTGAGGAGCTCAGGAAAGGAGTGGTTTTGAGGTACAAAAGGGTCCAGCTAAGTGTCAAGAGAGTCCTTGCTACAAAGCATACACCCTCACAGGCTTCACACATACAAACATCAGATTTCTGTTTCCTGGTACACCTTTATTAACATTCAGAAATCTTGGTTGATTTGCTGAGGTTCCTCCCAGGTTTTCTCACTTACAAATCCCTTGACCCCAAGCAGCACATTTACTGGAAATCTCATGGTTCCCTCCAACATTTGACCAATCTCTGACATTCAGCAGAGACTGTGCTCTTGGGGGGAAAAAAAAATTAAAAAGAACACCTGAATTTAAAAAAAAAAGGCGTTTTTTGAACCATAAGCCTGTTCCAAGGTTGGAAGAAACATGCCAGATCTTCCTTGTTCATCCTCCTCCAGAAACAAATTAGTAACTTTAAAAAAAACTTTAAAACTAGAGGAGTTGGATCTAAACCAGTTTCAAATACTAAACAGAATCTAGCATTGTTTAGTATGGAAAAGATCTTTAAGATCATCAAATGCAACCATGAACACAACCAGCTACAGATAAAGCTCTTGATGTATAATTCTTTATTAAACTTGGCACTATTGCTATTAAATCAAATAGTTTTAAGTAGCTACACTGAGGAACTAAAGTACTGTAACAAGATTAACTGCAAATCATCACTAATTCACCTTAATGATTGAAAAGTCCATTGCAAGCAACTGAAATTTGTAAATTAAGGAGGCAATGAGGAAGCAAGTTACACGTATGAACATCCTCTGGTCTGCTGAAAGCAGAACTGTACCCCAGTGTCCTGGGCAGAGCATGAACGTGTTCTGAGGCTGCTGAAGTCACACACGTCTGGCTACTGAATGTGCCACGGGTGCAGTGTGAAAAATGACAGAGTGAAGTGCCTTCTGTTTCCTTTTTGCCAGAGGATTCCCATTTCTGACACTAACGACAAGCAGCTTTAATTAGGCTCATTTCCAAGTTCACCACGTCCCTTCCAAAGGACAATCCTGGCTCCCAAACAATGCTCTATTCAGGTTCTCATTGCACCTGGACACCTCAACAAGTAACTCTGCAATTACAGCAGAGTGCAAGAAATTTTATTCAAATCTTCCATTCACAACTGGGAGATATTCTGATTTAACAGGTGCTCTTTTAATTAACTCACCTTGGAGCAGGAAGCAGCCTCGAGCAGTCAGACACGAAGCTGCTCAGCTGTCTCTGAGGAACAGCTGAAAGCAAAGATTTGGCCCCTTGCCCAAGGAAGGCTGAAAAGCTCTAAAAGCCCTCCTGGCATTAAGCTGCCACGTGTTCAGCCTGGATGGAATACACAGTACCCCAATTATTATTCAGCTACTTTTACCCCGTCTGCTGTCCCCAGTTCAGGGAACAAATGCTCAAGTCCAGTTTACAGAGTCTCAATTTATAGCTGGAGCTCAAAACCAGGAACAAGCCCAAACTGCCATTCTCAGTTACCCTAAAATTTAGCCTCTAATGCAGAAGAAACAGTGACAAACTCCTTTGACTTGGGTCATACAAAGCTGCTCATGGGGTTTTTTTTTAATTGGTGGGGATTTTTTAGTTTATAAAAAATCCACCATAAAAAAACCTACCAAGACAGAAAATCTCTCCCAGAAAACTTATCTCTAGACATTCTCTTCCACAGACACTTAGAGATAGTCTAAAAAGAACAACTTAAACAGGAATTTTGCAGCACATAACTAATCTGCATCAGCTGCTCACGTTGAATTCCCAGATGGCATGTGGAACATGGAACCAGTATCAGCTGTGCTTCCACAGCCAGTTCCACTTAAAATGAAGCCCTTGATCTCCACCAGCACAGACATCTTACCTTCTCCCCATCCTGACAGGAACTGGAGTCCTCAATTGGTGCCATATTCTCCTTCTGCCCAGATTTGTAATTCTTGAGTTCACTCTCACTGGCTTGAATCTCACTCTATAGGACAAAGCACTGGAAAGGTGACAGGTTCTTTTCCCCTAAGAAAATACTTGCTTTCTATTTTTCTTGAAACGTTTTTAAAAACTGTTTTTCTAGTATGTGGAGTGATAATTGAAGGAAGGGCCATAAGAATGTACAGACACTTGTTAAGTGACATATTCTAGTGAGGGAACAGGATTAGGCTGTAGGATTTTACTGTGCTCTAAGGAGGTAATGCCAGCGTTTTCCTGAGCAATCCTTTTCTTCCAAATTCCTGTTTAAAATCAACTCTTAAGTATTCTCTGCTCAATGCACATCTTCTTTTTCAAGAAAGGTAAACTTTTCACTTGGAATGACAAGTATTTCCATACAAGCACTGCCTAAAGTACAGTGTAATTGCTAAATACAATTTGACATAAAAGCAAATCCCACATTTGCTTCAATTCTAGTCAAAACCCTGACTGTTTTCCTGAGATTTTTGTTCTTGATAGACTGACTGAAGACTTTCACAGAAGGATCTTTCAGACTTTAAAACCAATAAGATCCAGCGAAACCTCGTGTTTCTTTCATTGCCCCAGGACACTAAATCATTGGAAGCCTCGTGCTTTTCACAAGGCATCTTCTCTGTGACATGAAAGAGGAAGAGCCACATGCCAGCACCAGCATCTTCCTGCACTGGGAAACAAATCTTCACAAAGCCAACCACATCCAAGAGGTTCATACCAAATGTTGGAATTTTAATGCTTAGATCTTTGTATCTGCTGTCCAGCACCTTTCCCTCCCCTTCCAACACACAGAACTGATTGTTCCTCATCCCTACTCAAACCAAGTGTCCATCAGGTTTAATCCAGGCCTTGTTATAGCCCTAAAACAGCTGTTCCCAGGAGATTCTGGCTTTCTGGCTAGCCTAGGTATGAGAAGAGCAGCACAAGCACCACATTTCCACAGTCAAAAAGCCCTGGTTGCTTTGCCAGCAGGGAAGGAGAAGATCCCAAGGTTAGGGCTGCTGTTGGCACAGTGGCACTGCAAACACTGGCCTCAGGAATCCCTGTCTGCTCCACCTCACACTGCCCTTGTCCACATGCCAGGTCAAATTGGGAAGAGATTGTGCCCAAATGGGGCATCCTGAGAGCATCAGGCTGGACTGACACTAAACCAAGAGCACTGGGTGGCTGCAAACAGGAGCCTCTGGAGAAATGGCAAATCTTTTGCCATAAGGACAGAATTTAGTTACTCAGCCACCACTCTAAGCCCCAAACTGGAAAAGGCATCAGGAAATGAGCCCAGGCAAGGCACAGGAGGCAGAAATGGGCAATTAGGTTAATCAGATTTGTTGCAGTGGCTGCAAGGACTTTCCATTCATGCAGGGAAGGTTTTACTGACCCTTCTCCCACAGCTGGGGAATCTGACCCACGTGCAGATGAAATTCAGCAATCATTTGAGCTCAGAAGAAGCCTCGGGTCTCCACAGAGACTCCTGGAAAGCAGGCTCCCCTCTGAGGGAGAACCAGCACTTCAGGCTTTGTTTTCCAGGGCAAGTTTCCCAACTCAAAAAGGCCTTTTCTCTTCAAATCTGTTACTCTGGTTAATAAAAGTAATACTTGAGCAATATAAGTTCCTATCATTCAGCAAAAATATCAGAAACTTCCAGCAAATGTACCTAAGCAGTTTTTAACAAAAGCTGAGATTCCTGAAACCTCCTCAGCTGTAACACTTCATTAATTGTTCAGCTCCTGGTCAAATATTTGCAAAACAGGCAGAGGTTCATTCACTGCAAGAGTCTAATTAGATTCAGAGAGTGGTGAGAAATCCTGAAGGGAGGTAAAAAGTGAGGAAAACTGACTGGAGATCCCAAAGCTGCAGGCCAAGAGATCCAGGTTCTGAGCACTGTGTGACACAAAGTCACTTCATCTCACTGTGCCTCAGTTTCCCACAGCTTAGAGCTGCTGGACAACAGAATTGAGCTTTCTTTTTCAAACAAAAACAACAAACATGTAGAGAGCTATAGACACTCAAAGTAAAAGAATGTCAACTATGCTTCAGAAGGACCTCAGTCAGGGTGCCAGCAATTAATTCCTTGGAAAATTTTCAACATTATTCCAGGAAGAGGCAAATATACTTATTTCTTCCTGCAGAGAAGAGGCAACTCTTCATCAGAAATTACTCCTATGGGCAGAGAGTTATTTTCCAAAAAGAATGGCATTACCCTCAAGCAGCCTGGTTTGCATAAGAACTTCTTTCCAGTCTCAGGCTGGGACAAAAATTCACTTCCACATAAACCAAGACTTACCATGGGAATGATGCCTGAGGAACTGCCCTGCTTGGACACAGCTGCCTGGTACTTGGCCAGCCTGTCCTTTATTGATGTCTCTGATAAACGGGGTATGTCCAGGTTCTTCCTGGTCTCTGCCTTGTCTGGGCTGAGTCCTGGACTGGTCTCTACAAGATACCCTAGTAAAAAAAAAAGCAAATATGAATAACAGATAACTCCCAGAACACTCACTAAGATCCTTTTTGGGGAGAATAAACACATTGCCCTTTTCTCCAGGATCATGCCAGTAAGGACACAATGTGCATCACTAAGAAGCGAGACCCAAGGGAACAGCTGCAGCTGTGCCAGCCATTGGTGGAAACCCCAAAAGATTGCAAATGGTTTGCTAGAAAAAGGTCTCCAAACAGATAAAAACACACAGTTTTGTTTAAATCAAAGCTCACAGTAGCTCCCTGTGTCTGGTCAGGATAGGAGGGATGAGGATTGAAGCAAGGAGGCAGAAGGAACATTGTCTGTTCACTGCTTCCTAAATTACCTTGACTATTAAAACGAGTTCTAGGATTGAGACACAGGAAAGAATGGGCTGTATTCCTTAACTTGTTGGTTATTCCTTGTGCCTTCATTTCCCATGCCTAAGAGTGGAATGGTTTAAAACTCCCAGCAAGGCTTCACTAATTAAATGGGATGCTGATGGACTTCCTTCCACTTTGGAAAGGCAAAAGTTATTCCATAGAACCCTTGAAACTGGAAAAGCCCTCCAAGACCAGTGAGTCCAATCTCTGACTGATCCCCACCTTGTCCCCCAGACCAGAGCACTGAGCACCACATCCAGCTGTTCCTTGGACGCCGCCAGGGAAATTTCTCTTGTATCATATAAAGTTGATTTATCAGCTAAACAGAACCCAAACCAAACCAGCCAAACGCCAGCCCTGAGGTTTCCTGACCTGCTGTGCTGTGGCTCCTCTCTCCTTGGGCAGCGTCGCAGTCCTCCAGGGAGAGGCTGTTCTCCGAAATCCTCCTGCCCGCGCCCGCCCTGCGCGGCTCCCGGGGGCCCTGCTGGGGACAGACCCTCCCATCAGCGCCTGGACACACGGGGATTGCTCTGGGTAATCCCTTAAGAGGCACAGGTGTCACTAGCAAATCTGCTTTACTGGAATAAACAAGTCTAGCAGGTAACATCTTATTTAACCAATATAAAGTTTGATCACAGAGTACCTGACCCACTGTCACCTGGGAAACACTTTCTTGAAGAGGTCAGTCAGTGCCCTTTGGAAGTTCTCTTGGTTTAAAAGGACCACAAAGATCAGATTTTTAGGTCATTCCCACTACAGATACAAAATTTCTGAAGTTACAAAACTTCAGTCTAGATTTTTGCATTTCATGCAATTTCTGTTGAAGCCAATAGTCACGATCATTGTATGAAGATTTAAAATCAGAAAAAGGATGCAAGGAATCACTTATCCAAAATCTGCATTCATTTTCAGCCACGAAAAAAGGAATTAAGAGTATTATAATAAAAGTTATCTAGAGTTATTTGTTTTGATTTGGATAGTTCATGCATTTGGTACCAAATAATTCCCTAATTACATCTGATAAGGCTGAAGCTTAATCAGGAGTGTTAGAGATAAATATTCTCAGATCTCCAGGATAATCACTCCCTGCTGCAGAGCTGGACAAGGTGTCCTGGTAGCACCACACAGATGCTCTGGCTGCCTCAACCAGATTTTATTCTTCTTTGTTGAGACCAACTCCCCAAATCGAAATCTCAACAAAAGAAAGCACAAAAAGAAATTTCTGCAGCTTTGATAAAAGTTGAGCACAGTTAAACTGGACTCCATCAAGGTAGGATGTATTCACAGCTGAAGTCAGCCTATAAAATCCTAGAAGGTGCTGGACCTTTGTTCTCTCTCTAGGAAGAGTTAAATCACAGTCAGAAATTCGGATGGAGGCTAATGTAGAGAAAAAGGCAGGTTTGGCAAGATGCTCCAACCACACATTCCCCCTCAGTTCTAAAGACTTTCTTATTTGCTGATCACCAAACTGAAGGAAATTGCAAAGTTTTATTTTTGCAGAACTGTAGTGTAAGATAATCACTATGCAAAATCAGGCTGCTTTCCATACAAACAGCAACTTCACCAGGAAAGGAAAATGCAGCTGGAAAACCTAATTTTCCATTAGCACCGGAAATAGTTTCTATTTCTGTGGTTTAAGACTTTGGTAACTTTTCTTACTGGAAAAGAGCTTTAGCTCTGACAAGTCTTGTGCTGACCAACAGGCTCAGGTCTGGGAGTGCCTGCACACTTGTAAAGACTTGCAGGTCCCTCATTGCATGAAAACTATTCTTAGATGATTATTCAGTCAATGTCCCCTTTAGCATCCCCACCAGTCTGGGGTTTTTGCAGCTCAGAAATTGGGGGTCCAAAGGGTCCATCAGGAAATGTTCAATCAGCAGAAGCAGATAAAATGCTCCAATCCACAACTGCAGAGCCCTGCCAGCTCCTCCTCCTGCCCTTTGCCACCTCACATCTGCAGATGTAAGAACTTCACCTGAAGAGCTTTTCTGTGGGTGACTTGCAGAACACAGAGTAAAAATCCCAACAACCAGAATGCAAAAGCTTTAGAGGTCAGGGATAGTTCAGTAAACCTACAAATATTCAATAAATCTATAAATATCCTACAAATATGGGTAGGTTTTATATCAACAGTTTTATCTTGGGGAAAAAAAAGTGTAAAAGGAAATGTTTAACAGAGAAGATAAGAGACTTTCCACATTACAACTGATGGACTGAACAACTACAGGGAATCAGCAGGATCATGGCTTATGGAGGGTAACTCGTCTCACATGGAGGAAGCCCCCTTAGGGATTTGTCACTCTGTGGCTGGGCCACAATTCCCAGGGCACAGCTTCTGCTGCTTTGGAAAGGAGACAAAATATTCCTGGTGTGTGGAAAGCCCCAAGTTCTCAGACTTGGGTAAGTGCAGAAGCTGTGCTGTGAGCACAGGTAAAGCTTCGCCTGGGGCACAGAGTTGGGCAAAAACCCAAATCAAAGTTACACCTATTTCATTACAAACCACCTGTGCCAGACATGACCCTGCCACGAGGTCACCTACACACCTCAGCCAGGTTTTGCCTTAAAGGAAAAACACAAACCAGCCCGGAGACAACTTTTTCAGAAATGTTGCAGATCTGATCCTCCTCCCCCCTGGGTGTGCTTTCACTATCACTTACAGGAAGAATCCTTTGAACATCAGGTCTTTTATCAGTTTCAGTCTTTGCTTAGTGCTGAACCAACCCAGGCTGCCGTGCCTGCCCCTAATGGGATTAGAGCAGTTTGTTTCCATGAAAATGCAATAAAAGATCTGCCTCCTATCTATTGCAAAGACAGAGCAAGATCTGAGTGAATAAATGAATAAATGATGAGATTTTACTTATAATCCTGAAAATGAGAGTAGGTTTGTTTAAAGGGGGAGATGGAATCAGGAAATCCAGGCTCTGACCTAGATCCCTGCCCCAGCCCTGCCCAGCAACCATGGAAGATGATTTATCAGCACTGCCACAAGCCTCCAGCCGTGGTGCTGCTTAGTTCACACACAGGTTTTGCCAGCAAAGCTCTGACAGCACCAAGGCATCGAGTCTTCAGTGAAGTCCAAGGAAAACTGCCATCTCTCAGCTGAATTTACAGTTGGACTCAATGACAGAAAGGAATTTTCCACCAAAATGGTTCCATGAAGCCTCGCTCAGGAAAAAGCACAGGAAATAAATGGGAGAGGCAACTGCAGAGCTGCAGTGCTGTCATGGCTCCCACCTCACTGAGCCACACCTGGGACCCCACAGCACCCAGCTCCCTTCCCTGCACTGACCCAATGCTCCCATCACAGATCAATTCCCAGAACAGGAATGGAATTCCAAACACGCCCCCTCTCCCCCACATCTGAACTTCAGAACCTCCTTTTCCCTTCTACCGTAACAGATTAACTTGGAATAGGGATTTTGAACTGAACCTCAGCAGTTTTGTGCCTCATGGATGGTGTTTACTGGCTCTAGTTGGTTTTCAAACAGTGTTTGAATTGCTAAACTTGACAAACTATCAGTTTCAGATTCACTCAGCTCCAAAACAATTTATTCCCCAGGCTGAGATAAGGTTACTCGAAGCCCATCTGCAGAATTCCTGGGGAATTCTGAGTGATTAATCCTGCAGCAAGAGTTCTGGGAAGGTCTGTGATGGGCAGCTCTCATACCATGACAAAGACTACAAAAATTCAAGTTGTGAAATGACTTCACACAGACCCAAAATTCCCTTTAACACCGAGTTGCTCCTCTGAGCCCTGAATTGTTACATATTGAAACAACTTTTATCCAAAATGTGTTTTAGTCAATACTTCAAGAAAACCAGTCTCAGTAAAACAAAGCCAGGAGGAGGGGAAACTATGAGAAAACTGGAAAATCCACCAGCATCGAGGCCTCGGGACTGTGTTGCAAGTCCCCAGCATATGCAATTCATTTTGGAGTTAAGCAATTCCCCCCCGGGACACGCCGGCTGCAGTCCACATGCGGGATCAGATTTCATGAGCAGTTGGAAGAAAAATGCGAGCCCTGAGCATTTGCAAGTCAAAACTAGTGAGGGCAGGAGCTGCTCTGGCCATCTCGGCTTCGTTTTCCCTCGGTGAGATTTTTTTTTCGATAAGAAACATTTTGTAAGACACAAAAATGAGGGAAGAGCGAGAGAAGGATGGGAGTATTTCACTATATGGGTGTGTGAGTTTGTGCGACTCATACCGATAGAGATATCAAAAGCTTTCATTTAGTGCTTTATCTCGACTGCAGCAGTCCTGATTGCTGAGCTCAAACTCCCTTACTTTTCATATATGAAAAAATACATAAATACCTACATATGCATTTTATACAATTCACATTTGCATACCTCATTGCAATCTTCACACGAGACACAATCCCTACTTTACAAAACTCAAATTCCGTACTTATTTTCCCCTCTTCCACTGAACCCTATCAAAGCAAATTCACTTTACTCCAACGAGCAATCACGAGCTGCCACAACTCCGAGCACCACGCACATACATGCGTGGCTCGAGTAAGTTACTAACAGCACGATGTTCTGTTTTCAGTGAAACAATGAACACAATATTTGCAGAGTCAATAGCTGGAGCCACTCCCTCCCGGGATTTTCCTGATGCCGCGGACGCAGCAGCTTTAGTTTCTCCGAGATTGGGAGGGACAGATCCTTACCTTGGGCTGAGGGGCTTCACCCTTCTCGAACATCATCTTCAGCTTGCTCAGGGGCACGTTGTACTTCTCGATCCTCCCCGGAGACTCGGACCTCTCGCTGCCTTCGGGCTTTTCCATTTCGCGGGGCTCTCTCGCACAGTTTTCCACGGTGCCACGCTCCCGGGAGCGGCTGCGGGGCTCTGCGCTGTCACCGGCGGGACACTGCGGCCGGCCAGGGGCGGCTCCGGCCCCCGCGGATGGAGAAGGGGCGCGCCCGGTGCCGACCTTGTGCCTCCCCTCAGCGCAGCTGCCCCGGAGCGCTTCCTTCCCCGACTCCGCTCCCGGCACCGGATTCTCCCACTTCTTCTTCAGCACGCTCAGATTCCCCCTCGTCAAGTGAGCGGACAGGTTTTCTGTGTTCTGCAAAGAACAAGGAGTTAACTGCAGCTCTCCGAAGCACTTCCTTTCCGTGCAGGAGGAAGCTCAGCACCGATCCCCGCTCCCGGCCAGCTGTGAATAGTTACAGCTGTGCCACATGGAGAAAGCATCCAGGATAGGGAGGGAAGGAGGGGGGAGAAGAGAAAAGTCAGGAGTAAGGCAGGAAGTGAGCAAACAGGAACGGCCTTATAAGGCAAAAGGGAGTCAAACCCCAGGAGTTAAATGCCACACAAAAGACCTGAATCCACATACGAAGGAAATGGGACTCAAATCCACACAAGGAAGGTCTCCAGTCCCAGAACAGGGAATTGGAAGCACAAGAGCCATAGGGGATGGTTGGTGTGCCAAATGCTGCAGTGTCTTCAGAAGACAACACTGCCAGGCCTTCCAAAAGCTACAAATCGGCTCTCAGAAACCACTAAATCCTTGAAGTTTCCTGTTTCTGCAACACTTCAGTTCCCAGAGACCTGCCCAGGATTTTACACCACACAGCCAAAGCTCAAGCCAAGCACCCACAACAAGCATCCCTCTGCTCCAATTTAAAAATAACCAGTAACTTGCTGGCATTTTTGTTCTATTTCACTCAACCCATTGAAAGCACCACTGGGGACACACACACACACACGAGTCACTGGCACTGCCTCACCCCCAGGGCAACACCCGGAGCAGCATCACCTCCCATCCAGCAGTTCCCTCTCCCCAGAGCAAGAGCCCAGCCCGTGTTTGAGCCATTCCAACCCCATACCTGCCACCATTGCATGTTTCCTGTCTCTCCCTTACGGAGACCACTCCAAACTCATTGCAAGTAGAGCAGGGCTGCCAGGCTTACAGGAATTAACCAGCATTAGTGGCTATATTGGGATTTAAGTCTCTCACCCTATTACTCTTCTGGTCACATTTTGAACACTGCTTTGCAAATTGACTTGAATCCACTTACACTTCAAAAAAATCAGTGTGTTTGCTGACTGTATTGAAAATAAAGTATTAAAATTGTAGGGGAAGTGTTGTAATGGAACAGAAATATTGAGAATTGTGTGACAGGTTTCTGTCACAGTGATCAGGGAACACCTCCAGAACGCCAGCACACGTCCTAACACAAGTCCCTCCTGCCTGAGACTTGCCTGTTCCCTGATCACAGGAAGATTGACAGACACAAGCACAAGCATTGAAGAAAATTTCAGACTGAAAAGTAATTTTTAGAATGCTTATTTTATCCCACCTACATCCCAAACAGTGGCTCCCTGAGCATTAGAGAAATCAAGGCAGCAAGTCCCCTATATATCCTGAAAATACTGGCAGTGCTTTAAAACACAAATTACCCTGAGGACCAGGACAAAGCCCTGCAACCTTTGTCATCCAAGGCTCCCTGACCTCTGAACACCTGAGTGCAATGGAGGTTACAGGAAGGAATGTGGGGCTGTAACAGAGCCAAAAAGGTTGGTGCTGCCTCACCCAGGGGCATTTGCAGCCCTGGAAGTCACTTCAGAGAAGATCCTGCAGCTCTCAAAGACACACATTGGATTTCAGGGAGGCTTGGAGGCTCCTTTCAAGCACTTTTAAATTTAGTTAAGAAAGGAAGAGGCACCACACAAGTGCCTCCAGCTAAGAACAGGAGGTGGGTATTCCTGGCTTGTGGTTAACTCATTTTGCCTTTTGCTTAGGAGAGAACTGGTGATTCAACACAGCTTTGGGCAAGAAACTTCATTTCCTTTCCTTTCCTCCACACTGGGAAAAAGCATGAAACAAAAGCAAAGCCTGTGTCTAAGCCAGGTTTTCTGTAGGATACATAGCAGCAATTTTGATATTACAAAAATCAGCTGTCACAGCAATATTAATGCAGGTGATCCATCCTGATTGCAGGCTGTGCTTTTCCAAGGAAACAAACACTTATACAAAACACTTACACTTCTCTTCTTCTCAGCACTGGCTTCTTCAGCAGCTTTCTGATACCTTTGAGAGAGTGAAAAACAAACAAAACCCAAGTTTTAACCAGAATACTGAATGCTCCTGAAGACAGCTGAGATTTTTCTTCCCCCACCCCCTGGATCAGCTAAAACTAGGGGCTGGACAAACAGCAGCAAATAACACAAAGCCAAGTGACAGACACATTTTCAGTCATCCAGTTTACAATAATAACACCCATTAATACTTTTCATTCCCTAAGCACTCTGATTCCCAAATAGAGACAGTTTACCTTGGAATAGCTGTATTGTTTCCGCCACCCAGCTGTCTGCTGTGCCCCCTTGCAGGAATAATTCAGCTCTTTATATAGCAGCTGCTGAACCAGAACAAATTCCAGCTTGGCACATGCCGAAAATCTCCCTAAGTGCCAGAGGATTGTACTCTGTGGGCTGGGAACTGCCCCCATTCAGCATTTGCCTCCTGGGCAGCTGAGCCATCACAGCCCTCTGGAGATAAGCCACCCTGGATCATGAATCAAAGTCCTTTAAGGAGCTGCAGGAAACTCCCAGCAATCTGCACTCCTCTGGGTGTGAGTCCCTCCACAGTCCCCACTGCTTACTATGCTGCACAAGGTGATTGCACTTGGCCTTTGAAATATGAAAATTTGAGACAAATTTTACCATTTTAAAGGAGAGTTCTGCCTTTCAGAGAGAAGGAACCCAGCGTCTGCTTGGGCAAAGAGTGTTTTCTGTTTCCTTATTTGTGGAATTCTGCTTTTGACACAGCAGTGTGTTACAGGCTACTGCTCCTCTTGAATCCATGCAAACACACTAACCCACATCTCTGCACTATAAAGGGTCCAAATTTGAATACAAGGTGCTGAGAAAGTGCTGCTGGAGGAAGAGGGATCAATAGTGGAAGAAGAAACAAAGAGGAGCACAGATGAAAGTCGAGGAGCACCTGGAAAACAGGCGATGACTGAGGAGTCCCAGCCCTCACTCTGAGAGCCAGCCCAGCATGAGGCACTTTTCTAATCTCTGCTGTTGCCTTTTGTGCCTCTGACCTGACAAAACTGATTAGGTGGGATGGAGAAAAACGTTTTCACATACAAATATTTAATTAACAGCACTTTAAATGTCACACTCCTCCCTGTGGGCATCAGGGTGGCAAAGCCAGAGAGCAGGACTGTCTTTCCAAGGCACTGACCCTGCCTATGTAGAGAGACACTACTTGATTAAGGAATAGCAGTTTGGATTGCTTCCAGTAAGCCTTTTTCAAGGGATTATCAACATTTAGCAAGATGACCAGGTTCTGTAATCAAGCTTCAGCGAGTGAATAAATTATCTTAACAAGGTGGTGACAGCAAACAGCTTCTCCCTGGGCCAGAGCTCCACAGAGGAACTCTGGAGCTGTGGGTGTGTAACTATCCCTCTCCTGCAGATTCCATGAAGTTTGCCCCACTCAAGATCCAAATGCTCCAAAACTTTGTTACACTATTAAAGCAAGAGCCTCAGACTCTCAGTTCCCCAAACCCCATTGAAAACCCCAGCTGAAGCCTATATAATTCCTTAAGGAAATAAAGGCTTCTGCAGGGAATGCATTGGTTATTAGCACTCAGCTTTCTCAGGGTATACAATATTTATGGTTTGAGTTTAACCTTTTGTCCATCTCTCAGACAAAAGGGAAGCTTAGTATTCCTTTTCTAAGTAGGAAAGGTTTAAGCTGGATATCAGGAAAAGATTTTTTCCCCCAGAGACTGGTCAGGCACTGAAAAGGCTCCACGGGGAATGGTCACGGTCGCAAGACTGCCAGAGCTCCAGGAGCATTTGGACGGCACTCTCAGGCACAGGGTGGGATTGTAGGGGTGTCTGTGCAGGGCACAGCAACTGTGAGAGCAGCAGTCCCTGCTCAGGGTGGCAGCTGTCACCTACACACAGCTGGTGCTCCCCAGCCCCACAGCACTTACTTGGAGAACCTCTCCGCGAGGGCCGAGGACTTGTTCTTGTTGACCAGGGAAAGCTCTTTGGCAGTGATTTTCAAAGACTGGGAGGTCCATTGCCTTCTATTGAATGGGGAAGGCTCCATCTTATCTCCCCAAATCCCTGCTTAGGAGGAAGGAACAGTGTCAGCAATAGGAACTGTGAGCAGAAAAGAAGTTCCACCAAGTGATTTTCTGCCAGCATCCCAGTGCCACCAATCCTAAACCCCTCAGGATCCCGTCCATCAACTGACTTTAAAAAGGCAGCAGATAACTGTTATAATTTCCTCTGCAGATGCCATTGAGATGGGGCCCTGATAAAGCCATGGGCACGATGGGGAGCTGCGGACACAGAGCCGTGACCAGAGGATGCCAGAGTGACAGTCCTGTGTCACACACACAGAGGAGCTCCAGGAAGCCCCAAAGTGCCCTCGCTTGTTCCGGTTTCAAACCAAATGTGCTGGCATTTATGTAAGAGGGCTTGAGTTACGAAACTAAGAGGATGTAATTACTATACAAACATTTTTCATTCACTCTTGTGTTCACTCTCAGCACAGCAGCGTTTCCTCTGTGAGCTCAAACAAGTCTCGTGTTCATGGAGGCAGATGTGCCCCTCCTGTTGCAGTAGTTACCATGATATCAGTTAAATAGTATTAATTACCTAAAAAACAGCTCCAACTATCCCATCCTCCTGGAAATGGGAAGAGATTTCATCCAGCTTTTCACCACATAAGCCAACAAGACTGCATCAGATTTATTTTTTACATAGTTTTCTTTCGTGGAGGAGGAAAGGAGGGGAGATTAATTTCAAGAGTTCCCTGATAAGACAAAAATAAAGCCTGTAGGGAACGCCTTTCCTTTTTTCCTCTTATATTTTATCCCTGCTCCCATGTCACACAATGCCTGCGGCAAGGGCGTGAACTGAGCCTGCAATGCCAACTCCAGGCAGGCTGAGCTCTTCCTTGCATTTTCCATTAATTCCTTTAACGGATTTGCGCAGTCACGGAACTCTGGATCCAGTGAGTCCAGGTCTGCCGGACAAATGGTCACACACAAACAGAAACACCTTCAGACAAGGTGGCATAAACAGCCAATCAAAGGGAGGAAAGACAACATTTCTGAAATCCTCACAGGTACAGAATGCACCTGCTCAGAAATGACAGAGATGTGGGATTCTGCAACACCTCAGTCCAGGGGAATTCAGGGGCACAGGCAGAGTCTGGCAGCTCCCAGTGCTGGAGTGGGAGCCCTGGGAACAGAGAAGCCTCCCCAGTGCTGTTCCCTGCCTGGAACAGGTGGCAGGTGAACACATCTCTGCACTGGGAGATGCAGTCAGGAAGAATGGGCCTCTCTCATGTTCCATAATTCCTCTGATGTTCTGGAGAGAACAGCACACCATGACAGGACAGGTTTTATCAGAACAATGATTCTGGTGGCATTTTCAAACATGCAGGTTGAACTATCACTGCAAACAAGTGACACTGGTTTTGTGGGGGTGTTGAAACAACTAAAACCACTTATCAACGTTGCCTTTCCAAGTGCAGCTACCTGCAGCCTCAGCCTCTGAAAAGCACACAGAGCCCCCTCCAAGCAGCAAGAGAAGCCCGAAGTGGAGTTACTTTCTGAAATTCCTGCCTTTTTGAACACTTTCTGCACCACCAAGTCCCCTGTAAACCTCCATCCAGGCTGCACTGAGAGTGCTCTGCATTTGACAACAGCACAAATCACCATCCACAAAGACAAAGGATCTCATTTCCACCTTCTCCCTTTTTAAAAGTCACATTGCATACACAAAGAAACCCAGTAGTTCTGTGATGAAGAATTCAGCCTCCACTCTCAATCCCCAGGAGCCTCAGAATACACAGAGAGATTACAGCTAGAATTCACTGCTGGAAAATCCCACAGAAAGAATTCTGTCTGTGTTAAAGACCAATGCTGAATGAGCCATGTCATGCCACAGTTTGAACTTTGTTTTATGACTAATCTTGAGCCAAAGGGAGCTCACCTGAGGCCCTGCTGCAGTTTAAATGGCCTTTCACAGAGCAGAGTCAGCTGTACCCAGGAAACAGGAGCGGGGCATTCATCAGAGCTCCCCTGGCACATGGAACAGGTGCTCATTGACACACAGAAGGAACAGCTCAGTAAAACACTGAGAAACAAAACTGAATGTAATTGTTTGGAAAATAACCCTGGTTTGAATGCCTGAGCATCCCACTGCATCTCCAACCAGCCCTGTTCAGGGCCGCAGCTTCTCCCTATTGAGTGCTTCTGTTTCCCTGCCATTTTCCATCAAAGCCACAGGTACATTGAGTTAATCTGGTCTGTTCAGGCAGAAATCTCTTTATAAAGTCAGTACCTGCTGCTGGGACATTCAGCTGGAAAGAGAAGCAGCCTATCTGGAATCTCAGTCACTAGAAATGACATGAAACAGAACTCTGACATGCCTTGAAACTTGTACTCCCACATTTTTAGGCCATTCCACATTCTTAGCACTTTCTCATTCATTTACAGTTTTGGCGTGTTCAAGTATCTCTGGGCTTTCTTTAGTGTTCTTTCTGAGTAGTTTATTCAGAGAAATTTCAGAAAACACATGTTAAGATTTAAACAAGACTATGAATTTTCTGCCTGCTGCAATGGAAGCAGGTTCTGTGGAAGGTGGCACAGAGACCAGAGGAGATGGAGGCAGGGATGCCAGAGGTGTGCCAGATGTTAAGGAAGGGAAGGGCTGTGATTGAGCCACAATCCAGCAGAGCGCATCAAATCTACCTCTAATAACTTTACCCACAAGTTTAACAGCAGAATATAAATCCCTCTATGTGGAAAGATCCTGAAAGGAAAACTGACTACCGCTCGCCCAAGGCTGAAGTAGCCTATTCATTACAAGTGGCCACAGGAACGGGCCACCCACGGGCACCACGCTCCAGCCCCGGGCACGAACGCGCCGAGAGGCTGCGGGCAGCGGAGGGCGCGCCCCCCCGAGCCCCCGGGCAGCCCTGCCGCTGATCGCCGCCGCGGGCCGGGCACGGGGAGGGATGACGGGAGGGATGATCGCAGGGATGGCCGGAGCAGAGGCCGGGTTCGCCCTGCACAGCCCGGACTCACCCACGGCCCGGCCGAGCCCCACGGAGGGTCCAGCTCCGCTGTCGGGGGGAGGTCCCGGGGCTCCCAACCCCCGCCCCGCGCTCTTATCCCGGCCGCACCGGGGGGAGAGGTCCCACCGCACCTGTCCCGGCCCAACCGGCGGGTCCCGGCACACCTGTCCCGGCCCAGCCCGGCCGGCAGATCCTACCGCACCTGTACGTCGTCTTCCCGCCCCGCCCACGTACCTGTCCCGGCGGAACTCGGGAGGTCCCAGCGCACCTGTCGCAGCCGAAACAACGGGTCCCAACGCACCTGTCCCGGCCGAACCGGCGACTGCACCTCCGCGCCCGCCGCAGCAACGGGCAGCGCTCCGGCCACGCCCCGGCCACGCCCCCGGCCCCATTGGCCCTTGCCCCATCGCACGGCCACGCCCCCGGCCACGCCCAGGGCCCTTGGGCCACGCCCCTGGCTTTGCTCTGTCCCCCTCGCCTGGTTCTGTCCCCCGGTTTGGCTCTATCCCCCTGGTTTGGTTCTGTCCCCCTGGCCTGGCTTTGTCCCCCCGGTTTGGCTCTATCCCCCTGCTCCCCAAACCCGGCACAGTGAGAATGGAATGAGGGGTCTCGGAGCTGGGGGTGGCTCCCGAGGGCTCAGGAGGGGCTGTGCTGGGGGAAGCTGTGCCCGTGCCAGATGTTTGGGTCTCCTGCAGCCTTCATTTGTTTGGAAACAAAAATTGGCTTCAGCAGCCAAATGAGACAGCCGGCATTCCTGAGATTTAGAACATCCCTGTGTTCCTTAGCAGGACACCAGGGCTGCTCCTGGCCAGCCCTGCAGCTCCTTGAGGGATTTGTCTGAACAATTCATTGTGTTTCTTTAGGTGCTTCTAGTTCTTTCCTTGTTATTCTTCCTAATGTGTCAAGTACCAAATTCCTGAGTAAAAAAAAATAAAAAAAATTATGTATTTGGTGCTCCAGCTCCTTCCCCAGCTGCACGTCTTGGATGTTGATGTTGTCCCAAATTCTTGGCTGTCCCAAATTCCTTGGGAGCTGCTTGCAGAGCAGCAGCCATTAAGACAGGAAGTGACTAATTAAATTAATGTGTTGATGTTACTTTTATGACAGTCTCAGCATTGGCATGTGAAATTTAGTCACTCCAGTCAAAAGTCTGAATTACAGCCCAGAAAATCCACACACTGTAAATTACAGCTCCCATGGTTGGATCCTGGTGGGATGGAGGCAGGTCCATCCAACCTGGCTTTGGATGGGGCTTGGAGCAACCTGGGATAGTGGAAGGTGTCCCTTCTGGACTGACATCCCCCCTTTTTCTGGTGACAGGAACACCACAAGGCACCTCAAATGACACCAGACACCAATGTTGAGGCACTTCTGGCAACCCATCCCTGCTTTTCCAATGTGCAGCCTCATCTGGAATGCTGCAGTGATGTGCTTTGACTCAGGGTTTCATGGAAAACTTTTACTCCAATAGACTTACAGATTTTCAAAATGAGAAATGGATATAGAGAGAGGAAGAATTTTTATGTTACATAGGATGGAGTAGTTCTTTGGAAATGTTTGGAATACAGGATACACTGCAGTAGCACCTGGAAGTTTGATTATCCAAATATCAAGGACAAAAGAATGGATCTCACTGCTTGCATTACAGCAGCCCACAGACTGCTGATTGGAATCAGGGAGGAAAAATAACATGGATAAAAAACCAGACTGTGCATCAAAGACAGTGTAAAGCCTCAGCCTCTGTGCCCGTGTGTGAGAGCTCCATGTGCCAGAGGGATCTGCTGTGGGATTAGTGTCCAAATGAGGCCGTGCCAGAACATGAGGCACCTCACAGAGCCATGGGATGGGCCATGAGGAGGCAGAGAGCAGCACTTAGGAGATGCTGCTTTGCCCTAATTAATTGTGTTTGAGCTTTCCGGGGTTTAATTTAGGGTGTTACAAACATCCTCCTGGGTCAGAGCACGACTTCTCCAGCACAGGGACCCACCTCAGGAGGCAGCAGGAGATGCTGTTTGGGCAAGTGTATGAGCAGGGAACGTGTCACAGAATCATGGAATTGTGGAATCTCCTGAGCTGGAAGGGACCCACCAGCCTGCGGCTGCAGAGAACTGGCAGTGACAGTGCTGTGATCTCATTCCTGAGGTGCAGCTGAGGCCTCTGAGCTCTGATCTCATTCCCCAGTTGCAGCTGAGGGCTCTGAGCTCAGCATTGATCTAAAATGGGGTTTCTGGTGCTTTGGCGAGAGGTGGTGAATTGCAGGTTGACGAGTCAATGAGATAGGAACAATTCTCCTCCAGGAAACAACCCCAGGTGTAATTATTAATCTGTTGGTAGCGCCTCTTGCTTTCCAGGGATATCTGGAGTCGCTCTTGGAGCTGCAGAACGGGACCACTCTGGTAGGTTTACACTCCGAGTGTTGGGGCTCCTGAGCTTCCCACAGCCCAGGCCCAGGCCCAGCAAAGAGGGCGAAGAAACCCTCAGAAAAGCCTGGGACACCCTCATGGCATTTTTTTGGTTTTGAGGTCCCCACCCAACCTGTAAACTCCAAGTGACCCCTCCCAAGAGCACCACTGGTTTGTTTAATCAGTGATTAAACTGGAATTTTATTTCCATTTCCAAACATACTCTGTCAGTCTGTACATTCCCTTTTTGCTTTGTGATAAAACCAAGGTAACAGAAAAACACCATCGCGGAACTTCTGTGCCATGGCTTTGCTAAGGCAGGGCTGCACACCTGTGGTTCTGATGGCACAGCCTGAGCTCTTCCCTGAGCTCTCCCCTTTCTGCCTGCAGGTAACTTTAGCCAGGGGCTGCTCACTGAGACTCTTTTATTCCCGGACAGTCAGAGCTGCTGCTTCTTCTTGGGTTACAGAATCCTTTCTTCCTCAGCCTTGGGGACTGGGAGAGACATTGGATCCGCCTGCTGAACATGGCTGATTCCTTCCCACCCATGGCAGGTTATTGCAGAGGCCACAAATGAACAGGATGGATGGATGGATTCCCTGCAGGATGTGTGTTCCCTGTGGGACAGAGGCAGAACTGCTGAGCCCTTGGCATCCTGGCTGGAGGAGCAGGAAAATCTGAGTTCCTGGTCCTCAGCAAGGGAGCATCTCACAGCCACTCATCCAGTGGTTTTGGACCTTTCTAATTAGCCCTCAGACGTGACTCTGGCAGCACTGGGAATTCAGGAAGCACCATTCCCACTTTACAAGGGTGAAGCGAGGAACAGGAATCCAAAACTGCTGTTGAGTAACCTGAGCTGGGATTAAGGTCCTGGGTCTTGCCCTGCTCCTGGAGCACTGTGTGCTCCTTTTTAGCCAAGACTGTCATGCTTGGATTTAAATGCCCTTGGGAAGAGGAATGAGAGATGGAGAAAGAAGGGAGAGCAGGAAGTTCTGCAGCTTTGCCAAGATCCTTGGTAACAACACATCCAAACAACTCATGAGCTTTTCCTTATTGATGGTGGGAACTGCTGTGCCTAGGGCAGAGCTGCCCAGATGAACAAATTAATGCCATTAATGTCATTTATCCATCTCTTTTCTGGTGTTTATCAGGACATTGTGAGGCCCTTTGGACTTTTTTGCCTTTTGACTTAACTGCCTTTGAGGCACAAGTGCAGCCCTGAGGACCATCCCAGCACAGCTCCTGGCCGAGCAGGATGTCTCTGGTGTCTCCAGGGCCTTTTGCTGAGCCGAGGCCTTTGGAGGAGTTAAACATTAACTCCTGGCCAGCTCCATCTGTCCAAGGTCCAGGAGAAGCCATGCTGGGTCAGCCTTGCAGCTGCATTTCCTGCTCCTGCTCTTTCCTGGTGATTCACTCTCTCCTCCTCCCTGCCAGGAGGTCTGACCTGGATGGAGCAGTGAGAGGTGGGACAGGGACACCTGAGCTCTCCTGAATGTACCTCTGGAGATCAGCTCCTGGTGGCTGGATGCTCTGGAGGGTTTCCTGGCTGGAATACAGTGTAGCAGGAAGGGAAAATCCTGGATACCAAAAGATCCACCTGAGCTACAGAAAAATCCCCCCACACTGTGTATCTAAGCTGGTGCTCCTGGCAGGCAGCTGTGAGTCCATGTGAGCCTGTTGTTGTCCTGCTGTCCCTTGCATGGATTGTTTTATTTGATCATGTTAAATAAAAGGATAAAACCTTTTCCCTGTGGCCATTTGAAGAGCGTGGCCCAGCAGCAGAGTAGGAGGCAGATGGGAAGAGCTGGTTTATTTGAAATTATAGCACAGTTTCTACACTCCAGCCCTGCCAAGGCTTTGGGTGTAGCCAGAGTCTGCCACAGGAGATGGATTGCTCAGGGCTGGCTGCCCCTGGAGCTGGGTTTGCCTGGCATGTTGGGATCAGACCCTGTGATGGCTCTCAGCTGCCCAAGGCAGCTCTCCCACAGCAGGACTCAGTTTTGCCTGGAAAAGCCAATCAGTTACTTCAGCACCGATGGAAGTTTGTGAAAATACAATGGCACAGTCTCTGCTGAGCTCAGCCCCAGAAGCAGAGCCAAGAGTTTCCCTGGCTTTGGCTAAAACTTTGCTGTGGTTACCAGAATCATGGGATCATGTGATGGCAGCTGATCTCTCCAACCTCCAAAGTTCTCACTCCAGGCCTCTTCTACTGCACAAAAACACCCTGAGTGTTCAAAACATCTCCCTGCTCGGGTTTATTGATAGCAGAATTATCAGCCAAGTGTTGTTGAGTAAACTGCCACTGCTGGTGTTTCTGATCCTGCCAAGGCCTTTTCCCACCCCTCTTCCCAGCCTGCCAGCCCAGGCACCAACCTTCAGCACCCTCAGCTGAAGGCATTTCTAAACAGACACAGTTTCTCCCTCCAGCCCAAGGACACCCTTTGGCCTGCTCAGCACAACATGTCACTTCTGTTGATTCTTCACATTTGGGTTCTCAGCCCAGGGAATTTAGGGGCAATCAGGGCTAAACTGGACTCTGAGCCCCTTTGAACCATGCTGATGGAGGAATCTGTGTCTAGAAATGACTTAAAGGAACAGAAGAGCAGGAACCTGTCAGCTGGGAGGTGCTGCCCTCTCCAAGACCTCTCCCCTGTGAGGAGCACAGCCCTGAATTTTCTGGGACCTCCTTCCTGCAGGATAATGCAGGGTAAGGACAGGCAGAGTCAGCTTTGCCACAGGGTTGGTCCTCTGGAGAGATGAAAGGGACGTGGTTTGGTGGCCAAATGAAAGTCGTGGCTTTAAGGAAGAATTAAAGCCAGATGTTTCCAGCAGCTGCTGAGCCCAGCCTTTTGTGTCAGAGCCACCAAAGAGGCCCTGGCAGCATCTGCTCAGCTCCGTGGTGGGAACACCCTGTAATCCTGCAGGCTCTGCCACGCTGCTGGAGGCTTTCTGGCTGGCTGGGAGGAGGCAACAGGAGCTGAGGCAGAGATAGTGAGGCCGGCTCAATATTTATTCCGTGTCTAGAAATATTTATTCCTTGCTGATAGTGAGGATGGCAGCAGAGGTGTGGTAACCAAATTTAGCACCTTTGGACAAAACACTGGGGCCAAGCGGTGGCTGAGCCCTCTTGGCATCAGCTCTGCAGGCACAGGACAAGATGTGGGGGACAGGGACAGAACATCCCCCCTGAGCCAGGGACTGGCCTTGGACCCCTTGGGCAGTTAATGCCCAGGTAACCAACAGATAAATCTGCTGTGCAAGGACCTCATCAGAGCCAGGGACAATAAACAGGCCCTGCCTTTATTCTGGTGTTTGTACTCGGCTGGGGCTGAAGCGAGCACCCATTCCAGAGTGGATGTAACACAGTGAAACTCCAGGAAAAGGGAAGCTGATTCCTTGTTTCAGCACAGCTGTGGAGGGAGCAGCACTTCACACTGCCAGGGAGAGCCCAGACCTCGGGCTGCCCGTGGGAGGTCCCAGCTCACACCCAGGAGCCATAAATCTCTCCCAGCACTGCTCCTACTGCTCCTTCACGCTCTGCCTTGTGGTTTTAACATTCACTCCTGGCTTCCTAAGGCCAAATTCCTGGTGCCCTCTGCTCTACCCCGAGGTGGAGTTTCCTCTTGCGAAACCAGTGGCTGTCCTGCTGGCTCTGAGGGCTGGGAAAGGCTCTGCTAGCAGTTCAGGTCTCTGTGTCGTGGTCCTCATCTTCCTCCTGCCCCTGTCCTGAGTGTTGGGATGTTCCTGCTCTAGAGGAGGAGGGGAGATGCCCTTGAATCCAGCTGGATCCCTTCTGCTGGGGAATGAGGAATAAATCCATAAGGTATGCCCGAAGCAAGGAAAAGTCAATAGAGCAGAGGGAGGTTGGTGACAGGAAATCCCAGTTTTTACTGGCAGTGGCTCACATCAGATAATCTGACTCTAACAAGAAAGAAATGGCTCCATATTCTGATTCCATGGGGCTGGGTGAGGGACTGCTGCAGGAAAGGAGCTTCTTGCCTTGCCCTTTGCTGGTTCTCAGACTGGGATGTCTCATTTGTGTGTCCACCAGCTCACTCTGCTCTGGAACACCCTGGGCAGGAGGAACAATTGTTTCTGCTGTGATCCCAAACCCAGCTGTTGGGAGAAGGCTTTGGGAGCTCCTGGGCTGCCTGGATCGGGCTCAAGGGGAACTACCTGTGCCTCAGTCACAGCTGGTGACTCACAGGAAAGAACCTGTATAGTAGGAGTCTTAGTAATATCTATATTGAATATCTGTATATGTTGTATTGAATATCTGTATCTAGAAAGAGCCCTGGTAAGCCCTGGTTAGTCCTGACAGGCTACAGCTGTGATGTCCTTAATTGGGCCCAGCTGTAGCTAGTAAAGATAACTAGATAAAATTGGGCCCAGCTGTAGCTAGTAAAGATAAAAGGGGGCTGGGCTGGCTAGTCAGGGAGAGCCTTGGAAGGAGCCCTGACTGAGAAGCTGTAAGATGAAGAAGAAGCCAGAGTACTCTGTGAAGAACTGCTGTGAGAAATATCGTCGAGAAGGTACGGGACGCTAGAAATATAATAACAAGATGGGACTTTAGAAATTGAATAACAACAAGCCTGCCCAGGTATAAATACAGAACTGGGTGTTTCACCTCCCAACGGGTGACAACAGGACCTGGCCGTGTCCTGGCTCGAGTGGTGTCACTCCTGTATTTCTCCCTTGGCTGACACAGGATTGTCACCCAGCAGCAATTCTTTTCTCTCTCTATGGAGCAGGCCTGGTTTTCCACCCCAGCCAGCGAGTCTGGGAGTGTTCCTGAGCTGGAAGTGTCCTGGTGACCCTGAGCCTTTACCAGCTGGGTGTTTCCATGCAATGGGCAGCAGCAACTGCTGGGAAATGCTCTAATCTGAGCATTAGTGGTAATTTACATCCCAGCAAAGCCTGGCTCCAGGAGTCCTCAGCTCCTGTGGGATCTCGGGTGCTCAGCAGGTCTGGAAATGGGGCTAAGAACCGTTCTGTGCTGCAATCCCTCTGTTGCTTTGGGAGCTCCATTTGGGCGCATTCAAAATTGAGGAGCAGCTTTGCAGCTTAGGAGGTTTGTGAGGCAGGGTGATGCTTACCCTTCCCGGAGGTGTGAGTGAGGATTAAGGAGTTAATGGTTGCAAAGTGCTTTGGAGAGGACAAGTGTGGGGAAGGGAATGAAAAGGAAGAAGTTCCCATTTCCACAATGGACCTGAGGTCTCACTACATCATAGAATTATGGAATATCCTGAACTGCAAGGGACCCACAAGGATCCTTATTCTGGCCCCTGGCCCTGCACAGACACCCCAATAATCCCACCCTGCTCCTGAGTGTTGTTCCAATGCTCCTGGAGCTCTGGCAGCCTTGGGGCTGTGACCATTCCTGGAGAGCCTTTTCAGAGCCTGACACCCCTCAGGGGGAAGAACCTTTCCTGATATCCAACCTAACCCTCCCCTGACAGAGCTCCAGCTGTTCCCTTGGCTCCTGTCCCTGGTCCCAGAGAGCAGAGACCGGTGCCTGATGTGACAAACACTGATCTGACATGGGTTTGCTCCCGTGTTGTCCCTGTGGACTGAGGTCAGGCAGCTCTTGGTAGTGAGAGGATTCAGTGTGTGAACAGTCCCCTCCCATTTATCCTGCTCCAACTTATTTATTTCTGTTTCTTTTTCTTCCACTCCTCCATGTCTTGGAGCTGCTACCCACGGAACAGCCAGGGGCCTGCCAGCTGGGCCGTGTTTGCTGGGCAGCTTGTGCTTCGTGTCTAATCTCCTCAATGGACCCTGATTATTCCCTGGCTCTGACTTATCCACACGGATCTGCCCAGCCCTAATTGCAGGTGATGGCGTTGCTGAGGTCCCTCACAGGGCAGGGGACCCGAGGGCTGGAATTTCCATCCTCCACCCACACCGCATGTTTAATTCTCTTACCAAAACCAACCACTTACCCCTCAATGCACTGTAATATATTTTGTGGATCTTTCTCTGAAGTAAAGTGGTTTCAAGGTGTGTTTTCCTGGCAGGAATCCCCTTAGAGCATCATTCCTGCTGCTCCCTCTGTGTGTCTGGAGGGGACACCCAAGTCTGGGGGTAGGACAGGATTTTGGGATCTCAAGACTTTCAGCAGGGCAGTTTGGGCCTTGCTCAGCCCTTCTGATACCTGAGCTCAGGTGTGTCATCCCCGCAGCGGGAGCGTTACCTGGGCAAGGCACAGAATGGATTCAGCCAAGCTCTTCCCGAGCAGATGAGCCGAACCAAGGGCTGCCTTCTGCAGGAGCCTGCCGTGGGTTCGTGCCCTGGCTATATCGGTGCTGTCTGGAGGAAATCCTGCTCCGGTGACATTCCCACTGGAGCCACGGCCCCTTCCCAGCACTTCCCCACCCGTTCCTGGCCGGGCCGAGCCCTGGCAGCCGCTCCGGCCCCTTCCGCACCTGCGGCCGGGGTCCCGGGGAGGGTGGGCTTGGGTCGGCGGGCAGGATGGGGGACAGCGGGAGGGGACAGGGAAGCGGGATTGCGGGATCGCAGCGCCGGCGCTGCCCTGTTCCGCAGTGTCCCTGCAGGATCCGGGGCCTGGCCCGAAAACTGGCAAAATCGGGAAAAAGGGCCCGGGACGGCCTGTGGGATCGGAGCGGGGTCTGACCGTGCCGGTGTGTGCGGTTTGTTGGAAGCATAAAGGATTATGAGTTCTTTAATTAGAAAAAACAACCAACGAACCAAAACCACCCCCAAAACCCCAAATCCGAGAATTTTCCACAAGGCGGCTCACGGCCCTTCCACTCCCTCCGCGGGGGACGCCGCTTCTCCCGCGCGGCGCTGCAGCCACCGCGCCCTCTGGTGGAGCCCGGCGGAGCGGGCGCACCCCCCCCCTCCACGCGGCAATGGTCCGTCCCGGCCGTGCCCCGGACGCGCTCGGTGCGCCCGGAAGAGGCGGCGGCGGGCGGGGAGCGGGCGGGACGGGCCGGGCCGGGCGGCGCGGCCGGAGGCGGAGCCCGCGTGTCCCGATCGCCGCTCCGGGCACCGGGGAGCGCGGGCCCGCCGGCCGCGGCGGCACGATGCTGCTGTTCGTGGAGGTGAGGTGACGGCGCCGGGCCATGTGGCGGGAGGCGGCGGCGGGAGGCCGCGCACGCCGCGCCGGGGGAGGGGACGGGGCTGACACAGCAGATCCGGGGGCGGCGGCCGCGGACGGGTGGGGGGGGTCGGGGGGCGCTCTGGAAGGTTCCGCCGGGGCAGGGGGCGGGGGAGGCGCCGCCGTGACCTTCGGGTGCCGCCGCGGCCCGGCCGTGAAGGTGACGCGGGACACGCGGGGCCTTCCCGAGGCCTCCCAGGAGCGGGCCCGGCCCGGCCCCTCGACACGCGGGGCGGCCTCGCGGGGCTGGCCCCGAGCGCGGCGCCTCGTTAATTGCGTTAATTAAACACTGGGGGTGGTTTGTGGCGCGGGGGGGGGGGGGGGGGTCTGCCGTTCCCCGGCGCGCCGGGTCCGGGCGGGACGAGGAGCGCGGCCCGGCCCGGCCCTGGAGGTCACCGAGGAGGGCGGGCGCCGTGTCCGCTGTGGCCCGGGATGGGGCTTCACCTGCTCACGGCCTTTCACGGGCTCGGCCAAGCGCATTTAGCCTTTGCTGAACGAACCCGGGTGGCCGCCATAAACTTTGCACCGAGTTTTGTCCCGAAACGTGCGCGGAGCAAGGAGCTGCCCGGGCCGGGGCAGTAACGGAGGGAGCCGGGCGGGCGCTGGGCTGCGTCTGCACGAGGGGTTCAGCGCGGGGGGTTCTGCCCAGGGGTTTTGTTCGGGTGCCGGCTGAGATGGTGCTGGTGGGCTCACACACAAACACCATCAGCATGTGCTCCGTGCCTAGGAACCTCTCAATAAAGCAGTTCAGGAAACACGTTCTGTTTTTTAAGTGAATCATCTCAGTTCTGAGCTGAATGTTCCTTGGCTTCGCGGAGAGGACTAAAAGTTGTCCTGAACAGGATGACAGGCCTGGAGAATTAAGGGTTGCAGTGTTCTGCTGGAAGAGGAACTGCTGAGGCTGATGGGAGGCAGGAGCAGCTGCCTCATCCCAGGCTGAGCGTGGCGAGAGGCCCCGGGTGCACGAGGCAGGTTCTGGAATGCGGGGATGGAGATGTGGATGGGAGCTGGAGCCGATCAGGGAGCACATGGCTGCTGCTGGTGCTGTGGATGGGAACTGGAGCTCATCAGCATTTTGAGTTTTTTAGGGAGTCCTAAAGCACAAACTCAACTCTGATCTTCCTCTGATAGTGTTGGGAGTTCCTGTGATCTTCATTCTGGAAGCCTCAATAATATTTAATTTTGAGTTACTGAGGACCATATGGACTTTCTGAAGGTTTATTTTCACTGCCAGGACAGAGAACTGGAGCTCAGAGCTAGGTGTCCTGGAATGCTGCAGTTGGATGCTTGGGAGCAGCCAGCAGCTTTATCTGGGGATCTTTGGGCATGCCTGGAAAATAAGGCACAGAATGGGTGGAAGCCCTCAGGTTTTCAGGGGGATTGGCTCAGTTGCTGTAACTGTCAGTGTTAATGTTTTAGACCTGCTGAGGTATAAATGTGGTGATTGTGCTGAGCCCTTCACAGTGTGTGAGGGGGAATTGGGTTTCCTTCAACATGCTTTAGTTCCAAATCTCTGCAGTGATGGCTGTATAAGGCTCGTGCTGTTTCATACATTTATGTTTGGGGCAGGCCTTTTTTCTCCCTCTGAGCCAGGATTTGTGTTAACAGTTAATAATTAGGTGCATTGGAATATTAATAAACATACATCCAGAGAAATGGAATTGATAATGGCTGCTGGGCTCCACTCAGATGGGTATGTGCTCCTAATTCCATATATTTGTAATTTATTGGGGAAATGGGAGTCTGTGTGTTTCAGGTGGGTGAAATGCGGCCCATGCTGTCTCCTGGTTAGAAATCCAGGACTGTGGGAAGTGTTGAGTGTTGCTGTCCCTCTGGAGCAGGTGAGGCTTCCTGTGACCCCACACTGCCCCTGTTCACACCCCTGTGACCCAGGTATCACCTTCAGACCACAGCTGTGCCTTGGCTTTTCCAAGGGGTGGAGGAGGCTCCTCAGTGGAAAACCCTGCAGCTCCTGGTGGCAGGGATGCTGCTGTTACCACTGAAGTTACTGTGAGGTTGGGAGTTCCAGAGCACTGCACTGTTACCTGAAAAGTGCCAGCAGCTCTGAAGGAGTTCTGTGTGTTGGTTTGACACCAGCCTCTCCTTATCCAGCCTCTGAGTCTGCTTCAGCTCTGAGGAGGTGATGGTGACTCCCCTCAGAGAGGGTGGTCACACTGTGTCTGAGCCCCTCAGGGTCCCCACCTGCCTGTGCCCCAGCCAGCACAAGGCTTCTCTCAGCTGCCTCCCAGAGCTTTGCTGACCTTGGGGTTTTTCCATCTGCTTACGTTTCCATTTGTGGAAAAGGGTATGTTTCTCCCCTCACAAGTTTGGTTAAATTCTTTTCTGGATTTTTTGCTTTGTTTCTGTTTCAGAGAATTTGTCTACTCCAGGAAATCTATCACAAGATCTGAGTTAGGATTTTGGTTGCAGACTAATTTGAATTAATATTAAAATCGAATGCTTTAGAAGTCTTTTGAGTGCCTGCATTTTTGTTAGCTTTATTGAATCTGGTTAAGTGTAATTTAGATGTAATTGCAATAAGAAAAATATCCTTTGCCATGTTTCGGAGTGAGGATTTTCTTCAATAGCCAATTTTTAGGAGTTGCTGGAGGAGAATCTTTGATCCACGTTTGCTGGAAGTAGTGTGAGCGAGAGGGGAAGCTGTGCTGAGGAGGAGAGCTTTGTCAGCTCGTGGATCCCAGCGAGTGTTCCCAACCTTTGTCACTCTGTAAAGCTTTAACCTCGTCATGAAAGTTCCCGATAGCAGCTGGGAGGATCATGCTGCAGCCAATCCCACTGGCTCAGTGTTTGTAGCCTCAGTTAAATAAGCAAGAATTGATATTTTGGCCTTCTCTTCTGAAGAGCCGCTGGCCAGGACGGAGCGATTTTTGCTCGTGGAGCGCAGCATGAATTTCCCAAAAGCTGATGTAAATTAGGGGCTTTTTATCCCCTGCAGTCTGTGGGGTTTTGCTGTTAAGATGAGTGAGAGCAGGGCTGCATCCTGCTGGGCTGTTAGAGCTCAGTGTTTCTAGCACAAGGGGAAGTGGCCCACGCTCTGCTCCAGGTGTGTGTCCCAGCCATTGTGTTCATAGCTTCATCAGAAAGCTTTTAGTCCCAATCACCTCCAGAAATGCAGTAACCACAACAAAGTGTTTCAGTTTCACTTTATCACATTTATTCCTGCAAATTACTTTAGGCCTGAGCTCAGTGCTACCCTTAGAGATGTAGGTAGTGAGGCATAGTTTATTTTTAGAAAAGAATGAATCATCTCCTGGATGTGTCTTGTTTCTTTTTGCTTTGTTGAGAAGTAAGTTCAAGGAACTGCTGGCTCTGGATCCGTGAGCAGGAGCCCATGTGGGCAGGTGATGCTGCCCCAGGAGTAACCAGAAGCTGAGCAGAACTTAGTTTGGAACTGCTGAACTGCAGTGACAGCCTGTGGTTGCAGCAGGTTACTGGGTTGTGCTTTGCAGATTTTGTTGGGGAACAACTACTCTGAAATCTGCAAAGGGAAATACACGTGTGTCCTTTCACCCTGAACTATTTCCAGTTTCCAGCTCTGCTCCTGGGCAAAGATTAATGGGAGGGGAAGACTCTGTTGCTATGTGGATTAAATCAGTTGTGCGTGGGGGGTTTGAATCTCAGAGCTTTGCAAAAACCATGGTCTTTGTTTTGCTTCTCACACGGTTGTCTTGAACTTCTCCAGTTTTTGGAGGCTTCTTGTTACTGAGCTGGGGCTTGTCCTTGCAGCAAACAGCTCTGGCACGAGGTGTGACCTTGGCAGAGGAATTATCTCTAAAGCTATTGCAACTGCTTCCTTATCCTTGTGCTGTGTGTTTGAGGCCTGGTAGTGAGCCACTCCTTAACTTCAGAATCCAGGAGCCTGGCCTCCAACATGCCCAGCTTGCTTATCTGTGTGTTTGTGGGTATGAGCTGGATTAATGGCTTTCACCTTTTAAAGTCCAGCAAATTGCAGCAGTGAAGTGGAGCATCGTTCAGTGACTGGAGGAACTGTTACAGCTGCTTGTGGGGAGTTGGGATATCCTGGGGGGAGAATTTTTGCAAAAGGGTAGTTTTATTCACTACCCTATAAGTATAGTTATTATTTTACTACATGAAGGGAGCAAAAGCCGTGTTTTTCCTTCATGCTGCTGCTGGATTGTTGGATTCCTCACCCAAAATGCCCTTTGAGCAGCTCTGGGAGAGGGACCTTGAAGGACTCTATCATGTGCTGTGGGAATGAGTGTTTCTCTGTGCCAGGTGCCAGGCTGGAGTCTTGCAGTTCTTGGCTGTTTCATTTGTAACCCTTTGACTCTAATTATGGTCCTTGTTGCCCAGGCCTTGTTCTCTCTGAGCAGATCCTGTTCTCTCCCCAGCAGGCTGGGATGGTGTGTAAGTTTGTCTTGGCAATTCAAAACATTTAATCTCCTTGGTTACCAGTTTAAGGGAATCATTAGTGTCTGTTGATGTGTGTAAGATTCCTGGGGAATGGGGTAGGACTGGGGTAAGTTCAGGAGGAATCCTGACACAGCCCAGGTGATGCTTGGTTAGTACAGATGTCACTAATTCAGTTAAGTTATGCAGTTTCTTCTCCTTGACATATGTTTTTTTACCTTCCTTTCTAGGAAGGGGTCTGGAGGAGGGAAAATTTCCCTTTCTGGTGAAAGGGGACTGGAGCATTATGACAGTCAAGTCTTTAAAAGCTTATGAGTTCCCAGAGTCCTTGCCGAGTAGCCGCTGCCTCCGCTGATGTTGTTGGATGTCAATAAAGAGAGGTTGAAGGCAACACTTCTCATGGAGGTAGAAACGAAATACTTGGAAAATACCAAGGATTTTCCTGTTTTCATTGATAAAAAAAATCACATAGGTGCTTAATAGCTGGGTAGACACTTGAGATGTGGAACTCTAGAGACAATCACTAAATTTGCCTGTATTTCCTGGCTTGACTTCTGAGGCTTCTGTGGGTTGCTCTCACTCACCAAAGCGTTCTGTTCTCTTCAGCAGGTAACATCGAAAGGTGCTGGCTTGAACCCCAACGCAAAAGTGTGGCAAGAAGTGCCCCAGGGCAGTGGTGAGGCCGTGCCCCCTACCAATGGCACAGAGCACACGTGGCAGGAGACAGCAGCAGCCCAGGGGACTCCAGCTGAGGGTGAGGTGTTGGGACAGGGGTCGTGATGTGGCCCCTCCTGGGGGGACACTCGGGGAGTTCAGCTGTGAGGAGCAACCTCTGGCTCTTGTCCTTGAGGCTGTTAGGGCTGATGGAGCAGTGTCTGTAAAGGAAGATGAGGAAGCAGCAGGTGGTTTGTGAGGGTGCTGGGTCCCAGCTGTGGGCTCTGGTTCAGGAAGGGCTCTGAGCTCTGCTGGATTCAGGGGCCCGGTGATGACCAAGTAACGCGCTAAGAGGGAGCAGGGTGCTGAATGTGTAGAAATGGATTCATGACATGGCTGCACTTGAGCATCCACTGGACCCTGTGAACAGGAAAATGAGATCTGAGGGCCACCTGCAATCCTGGGGGACCGAGGTGCTGCTGAGCACTGTCAGGAGCATTTGTTCTGGAGCAGAGCCCTGTGCAGTACCCATGGTTCACTCCTTTCCATTCAGGCTGTTCCACTGCAGTCTCATTCCCATCCTTGCCACACAGGCAGGGTTCAGAACTAAGGATTCAACTGGTTTCACTTGTCTGGCTCAGACTTGATCTGGGGTGTAGCTGAGGTGACTCAAAGCATGGCAGAGGATGCAGAAGATGCCCTGCAAAATGGTTTAGTAAAAGTTAGGGATAAAGAAGAGAACATTCAGCTTGCATGGCCTTGTCAAAGGTTTCTGGTAAGTCAGCAGAAGTGAGGAGAGAGCGCTGGGTTTGTGCTTTGCCTGACAGAAACTCATTTGTCTCTTCATAACAAAGTGAAGCAATTGAGGCAGTGTAAGCAATTTTCATCCCTTGTTTTTAGCAACCTCACTTAAATATTTTAAATTTCATGTGGAAGGACTGGTTTTTAGATTCTCTGCCACTTTGGGGATCAATTTCAGGATCCTTTATTTACTTTTATTTGCTTTTCCCTGAGAGCCTGGTGCAAACCTGAGCTTCCTGAAATTGGAGAGGTAAAAGTTCTGTCCAGCACAAAGTCTAAGAGAAATACAGGCTAAGGTTAGACACTCTCAGGTACAGCTTTCTTGAGTATTTGTTTTAATGTTGGTAGCCAGAATTTTTCAAATGGGAAATATCCTGAAGCTGACAGGAGTTTTCCTGCTGCTGGCGTGTTCCTTTGCCAGGTAACATAGAGATCTCAGAGGACAGCTGCAAGCAGTATGAAGTGATGTATTCCCCGTCCTGTGAAGCCACAAGGAATGGCACAGCAATTGATGAGGCATCAGCAAATGGAATTGTCCTGGCGACTGAAGATCTGGGATACCAAATCTATGAAGTGTCTGGTGAGTGTTAAAGTTCAAATGCTGCTCTCAGTATCTGTAACCCCCCTGGAGCTGCTCAAAGTGTGCTGTGACCACGTCAGAACTCTGACATGTCCATGTGTATCCAAGAAGCTCCAGTATGGCCTCAATACCTGGCCAAACAAGTGCAAAGTGGGATCAGAATCATTTTGAGAGTGTGTAGTCTGGGGGTCTTTAAGCATCTTGGATGAGCTTTTCCTCTTGGTCCTACCCAGAGGGATTTATTCTTGTATTCTGCAATGAGATGTGTCCTTGCCTGGTCTTGTTGCCATGAAAGTGGGACCTGATGGTGGTTGTGGTCCCTTTCAGGTGATGGCAGCTCCACTGTGTCCACAGAAGACATTAGAGAATGTTTGAGAAAACAGCTTGAATTCTGCTTCTCTCGGTAGGTGCAGTGGTATAAACCCTTTATTACATAATCTTTGGCAAATATACCTCTTCTTGGCTTGATATGTACCATCATCTTGATAAAAACACAAACCAAGATTTGCTGATGTGCTGTAGAAGCCCCATGGCACCTTCCAGCTGTTTCAGTGCTGTCTGTGCAGCTGCGTCCTTGGATGAGGATGACTTGGTGTTCCACAGTCATAAGATATTGAGATCATGTACTGTGTGGCACCAGAAGTCTTTTTGGCAGATCCTTTTTGCAGACTAACATGCAGAGCACTAGAACTTCATTAATTTTTTAAAATTATCTTATTCTGCTTTGTGTTGATTTGCTGGGATTTGTTCCAGGAGAGAAAATCTGAGGGTGTTTTGGTTGTGAATGGTACTGGTGAATATTGATTTAAGCCTGTAGTTATCATCTTGTTTTGAGTTTTCTCTAAGTTCAGGATTTTTATTAAATAATAATTTTATATCTTTTTAGGGAGAATCTTTCAAAGGATCTCTACTTGATGTCTCAGATGGACAGTGATCAGTTTGTTCCAATATGGACAATTGCCAACATGGAAGGGATTAAGAAGCTGACAACGGACATGGACCTTATTCTTGAAGTTTTGAGATGTAAGTCTGGGGCTTTGGTATCTGTATCAGTAGCACAAAGAATCCTTCCATGCTTCAGAGGGATATTGCAGTCTCTGAGCTGGTTATGGCTTGTTCTGGTAAATGGTGAGAGGAACTTTACTGAGTTGGAGGCTCTTCCAAACTCCTGAATTCTCATTCTTAGTTCCAAATTCCATAAGAGAGTCTGCTATTGCTGAGATGTCCAAATTTTATACTTTATTTTCAGCTTCTCCTATGGTACAAGTGGATGAAAGGGGGGAGAAAGTCAGACCAAACCACAAACGATGTATTATAATTCTCCGTGAGATCCCCGAAACTACACCTATAGAGGTAAATCAAGAGAAAGGAAATAAGTAACTGGTACTGGTTTTGGAAAGTGTTTTCAACAGGGCTTCAAAGAGCACCAGGAAAAGGTCAGCTGGTGTTTAATTGGATTAAACACGGATATTTTTCTTCTAGACCACATCAGTAACTTTTTCCGCTTGGGTGCAGTGTCAAAATATCCAAAACAAAAACTTATTGTCATTATCCCTTCCCATTATTTACTACTATAGTTAAACCTTCTTAAGTGAGCTTTTTTTTCCACCAAAGCTGAGCTAGCTTGGCTTTTCTGGAAGGAAGTTTGAACTGGTTTCTTTTCAGATCCAAAAATAAATCAGTCCAGGGCATAGCTTGGAATTCAGGCTAAATTTTTGTCACAGCAATAACTTTACTTGAAGTTAGACAGTTGTTTTGGCAGCAAGAAATGTTGCTAAACATTTCTCATTCATTGAGCCCCAGCATGAGCTGAGCTCATTATGCCCGAGGAGGGAGGATAATAAAATTCCTCCTGATACTTGGCAAACAGAATGATTTAGTTCTTTGGTTTTTAAAGTTGTAATACATGGTGTTTGTCTACCAGCATTTTTAATGAGTTCTTTTAATGCAAACTCTGAGCAGCTGCTTGTCTCTCTCTTTACCGTCTGATTATTGCAAAGCTGTCAGGTCGCCTTGACTTAGAAATATTTCATGGAATCATTGTTGTCTCCATGACTCTGCTGATCTAAAGCCACGCTTTTCCTACCTGTTTCATGTGAAAATATTGCCATGTCTACACAGATCTTGATTTTCTTACAGCTGTGGCTGCTCTGTTTTACCTTGGGGAGCCCAGGAGGCTGAAGGAGGATTTGTGGGTTAAGAAGCAGGTAGAGGGTAATTTGGTCAAGGGAATAAGAAAACATCCCTGGTCATGGGAGAGCAGCAGCTGAGGAGCTGGAGCATAAACTTGGGTCACTTCAGTGTTCACTGTACAAGGGCCCTGAACTTGTCTCCCCAGGAGGTGAAGGCTCTGTTCAAGAACGAGAACTGCCCCAAGGTGATAAGCTGTGAGTTTGCTCACAACAACAACTGGTACGTTACATTCCAGTCCGACACAGACGCCCAACAGGTAAGGCTGCCTTCCTCTGACACCCCAGCTTTAATCCTTCCCCTGCTCAGGGAAATTGCACTTGTGCTTCCTGTAGCTAAAAGAAATATTTATTTACTGATCCCCTCTTTGTTGATTTAAGAGATTACTGGCAGATTCTGGTTAATAAGACCAAAGGTGAGAGATTGTGGGGTTATAATTCTCTTGCCTGGCTCTTGCTTTGGCATTCTCTGGCCATGACTGGCACTAGAATCCTGAATTTGAAGTGTTAATGGATTTAGCTGGGCTGACAGGGAGGCACATGACTGCACATTTGTGTTAAATCATGGAACATCCTTTGGGAAGTACAACTTTATCAAGATATTCTAATGTTGATTTTTTTTTTTTTTTGTATCTGCAGGCATTCAAATACTTAAGGGAAGAAGTGAAAACCTTTCAGGGCAAGCCAGTAATGGTGAGGCTGCTTTAGCTGCTGTTTCTGTTGGGATCACATTGTGTTGTTTCTGTTTGGATGATGGTGACCATTTGTGGGGGGTGATCCAAGGACTCAGCAGTAGGATAGTCCATAACTCTGGCTCTGGAGGCTGAAACGTGAACAGGGTCATGGGGAGCTCTGACAAATTACAGTTCAGTGGCTGCTGGTTACTCACAGTGCTGCGTCCCGGGGGGGGTGAAATACATTCCTGTGCTGGCTTCACTTCTCCACTTGCCCCAGAATCTGGGTTTGCAGAGCTCAGGAGAGGGATTCCTGCCACTGTGAGCCTTGAGTTGGCTGCTGCACAAAGCAGGCTGGAGCAAAGTGCATGGACTGTGAGAGGAGCTGTCACAATTGGAGTCTGGACAGTTGCTGTGTTTATCTTCAGTTTTACAGATCACCCAGCTAAAGCAACGTGTGTCCTTCCCCTTATCATGCTGTGGGAATATGAGCTGGACTGATTTTATCAGTTTTTATTCATAAACAGTAATGAACCTTCACATCCCTCCAGCAGGCAAGAAAGATTCCATGTTCTCCTTTTTTCCCAGCTGACACCTGGTGTGATTTGCTGTTTTGCAGGCCAGGATAAAAGCCATCAACACGTTTTTTGCTAAGAATGGTTACCGGGTGGTGGATTCCAGTGTGTATCCCCAGCCTGTGCAGACCCAAGCCCAGTTTGCCTCCCCCCTGTTTATGCAGCCTGTATATAGCCCTCAGCAGTACTCGATTTACAGCATCGTGCCTCAGACGTGGTCTCCGAATCCTGCACCTTACTTTGAGACACCACTGGTGAGTAACAGCTGCTGAGAAGGGGAGGAGCCCAGCCCATCAGGGATGATTTGGTTAATAATCACTAGGGTGAGTGGGTGTTCCAGGTTTCTTGGTCAGATCCTTCTGTTTTGTGGCACTTATGTCACGGTCCTGATAAAGCAACACTGTCAGAGGAGCTGCCGGTCTCGCCATTGGCTGCCACGTGTTTCAAGGAATTTTGGTGTGAAATTCCATTATTCTGCAGCTTGTGTTACTGGAAGAGCCCATAGCTTTTCCAGGCATGGGGGAACTCTGCTAAAGCAGATGCAGACTGTGAACCTGTGGGGATTTGGCTGGAGCAGTGAATTCCCATCCCGGTAGATGCTGTAGCCCAGTGTGAAATTACAGCCATGAGTAACTGCTGAAGCTGATCATTAATCTGCAAACGTTCTCTTTGTAGCTCAGCCACTGAGACTGTTGTGTCTGTTGCAGGCCCCGTTTCCCAACGGTGGATTTGTGAATGGCTTTAATACACCAGGATCATATAAAACAAATGCTGCTTCTCTGAGTATAGGTCGCCCATTCCACAGGAATCGGTAAGAGTTCTGCCAGGGGTTTGCTCCTGCAAAACTTGCACTGCTGAGATCCTCAAGTGTTCCTTGCGTGCCACATGCAGTGTGATGGGACCACATTATTTATTTGATTTTATCAAATGAGTGATGTTTTTCAACTTTACTAAGAAATGAAGTAGAAGGTGGCAACTTAAGAGCCTAAAATAATGGATGCAGTGCTGGAGAGAGCCAAGGTAACTCCTTTAAAAGCCTCAGAGGAATTTTGCAGACAAATAAATAACTTCCTCCTCAGGTCATACTTGTAATTATGTTTGTTATACCCAGATTATAAACTCCTGCAGCACAACATAAGCCTTTCCTGCTGGGATCAGGCTTGTGGAGCTGCTGGTTCCTGCAGTGGGAGTTGCTTGTCCTGATTGCGGCGTCCAACTGCTCGATGCTGGGGCTGTTCCTGTAATTTATTTGCTTTATCCCCATCTTTCCTGAGAGCTGTAAGGACTTAGCTCAGATAGAAACACTGGGGAGGAAGAAACACTTTGTATTGCTGGAGCAATTGCTCTGTGAGCACAATAGAGCAGTAACCTGTGTGTGGGGGTGGGAGTTGTTTGTGTGCAGCACTGGGCTGGGATCATGGGAATTGCTGTTGGTATTGTTAGAGAGATCAATCAACAGCTGCCAAGGCTGTGAGTGGGTTTGTGGTGCAGTTCAGGTCTCTGGCTGTTGGCAGAAGGGGAACTTCAAGCTTTGGTCTGTGGTGACTCAGCAGAGTCTTAACACAGACTGTGGAACTGGGAGCGTGACTGCCTGGAAGATGGAGCAGCTGCTCCAGTTGCAGCTGCTCAGCTCCAAACTCACATCTTGACAAAGGTGGTTTGGCTTTTTTTTTTTTTTTTTTTTTTTACTTTAAATTGTGCACAGTCTTAAAACCTGTAAAGCTCTCAGGTGTATGGACCCTCATGGAAGTACAGATGCTGCAGCTATGCAAGAACTGTGGTATCCAAGTGCCAGCACCTTGAAATGCCTCCTTGTACATCACATCTGCATAACCCTAAGCTTTTAAAATCCTGGTTATGTGAAGACTTCAGTTTGTAAGACTTGGGTGCTTGAGGTGGCAGCTTTAGGGTCAGTGTGTGCAGGTCCTGCCGGCCCAGTGATGATCAAGTATCGCGCTAAGAGAGAACAGGTCACAGTTGGCGGCTGGGCAGCCTGTGCTCCCTGCTTGTCCTTCCTCCTGCTCTTCCTTCCTTCTACTCTCACATCATTTCTCCTCCTCTCTGCTCTTTTTTCCCCCCCTCCTTTATCTTTCCCTATCTTTTCTGCTTTGCTCTTCTGCCCAGACAAGACTGTGGCCTTCTCAATGACGGGTAAGATTATGAGATCTGAGGGCTGAACAGTGACTTGAGAATAGGCCATTTTGAGAACAACTTGGACAAAATGGAAGAATTCAGTTGACTTTGCTCCTCCTCCTCCCTGTGGTTGTTGCTGATGGGAAACTAAAACTTTGTTGGGCCGTTAAAACTGGTTCTTGAAGCTGAGAAGTATGAGTTCATCTCTGTTCAGCAAATCTCCTCTTGACCTGCAGAACAGCTTGTTTGGAGAGTTCATCCAGCTGCTGCTTTTGGGTTTCTGTCCTGGCCCATTAAACCTGATTTGTTTTGTGGTACAGACAGTTAATAGTTAACTGCTGCAGTTTTCTCTGTAGCTAAACATTTGTTTAAGCTCATATTTATTTTGTGCTGATTTGTTGCAACATCCTTGTGGGAAAGGGAGATGGAGGAATTGTACTTTGGCTGGCACTAGGAGAGTTTCTTCTGATTTCGTGGAATGTTATAATGAGATTGTTTAAAAACAGCAAGTGTGCAAAATCCTCCTGCTGCCCTTAAATGATGAGATGTGCAGAGTTTACCAAAGGAGAGAGAATTTGGGTTCTTGTCTTTGACCAGTGCTGCATGGAAAACCGGTGAGGGGCAAAAGTAGAAAATAGTTGAAGACACCTAAATGCTGCTCCAGAAAGCTGTTCCATATTGTGCTGGATCTGAGTTTTTCTGGAGAATTCTGCATTTAAGACCCTGAGCCTGAACTTGCAGCAACACTGAGTGTGGAGAGCTGTGTCTGTGCTTGAAGGAACCACAGCTTTAAAGCTGAATAATCGATAACGGGGTGGAACATTTGGGGGTTGGGAACTGCAGAGTCAGTGCTGGGGGTTTGGGAATGGGAGCAGCCAGGCTGAGCCCGGCCGTGCATGGTAGGGCTCAGCTGCCCTGGCCTGATCTGCCATGTTCAGTCACTCCTGGCCTGTGTCTCAATTCAGTTTGTTTGCCTGTGGCCAGATCAGTCTGTTCCTTGGCCTTGGCTTATTTCTCCAGCTCCATTTCCAATGCCCTGTGCCAGTGCTGCAGGTCGAGACAAAGGAAAAAAATCCTCTTTGAGTTCTTCTGGCTCTTCTGTGACCCCTGGGTTGGAGATTTTTTTTTGTTGTTGTTGTTTGAGGTTTTGGGGCTTTTTTCCCCCGTTGGGTATCTTTTGGGCAGTGATCTCAAACAGGAGTTCTGCTGCTTGCTGACCTGCTTTTCTTGTCAGCTGTGAATCAGCTGCAGCTGGTGGTGGCTCTGCTGGGGTTCCTCAGCACGGGGGTCCCACAGCTACTGTTCTGCTGGGGTTCCTCAGCACGGGGGTCCCACAGCTGCTGTTCTGCTGGGGTTCCTCAGCACGGGGGTCCCACAGCTCCCGCTCTGTCCCTGCAGGGTGAAGCCCCATTTCCGCTCGTCCAGCAGCTCGGAGCACCCGGAGGGGCCACCCGGCGCCGGGGCCCTGCCCATGGGGGACCTGAGCAGAACCAGCTCCAGGAATTTTGTCATGGAGCGCCACAACAACTCATTAACTGGGCACCAAGACCAAGGGTATTCCCAGAAGGATTCTCCCACGGCACAGCTGGAGCAGAACGGCGATTACGGCGTCGGCAGGGGCAGGTAAAGGGCTGTGTCCTGTGTGTGCTGTCACACAGCAGCTGGGACTTGGCTTGTGTGAGCCAAAGATATCAACCATCAGCACAAAAGATATTTCTGTAAGGGGCAGCCACGAGGAAACTGACGCTTAAGTAAATCAGGAGCAGTAAATGCTGACCCTGGAGCAGGAATAGTTCCAGTTTCACTCTCCAGCTGGTAGTTACTCTGACAAACAGCTGGCAGTAAGACAGTGAGGTGTCTCTTTTAAAGTAACTAATTTGTTTCCAGAATTAAAACAGATGTTGAAGTGTAGTTGGCATCTGTATTGCTGTAAATAATAAGTGAATCCTCAGTTGGGAATTTGATGCTCCTCAGTATTTTAAGATTAACTTTTTATCTCTTTTTATTCAGGGTTTAGACACTTGAAAGGGCAGATCAGTGAGAAATCAGTGTAATAAGTTTATTACTATAAAAAATACAGGGAGCTTAGAAAGAAGAGCTGTTCCCATATTGACTCTTTTCCAACTTCTTTCAAAGTTGGAACCATGGCTCCTCCTGAGGAGGAAGAACATCCCAGAGCCATGTGTGGGAAGGCTCAGCTGTGCTGCCCTCATGCAGAGCAGTGCCCACTGCAGCTGGCTGGATGCATTTACTGCTGTTCTTGTCTTTAAAGGAGGAACGTGTTCAGAGGTCGGAGGAGACGGGAGGATGACCGGGTTTCAGTAAGTTCTGCTTCCCTTTTTGCAGGGAGTCACACAAAGTGCAGAGTGTTGTTTTCCCAGTTATTGAATGAATGGCAGAGTCCTTAAATCCTCAGATTACATTGGGGGTTTACAGTTTTCCTAGGAAGTTCCTGACACTTGCTCAGGGCTTTCATTGCTCAGTGTTACAACTCTAGTAACTTGAGTTTTCCTTCTCCAGAGACCTCAGCCTTCAGCAGAAACAAAGACTCAGACACCAAAGTTTGACTTGCTTGCATCCAATTTCCCACCTTTGCCTGGCAGCACTGCAAAAATTCTGGGAGAGCCTGTGCTGGAGAGCAGGATGTCCGACATCGTTAAAGGAGTCTGCAAAGAGAAGGTGCCTGGTCTTGTTTTTGTGCACACATGGGCATAGCTGGGTGCTGTGACTCCCTTTTCCCTGTTAAAGGGTTGGTTTGTTAAAGCCATGTATTCAGTGCTTTAATCCCAGACCTCATAGTGCATTTTCCTAGGGTTTTTGTGGGAATGCAGCTAGGGCTGATGCAGTTATGCTGTTCTAAATTCAGTGGTGTTTAGGAATAAAGTGGGCAAAGGAGGAATGTTGGCTGTTGGAGTAGGAACAGTTTAGTGTGGGCAAGGGATCTCACCAGATGAATCTGTTCTTTGAGCTGGGACTAAGCACTGACATTCTGGATGATCTAGCCTTGATTCTGGTTTTACCCACTGCTTGTTTTGCCCATATAAGGAGGTATTGCTTTAGGGGTGATGCTCCAAAAGTAAAATTCTGATTATCAGGATTTGAGCGGCCTTTGGGAGTATCCCACTTCTCAGATGTCTTACAGTGCTATATTGTGGAGCAATTTGAGTATTGTTCTGTATTTTGCAACTTTTGCTCTGTGTGCAGGAAAGCAAAGACTCCCTGTGCCCCTGCCCTGCTCCTGCTCCAGAAGAACAAACGCCCAGTACTGCCCAGCCACCCGTGCCCAGCGTGAGCTCCCCGAGCCAGACTGAGCCTGTGGTGCTGAGGTATGCAGAGAACATGGACACACCATGGAATCCTGGGGTGTCCTGAGCTGGAAGGGACCCACAGGGATGATCCAGTCCAACCCCTGCACAGACAGCCCAACAATCCCACCCTGGGCATCCCTGGGAGCAGCCCCTGGAGCTCTGGCAGCCTCGGGGCTGTGCCCATTCCCTGGGGAGCCTGGGCAGTGCCCAGCACCCTCTGGGAGAAGAATCTTTCCCTGATTTCCCTCCCCTGGCAGAGCTGCAGTGGCTCCCTGGTGTCCTGTCCCTGGTCACAGGGAGCAGAGACAGGAGCTGCCCCTCGGGATGAAGCTGCAGCCCCCAGTGAGTCTCCCCTCAGTCTCTTCTCCAGCTGAACAGACCCAGAGCCCCGAGCCACTCCTCCAGACCCTCCCCATCCCCTTGACCCTGCTTTGGGCCCTCTCCAACAGCTTTAGATCTTTTTGATATTGTGGTGCCCAAACTGCTCCCAGGACTGGAGTGAGGCCACCCCAGTGCAGAGGAGTGGGACAATCCCCTTCTCACCTGTCTGGCAGTGCTGGGCCTGATGCCCCCAGAGTCTGGTGACCCTTTGGGCTCTCAAGGCGCTGCTGACTCATTTGCATGTTCTAGCAAAGTCTCTCACCAGTGTCTGGCAATAATGTTGGGTGGTATCTTCTCTAGAGGCCACCAGATGGAAAGAACAGATCATGCTGGGGATGGCTATGCTGTTCTGCTTTGAAATAATCTCTGAAACCTGAGTGTAGATGGGTTTTAATTTGAATTGTTGGTTTATCAGCACGGTTCAGCCAGAGAGCAAACCAGAAGAAGTGTCTGCTCCAAAGGACGTGGCCAGTCCCGCTTCTCCTCCGGCATCCATCTGTCCCATCAGTGCTGCAAAGCCACCGAGGACAAACACCTCCTCACCTTCTGCTCAAGCAAGCGCAGCTCCTGCTCTGTCAACACAGGTAAGGCCCAGAGCAGGGATTGGGAATGACACAGGGGGCTTGCTCCAGGTTGTGCACCTGGTGGTGCCCCAGGTTGTGCTGATGGTGCACCTGGGAGCTCCCCTCTGCTCACTGTGTGTGTTGCTGCTGTTGTGCTGTGGCTTTGTGCCTGGCCTAGGCTGGGAGGTGGCTGTGGTGCATAAACCTCGCTCTTCTCCTTGCTCCCAAAGGAGCCTCGCAAGCTCAGCTATGCCGAAGTTTGCCAGAAGCCCCCAAAGGAGCCCCCTCCGGTGCCTGTGCAGCCTCTGAGGGAGCACCGCACCAACATCGTCGCCCCTGCCAAGAATGAAGAGAATGGTACGTCGGAGAAGGCTCCAGAGAAGGCTCCTCCCGAGCGGCCCGAAGGGAGAATGAAGGATTACTGCGGGTTCCGCGGCAGCGGGGCTCCCAGGGGAGCTGCTGGGAAAATCAGGGAACAGAGGCGCCAGTTTGGACGCAGATCTTCGCCTCAGGGAGCGCCGCGCCGCGCGGGCAAGGAGCAGTTCGTGCCGCCCCGGTCACCAAAGTAACGCTGGGCCAGCCAATGATTCTCTGTTTCACTTGAGCTGTGGACTAAAGAGCAGCAGAGAGACTGAGGAGGGAAGGATTCAGGAAGGGGAATATTGAACTGGAGCGTGGCTTGTGTGGAGAAGTTGTGGAGGGTCCCAAAATTCATCTCTGAAAGTGATTTCACAAATGCTGGAGGATTCCAATCGCTATAAATATAGAGATTATAATTTTTGTATTTTTGTTTTTAATTTGCAGAGGGTTTCCTGCTTGAAATCAGCTTTGGGATTGTGAAAGTAGCGTTTTGACAAAGTGAAAGGATATGAGTTGACAAATTAACCTGTCCCTCGGTGTAGGAGGAAAAGGATAAGAGAATATTATTTTTGGAAAATGGAACATTTCTGTAAAATTAGAACTTTTTTTAACCTATTTAACGTTTGGCTTGTGGGCTGATGTGTCTGCCATGGATGGCCTGGCATTGCAGAGGCCTCTGCAGCAGCATGAGCGGAGCGAGTGCAGCCAGACCTGTTGTCATCTCTTAGTCACTGATGATGAAAATTGAATGTACTACTGTAGCGTAACCCATGTGTTTCCAGCTTGAAGTAGAGTCTCTTGACCTTACTAATATTTCATTCAGCAAGCTTTTTAAGGTATAAGTTTTGCAGGATACTGGATTGTAGATGAGAGTGTGTGGACAGCAGAAATTGTCTTGTAGACGCAGTGGAAGGAGGCAAAGGGAGCATGTGAGAATCTTTATTATGCCCTTTTTCCTCACCTCCTTTTGAGGACAACTCCTTAGGTTTGGGGTTTTGTTTGTTTGCTTTTTCCCTCTCTTGTTACTTTCTCTAATTTCTTTATTACAGACTTTAGTGCATTTTTCTTGGTGTGTTTTCCTGAGGCAGCCCCAGGGTAGGATGGGCAGGTGGCTACACAGCACCTGGTGTTACCTGCACAGGTAAGGAGCCTGGAATTCCAGCTGCAGATGCTGAATTCTGCCTGGCAGGTGGGAACTCTGGGCACTCACTGTCATCTCTGGATGACTGGGCAGCAAACCAGAGCTGTGGCTGGGTTTTCTCTGTGCTGACTCTGGAATAGGCTGTTGGCTGCTGTATTGCCAGAAATCAGGGTTTAGACTCCTGGGAACTCGTTGTTTACAGCTGATGTCATAGCAACTGACTTTTTAACTGTTTAAAGTGGAACTAAAGATGCAGAGTTAAGGAAATCCCCTCTGGAGCAGTGGCTCCTTGCCAGCTGTGTGCTGACTGAATTTGCAACACTATTGTGCAGTAAGTGGTTAAGTTTCAGGGTGATTAATGACCGAAATAGGAACATTCAGCGCATTAATCTGCCAAAATCAGCATACCAGGGTTCAAAGTTCTGTATAAAGCGTTAGGGAAAAGTAGCTTCCAGCAGTAAGAATCACATCTTTATTTTTTCCTCTTTTGTTTTAGTGAATAGCAAGTGTACAAATTTAAAGTTGTAAGTTGTGAACACTGGAAAACTCAATTGTGATATATTCCGTAACCATCTTAGTAATATATGCTCGTGTTGCCATAGAATGAATGTAAGTGGCAGTTAAAATAACTGTGAAATTTTTCATCTTCTGATTTCTTAGCCAGATAACCCTTGGCGACTTGGGCCTCAGTAGGAATTCTCTATCAACTGCTTGGAGAACACTCATATCTATTTTTATAAATATATATATAAAGCCGGAGTTGTCATTTCTCTAACTTATTATTCAGCTTGGCAATTGCTTTGAGTTGATTCATAACACGATATAATGTATTTATGCAGTTAACTGTTCATTTCTAGGCATGTTACAAAAAGAGAGTCAGAGAATCATCGAATGGGCTGAGTTGGAAGGGACCCATTAGGATCATGGAGTCCAAATCCTGGCCCTGCCCAGACACCCCTAAAATCCCACCCTGTGCCTGAGAGCATTGTCAAAATGCTTCGTGAGATCAGACAGGCTTGGAGCTGTGACCCCCTTCCCTGGGGAGCCTCTTCAGTGCCCCACACCCCTCTGGGAAAGGACTTTTTCCTGATCTCCCACCTCAACCTTCACCAACTCATCTTCCTGCCATTTCCTTGGGTCCTAAAGTATGTATACATATATATATTTAATATATATATGTATATATAAACCCCAAAATCACTATTCACTTTGAAACTACCTGTACTGGGTTTGGGAGGTTTTTTTTTTTTCATTTAGTGAAAAAAATCGTTGATCACATCCACAGTTAGAGATTCTTACAGACCTTCTCCATTTATTTTGATAATGCTACTCTTGTTGGAATGATAGGAAAGTTTAAATATTTAGTGTCAAAGTCCTGAAATGCAGTGAATACAAAGTTGAATTCGTTTTAAAGGCTCTAAACAATTCCTGCAGCCAAACTGGAACAAAACAAGCCTGTAGGGTGGTTCATGAGTGTTTAGGGGAGATGTGTTCTGGGACATTGAGGCAGCGTTGGGATGCCGACAGCTTTGGCTGTTTGGAGGAGGAATTGAGAGGGAAAAGGGGCTGGTGCAGGTGTGGCTCAGAATTCCCTGATCCAGTGTCAGTGACTTGCTTGTGCTGAGAGGACCTGAGTGGTGAAATGGAGCTTTGTCATTGATCAGATGAGGGAAAACCCAACCAACTGTGGCTCCATCTTCCTTGTGGGGTGTGGGAAGGGGGTGCTCTGTGAGTCCTGGGGCGTTCCCAGCTCATGCCTCTTGTGCAGGGGATGTAGGTCAGGCTAGAACTGTTGGCTTTTCCCAGCATATCCAAACTTCTCTCAGCTTAGGGCACTTGGAATGATTAATTTCACACCTGTGTGCAAGGATTTCACGTGAGCATTTCCCTTCCACCATTTCCAGCTGTGGTTTGGGGTTTGTTTATTTTTTTTTTATTTTTTGCTTTCTATTCTTTTCTGTGCAGGGGGAAATTCCCAGTTGGATACAGAGGCTGTGAAACTGTTGGGGTGGGAGTTCTCCTCAGCACTGGGACCTGGCAGGGACTGGCTTTGCCTTTTCCTCTCGTGCTGGGCTGGGAAGGATCTTGTGTCTGTGCCCAGCAGTTTATCCTTTGGGCAGACTGGGGAAACTGGGACAGAGGGGTGGTTTGGAACCAGCCCCGCAGCTCCTGGGTTCACGGGAGCTGCTCCCTGGCACCGGGCTCCAGGTGCTCTCCAAGTGCCCAGAGCTCTCTGTGTTCCTCTGGGTGTACCCTCACAGGACACAAGCTGTCCTGCTCTGCTGATGTTAAATACCAGGAGGTGCAAATCACGCCTAACTTTCAGTTTTAGGAACTGTGACTTGTTTTCAGAGTTGTTGACTTCTGTTAGGGACAGAAACACACTTCCCAGTTCAGTTCTTTTCCAAATTACTGCGTGTGGAAAAGATTGGGGCACTCTCTCGTGCTTCTGCTGGGGAGTGAAAAGAAATTCTTTGCATGTGATAGTAAAATTAAAAGTGCAAAAAGTTTTGTTTCTTTTGATTTCTAACATAAAGTTAGTTTTATAGTATCTTACATTCCTGCTCTTGTTGTTTTGTTGGGTTTTTTTTGTTTTTCTTTAATTAGCCTGGCACAGTATGATGGTGCAGTTTTAGCTGTAGGAAAAAAAAATTAACCCACTATTAACCAGAAGAGAAAGATGATACTGTGGCAGATCAGTAGCAAATAAGTGACTTAATCAATGCTTTACTGTAGTTAAATAGCTATGGCCTTACTACTTTGTCAATATCAGCTTAATTGTCTTGAAACTGTCTGCGATTTTTACTGTCCCCAGGTGTTTACCTGGGCTGAGATATCTGGTATGTACAGATGATATTTTAAATTTGTAAAATGCACCATTGTATTACAGATGATGCAACAGAAATGCACTTCGGGGGGAAATGGCTTCTGATGAGTTTTTTTGTAAATCCTTGATTACTACAGATATGCAATAGAGTTTTTGTTTCTAATTTTGATATTTCCTTCTGAAACGTAAGATTGTTGCCATTAATCTGAATGATTTATCATGCTCTTCTTTGCGTGTATATATTCCATATAGTCTGAGCTTCCTTTAGGATGGTACATAATTTTGGGTTGTTGTAGTATTTTGGTTGGCTCTTCTCTTCAGTGCCTTTAGCGCAGGCACTTCAAGAGGTTCATTGAGTCTGTTTTTAATGTACAGTTGGGAGGACTTGAAATGGAGTTAAAGCAACTTATTTCTGAAAAAAAATCCATCTGCAAACTAACCTGTAACAACTTTAAAATTTTATATTTAAGAACCAGATGTTTATTTTTATGGAACTTCAGTTATGGATACAGTTTCCAAAAAAAAATGCAACTTCAAATGTAAACAGACTGTGCATAAATGGGTTTTGTTCTAATTTTTATAGAATACAAAATATTCAGATAATATATTGAGCTCGAGTTACTACAGGCATCTTGTTCCTCCCGGATGAATCCAGCTTCCCCTTGGCATTGACCATCTCTCTTCAAAGTGGTAGGAAAGGAGAAAAAAGCGACTTATCTGGCTTTTAGACTGTCTGTTCTGGTTTATTCCTGTTGTCAAAATGTCCAAAACAAAATTTGTGTAAAGTAGGTTCATGCTTTAAGTGTTCAAATGATAATACATGTATTTGTATTTGTTTTTGACATTGCCAAGGTGCTATGGGAAATTGAAATAACAGTTAGAAAAATAAAGCTGATTTAAAAGAGAAAAAAAACCCACCAAAAAAAAAAAAAAAAAAAAAAAAGAAAACAAACCAAAAAAAAAAAAAAGAAAAAAAACCTTTAAACCACACTTCCCTGAGCTGTTATTTGTGTCTGTGGAGGGTGAAATGTTTTTAGTGCAGGTGTGGTGGGGTCCTGAGAATGGGGGGTGAAGGGGGCCTGGGGGCAGGAGCGGGAGCAGAAACCAGGGCTGGGGCTGGGCCTGGAGCAGAAGCGGGACCAGGAACAGGGACGGGCATCAGGAGCAGAACTGGGGATCGGGAATAGAACCGGGACTGGGGCTGGGAGTGGAACGGGTCCTGGGATCAGGACTGGGAACAGAACCAAGCCTGGCCCTGGGGCCCAGCAGCAGAACCAGGACAGAGCAGGCTGGTGGCAGAACGGGGACCGGGGATCAGGAGCAGAACCATGGAGGGGATCGGGATTAGGCCCAGGCCTAGGACCAGAACCGAGACCGGGATAAGTCCCAGGGCCGGCAGCCGAACCGGCCCCGGGATCGGTCCCAGAACCGGGAGCAGACCCGGCACCGGGATCGGGACCGGGAGCTGAACCGGCCCCGGGATCGGTCCCAGAACCGGGAGCAGGACCGGCCCCGGGCTGGGTCCCAGGGCCGGGAGCAGGATCAGGATCAGTCCCAGGACCGGCACCGGCACCGGGCGGGGGCGCGGGGCGGCTGCAGCGCGGGGCGGGGCCGCGCGGGGGCGCTGCGGGGCTCGGGGCGCGCGCGCCGCGCGGTCACGTGCCGCCGGCGCCGGGCTCAGCCATGGCGGAGGCTGCGGCCGCTCCCGCTCCCCCCGCGCCCCGCGGCCGCTGAGCCCCGCCGGACCCGCGCCCGGAGCCCGCCCGCCGCCATGGCCGAGCCCGCGGCCGTGTCCTCGCTGCCCCGCGAGGTCCGCGAGCAGCTGGCCGAGCTGGAGCTGGAGCTCTCGGAAGGTGAGAGAGGAGCGCCCGGAGCCCGGCCGCCCGGCCCGGCCCTGCCCGCGGGGCGCCGCGGAGCCTCCGTGTGAGGGGCCGGGGGTGCCGGGGTGCGAGAGGGGGTCGGGAGTGCCGGGGGTGCGAGGAACGAGGCTCCGGGCTCTGTGTGAGAGGACCGCGGGAGGAGGGAAGGGCCCGGCCGGGGCTGGGGCTGTGTCTGAGGGGAAGGAGCGCTGGGAGCATCCTCTGTGCGGGGCACCCCCGAGGAACCGCGGGGAGAAGCCCCGGACGGGCCCTCACCTGCCGGGGTGGGTGACCTGACTCCCCCTCCCTCCCTCCCTCGGGAGTGTTTTTTTCCTTGTGGCCTCTTTTCCGTAGCTCCCGAGTCCAGGATGCGGAGTGGGAGTGAGAGACCCTGGGACAGGCAGTTCTGGGGCGGGGGAGTCGCAGAAACTTCGGGCACAATGATGACGGCAAACCCTGTGTTATTCCCACTTTCTGAATAAGTTCTTTTGCCATAATCCGTTCAGAGCATGCGCTTTTTGCTGGGGTGGGGTTTTTTTTTTGTTGTTGTTGTTTCCTTTTTTGCATGGGTTTGTCTTTGTTCCCCAGCGTTTAAAATGCTGCTCTCGGTACAGCTTTGTTGTGAATCTCCCTTGTGAAGCCGGAGGGCGAGGGATGAAGCTGAGGTGGAGGGGGAAGGTTGCAGAGCAGGTAGCTCAGATTTGCATAATTTAAATTTTCCTCCCCCCCCATCAGGGTACGGAACTTGATGCCAAAATCAGTGGCTTCTCAGGAGGGTTCACTGCATGGCTGGAATAACCAGAGAATCAGAATATCCTGAGTCGCAAGGGACCCTACAAGGATCATCCACGTCTCTCTTAGCATTAAAAATTAAGAAAAATCGAGTTGCAGGCACATCTTTCCTTGCTCTCTATCCCAGAGCCTACAGTGCATAAAAGAGACTTATTGACTCTTTGGAGATCAGGAATTCACTACCAGGGTGAGCTGGGGGCTGTCAGCCCCCGCTGCCCACACTGGCACTCAAGGCTTTGCCAGCAGAAAAGGCCATGGCATTGCTTTCCCAACACAGCTAAACCCCTGATGTTGGCTGCCTGGGGCTTTTGTTAACTCTTTTCCAGATAAACTTTCTGCAGACATTTAACTAAAGTGATAAAACTTTATCTAGTGTTTGCTTTTGGGGACTCCGTGATAACAAAGAATGAGGAATGGTGGTGTTGCTCAAAACGTAACATTAAATAGGTTTTTAAAAGAATTTGTTAAAAGTTTTAAGCGTTTGCTTGGATTTTCTGAGGTTTGTTTCTCGTGGCACTGAAAGCCCGTTATGATTTGGCCCTGCGATAGATTGTACTGCAGTTTTGAAAAGAAATGAGCTCTGTTGCTGGACTGGCTGCTGTGACATCCCCACTAATCTTTAACGAGCTGCTCCAATAGCTTCAACTTCGGTGCTACAGAGTGAAGTTTTGTGGGTTATATAAGTAATACTCTAAATATTAAATCCACTGCCCTTTTGTGGGTTTAATACTTGGATTCCTTAATATGCATATCAGGGATTTGTTTGTGCAAATCACTTTTTCCTGTCAAAAAACCCACGAGTACCAAGAGAATTCTGGGTGACTGTGTCCCCAAACTCTTGGGAACATATTTCAGGGGATGTTGTTGCTGAGATAACTGAGCTGTGGGAAGGGGGGAGTGAGGTAATGTCATTGTGGAGTTCTTGAAAAATACGCCCTAGTTTGAGGCTTAAGCTGAGGGATTTTGAGGCCTGTGTGTGCATTGTTCAGCTGAATATAACCATGGGCTGTTGACAGTAAACAATATTGAATAGAAGCATTTTATTAAAAATGGCAGCAGGGCTCCATGTGCCACTGCTCAGTTGTTGCTCAGATAAGAACACTTGATCCTTTTTTTGCCACCCCCTTGTTGCAGCTTCAGTCGTCTCTGCCTGTTGACTGTGTGAATATTTCTGTCAGGTTTTTTGCATAGGAACATCTCATTTTTGGGAGAGGAGAAGAACTGCAGCTGCTTTGAGTAGCCCAGGGTCCCTGACAGCAGGAGCTGGAGATGGCTCTGTCCTTGATGGGCGGTGTGACAGTGGGGAGTACCTGGCTCCAGGGCCTGGGAGCACAAACACTTTGTGTGCTGAGCCGTGCAGTGAATTTCATCCAGGCATTTGCTACTACTAACCACCACAGAGTAGAGAATTTATAACAAAACAGGGGGAAATATAGTATTCAAACCTTATCTGGCATTGTGGTTGTGAAAGGTGCTGTGTCAGCAAGCAGGATGCAAAGTGGAGCAGGATTACTTTAATGTATGCTGGAAATAGAAATCAGAGTTTGCAATGGTGAGCCATGAGAGTTTCTTAAGGAGCAATCTGTGCAGACAGAGCAACAGGACTAATTATACCCCTGGATTATTCCTTTCTGAGCCTTGTGGTCAGTGCAGAAGTAACAGTCATCCCATCCCTGGGTGCAGTGGAAATGTCTGAGCAAAGGAGTGGGACATGTTTCAGAAAACATTAATTGTTCATTAATCAACAGAAATGGCATCTTACTCTATGTCTTGGGCCTTGGCGGTGGATTTGAGACCAACTCGTTCATTTCTCAGTGTGCATAAGGGTTCATTGTCTTCTGTCAATGTGAGGAGCATTTAAACCTGAGTCTAAACTTAGGGAGAGCTTTTACTCCCTCACGGAAGGGATCATCAGTGTTGGTACCTCTGAGGAAGAATGTTCAAGTAACAATATATCAGCTGAGAATTGGGTCATGGAGCTGTGGGAGACCTGGAACCTGCTCCTTACTCTTGTTTTCCTTCTTTTTTCACTTTTGGGATATTTTTCTTTCTGGAGCTTTTCTTCATCTGTCAGTAACACCCACATTATGCATCACTAATGATGGGAAGGGCTGTCTTTGTATTTACATCTGTTTCTGTTTGATGAGTGAAAGTGCTGGGGATATTAACTTTATTTAACTTTAACTTTCCCCCCGTTTTCACACGTCTGTGAGGGTGGCAGCTCAGTCTCACCTTTGGGTTGAGCTGCAGCCCTCAGTGAAGGTGACTTCACATCCACCACATGATGCTGTTCCTTAGAATGCTCTCAGTGTGTGCTGAAGGGTACCCAGAATGAGGTAAATGTCTGAATTCATCTCATATTCGGTGAAAAATGTTAATATTACAGCACTTCACCGCTGGGTTTGGATGTTTTTACACCTTGGGTGAAACATTCCAGCAGCTCCTCTCACATCAGCCTCATCCCAGCTGTTAATGGAGCTGGGAAGCTCTGGAATATCCAGACTCAAAGGCTCTAATTAGGCACGTTCAGAGGATTTGTTGCACACGGGGCACATTAGTGATTACTGCCTGTGTGGGGAATGTGCTCTCCTGGAGGAGAGAGCTCTGGCTGTGACAGCAGGACAGCCCCACTGCAGGGCCCAGCCTGGCTCTGCAGGGGTTAAGCGCCCACATAAAGAGCTGATTTGGCTGCTGGGGTTGTGTCACTGTGGTTTCTGCCTTGCCTGGTGTTTCTGACTAGTAAAGGGGTGCCAGTGGAGAGAGCCCCAGCTGGAGGTACCCAGCTATCCAGGGAAGGACAGGGAATTCCACCTCGTAGTAACCTCTGAGCAGCTCAGACCTTGGAGGTCATTTCAGCCACTTCTGGGCTCTGTGACAGGGTTACTCCCTCCTGCCTAGTGGGCAGGAGGAGCTGCTTTCTGTTTACTTTCCTAGCTAAACACACGTTTGCTGTCTGGTTTGTGATTTGGGTGGGTGTTTCTGTGAATGGCTCTGTGCACCTGGGTTTGTTCCTTTTAAGGCTGATTGTCTCTTGCTGGAGAGCTGAGGCTCTGTCTGCAGAGCAAAGCTTTGTGTGAGGATTTTCAGAGGAAACAGAACGATGGTGGCATGTATGGAAAAAGGAGTATCAGCAAAATGGTTTTAACTCAGGACTAAGGCCAGCCAAATAGGATAGAACCTTACTGGAAGAAAACATGTTGACTCAAGCAAATGGGTAGAGCCTTTATTTTGTTTGGCTTGAAAATTTCTTACGGAATCAGAGTATTTCTCTGATCTTTTAAAAATTGTGTGTTTCAGGTTGCAATCTTTGATTGCCAGGCGCCTGTCAAAGTAGGTGAGGGCCTTTTTTATAGATTAAGCAGCCGAAGCACAGAATTTAAATTACAGAGTCAGAGGAAGTAATTGTCTGAGTAGGGACTGGCTGTATGGATTGTGCTGAGTGAGCAGAAATGTTTCACTTCAGTTTCTTCCCCCACTCAGGGAGGAACTGTGGGCAAAGCACAGAAAAGGTTGAAGAAGAGCTTTATAAACATAAGCAAGTTGGATCTGATCAGCCTGTAGCTAACAGGACTTACAGGTGGTTTTTGTGCATTTATGCAGCATCTCACCCACAAGTCTTGCATTAGGCAAAACCAGCACTGGGAAAGCTTTAATGTTGCTTCCTTAATTTACCTGCAGGACTGGCAGCAGATGGGTCCCAAATCTGCTGAGAAATCTGTGCAGGGCTTTGGTGCAGTCTCTGTGTGCAGGTACAGTCTGAGATCTTTGAAATGCCTGAAACCCTCCTGGAGCTGTCACAGGGAGCTGCCTGTGCTCAACCAGGGGTCATCAGGTTGGCTCCACAAAGATCCCAATAAAGATCCCTCATCTGCTTTCACTGTGGATGAAATTGTATTTTCTTGAGCTTCACAGGCCAGGAAAAAGTGATATTAGCATGGAGCACACGGATTCCGTGCAGTGTCTGTGGCACAGGAAAAGGAAATCCAGCTCCAGTCGTGACCACCAGTGCAGCAAACAGAAAGTCCACAAGATGATCACAGATTTCTGCTCTGCAGATGGTCAAAGCAGAATGATTCGAGTGATTAATGGTTTGGAGAGAGGGAGTTAAACACAAATACTGGGTGCAATATTTTGGCTACTGTGAGTGGGAGTTGGGTTTACTGTTGGTGCATGATTGAAGCATGTAAACATGGGGAAGGGGAGGAAGGTTTTTGGAGCATCCAGACTGGAATAATAAAAAATACCCAGGAAGGTTAAAGAATGTGCATATTTTTGTGTTGTCCCTTTTATACTTAGGAAATGAGGAGCGAGTTTGGGGCTCTTTTGAAAGGCTGCAGCTCTGACCCTTTGCCTTGGGGAGAGGAGGAAATTAGAGGCTTTAAAGAGAGTCCTGCACCTCCTCCCTGGTTGCTCCTGTGAAGCTTTGCTGGAGTTAGAACCAGTTTCCTCAACTGGGTGGAGGGGACATCTGCTAGCAGTGGTTCCCAGTGTGGATTTTATGAGTGTTAGTGTTCCAGGATGGGTGATATTTGCCATTTCAGCTGGGTGCCCAGGCTGGCAGTGTTCACCAGACCTGCTGGCCTGGCACAGCTGTGCTAAAGCCGCATTTGGAGTTTGCTGTGGTGTCCTAGATAACTGATCTCCAGTTTGCTATTTTAAATGCTGTAGCATGAAATATTGAGTAGGAAATGTGATGGGTGGCAGAGGAGCTGCACAGAGCTGCTGCTCTTCCCAACGTGCAGCAATCCTTGGAGCTCCACAGGGAAGGGCACGTGGAGCACCCCCTGTGTTTCTGGCTCACTGGTGATGTTGTGGAAAGGGCGATGGTTCCTTCCTGGTTCCCTCTCTCTGATTAGTGTTTGTCATGAAGTTTTCTGTTCGCTGGATTTATCATGTTTATTCAGTGGCAAGTTTCAGGAGCCAAAGAGTGAACTCATGGTGAGCATTCCCGAGGGATGGGCAGAAGCTGGAGAGTTCCTGTTTGCATTTCTTTCAAATACAATGTGCAGATAATTTCTTAGGATGGTTTTCTTTAAACCATGTGTCTCAGTTATAAAAAGCATTTCCTGAATCTCTCAGTGAGTTGCTCAGTTGCTTTTTTGGACATGGATTCATAGAGAGAGGAATTGAAGCATTTCTCTCTGCTGAGGCTGATTCAATCCATTATTTTTTTGAGAGCTTGTGAAATCAGGGACGAGTCATCAGACCAGGATGTCTCGTTCTATTAATTAGAATGGAAGACTCTTACATTTGCACCATGTGTGAGGAAACAGTGATTTATAGCTAACGGATGCTCTGCAGGCAGCAGCATTCCATCTGCTGCATGAATTTTCCCATTGCATTTCATGAAAAGCCTTGGGAGAAGCCTCACACCTGTATTTCTCATCTTCAGTCATGTTCTGGGTTGTTACTCTTGCCTGATATTTGGAGTAAAATGCCTGTTTCCATCAGTTTGTGTTCTTTTCAAACTTCAAAGCCGAGAGTTTGTGAAACACCACTTGAAGTAAACATAGGCAGGACGTATGTTTAAGTTACACTGAGTTTATACCAAAGATAGTAATGTAATAGTAACATAACTTTCCTTGCTGTGAGCAATCACCTTGTTTTATTTAGTGTAACTTAAGCTGATAAAAAGAAAAAGGAAATAAAAAAACCCTTAAAAGTTTTAGCACTTCTCTGCCAACATAAACTCTTTCTAATTCTTGTTGACTTGAGAATTGCTGATGCAAACTAGGTCTTCCTGGCCTCTGAATTCCACAGGGATGGGAGCCCACAGAGCCTACAGGGCATCCATTAATACATTTTATGGACCCAGGATTCCAGTTCCTGCCTGAGCGATCGGTGACGGAGCCTCTCGGAATTGTTCCCCAGCAGTCAGGCAACCTGTTTTCACCAGCTCCATGTCCCTAGGGAGCAAAAACAACCAGGAGAATTGTATCCCTGCCTGATAAAATTAGGTCTTCTGTAATCTCCCTCGGAACAGCCGGATGGCTGGCTGCCTTGAAAAACATATGTTTTAATGCAGGAATAATGCATTCCATTTAGGATGGCTGTAGCCGTGGGAGCTGGGTGACTGAGTGCATGGAGAGCTCCCGTTTTGCCTCTGGGATCAGGACTAATGTCAAACATCAGGTCTAAAGTGCAGCAGTGGAAAAGAATTGTTTGGGATGTTTGTCCCGTCTTTTGCTCTTAGGAGGGATGTTGTTCCTGTGGCTTAGTCCTAAAGGAGTTGGACAAGTGAGCCTTTTATTGGAGATAAAGCATAAACTGCAAAGATGAGTCAGTGTTTGTATTCCTGGATTTCAGCTCACTGCATTAAGAAATTTACTTGGAAATAGCAACGCTGGTTTTCCTCTAATACAGGTTTATAATTCATTTCTCTGAGAGCAGCACAGGTAACTTTTGGAGGAAATTCTGCTTTATCCCCTTCCCAGAGGGGAATGCCTGACACACACCTGATGCTGTGTGTGTAGGGCAAGCCAGGGGAGATTTTGGAAGTGCTAGGTTTGGAAATGTATGAGCAAAGTAAGTTCTGATGGGACACTTGGTTGGCCATAAATTGGAACGATGTGATCCAGGAGGGAGTGATACAGCAAAAAAGGTTGAGAGCTGAAAGATTTGGTTTCAGGCCCTGTCCCTGTGTGTGATTCCAGAAAGGGCTGTCAGGTGAGGACGTGCTTGAAGGAGGTTTGTGTTTCCTTTAATGCTTCAGCTCTTCATTTTGGGTGCTAATTAACCTACGAGGAGCCATTTCAGTTTGAAGCACCTTTTCTGGAAATGCTGTGATTTGCTCCCAGAGAGCAGCAGCAGCAGCAGCAGGGTACATCAGGGGTGGCCTGATACACCTGCCTGCTTTGCCTGGTGCTTGCATCTCTAGCATCAACTTTTCCTGTCATTTTAAGTGTGCACTTCTCTGTGATCCCAGAGAGGAGCTGACCAGCCAAAAGAAGCCCCGAGGAGGGGAAGGAGGCTTTGAAGTCTTGTGCTCCCTTTCTAGCAAGAGGTAAGAGCAGAGTTAACAGCTGTCCAAGGTCACTCTGGGCCATTCCTGCTCACAATGTGCATTGTCACTGGGGTGAGGACACGGGGAGTTCCTCCAAGGAGTTGGGAAGTGACATGGCAAATTCCAGGCTGTGATTATTCACCCTGTGATGGAGAGTGGGGGTCAGGGAGTCAGGTGATCAGAGCTGGAGATAAAAGTCCCTGATCCTCTGCGGTGCTGGTAGAGAATAAACAGATCTGCAGTTATTAAACTGTGCAGCCTTTTTTCCCCCCCTTAATTGAATACAAGTGGAAAATGCCTATTAAAGGTGCTCCATTTCTGGCATTCAGGAGATTGCTGTGTGTCCCATGGGTGTTGGAGCAAGGTCCTGATGGCATCTGCAGGGCTGCTTGTGGTGTGTGATGAGGAAAGGAGAAGTTTGCTTCAGATGTGCCGCATCTCCAGGCTGGAGAGAAGCACCTCTGTTGTGCTGTGTGTCCTCAGGAGCTGCACCCCAGGTTTCACAACAAAGCCCTTGGCAGCAGCGTTGGCTCAGGCTGCTCTCACCTCTTGGCACCTCGCTCTTTCCATCTCGGGGAGCTCAGGTGCCGCGGCTCCACTGAAAGCTGTGAACTTTGGCAAACTGGAGAGGGCACGGGATGAAATCTTTAGGAATCTAAGCTGTATTTCTTAAGAAAATACCAAACTTTTCACTGCGTTTCATGAGCAGTGAAAGAACCAAATTATAAATAATTTTGAGACTTTTTTTTGGGCTTTTGTGTCAATCCTGGCAAAAACACTGAAGATGAGACTGAAGCCTGTTGTGTTACAAAAAGGAGATCTCTGAATGGCCAAGTGCTCAAGTGTAAATGTTTTTTGAGACTGAGACCTGTGTTTATTCTTAGGGCAGAACCTTTAAGTGATCCCTTGTGGATTAAAAAAAGAACAATTCTTATTGTAATTGGAATGAAAACCTCCATTCTTACGCAATTTGGGGTTGGAAGTTGCTGCAGTGAAAAGGGGGAAGTATTGTTATTTTGAGTTCCCAGGCAGGAAGGGGGGGAGATGCGCAGGGTGAGGTGAGCAGCTCAGATACAGGGCAGGGGACATCAGACCCTTGGTGGCTGAGGGGATGTTGTCACTCACACTGTGACATGTGCAGTCTGTGGATGTCTCACGTGCGTGTTCAGGAAGCTTTTCCATGATGGTGATGGTCAGGTTTGGTTGAACATGATATAAACCCACTGTATTTGTGAGATTTCTCCTCTCTGCTTTAAATTTCCGAGTCCTTCTTGAAGATATCCTGATTTTAAAAAGTCGTATGATGCAGAAAGAAGTCAATTACTGAGTCCCAAATAGGGAGAATTGTGGATGAAGGCGAAGCAAATGAGTCAGATATAAATAATCCTATTAATGTCTTGGCTGCAGCCACACCTAGAAACCTTGAGCAAACATTTCTGTGTAGTTATTCTTGTGTTTGATACACTTTACTTGTTAAGTCCTGTTTTAAAATTGCAGCATGTAAAAATTGTGCAGAGCCAGTTGCCATTAATGTTAAAGGATTTTGGGAACATTGTTTTAGTCATTTTGACCAGAAGCACAGAGACCTGAGTTAATTTACTGTCATATTTCCCCCAAATCAGAAAAATCTATAACCTTGGAGCTGGTGTTTCCTTGCAAGGCTTTCAAGGCAGTTCTTTTTGCAGTAGGCCTTCAGAAAAATCTCTGGCAAGAGCAAACAGGAAGCTGTAATTACCCTTTGCCTTTTGTGTATCAAATCCCTGTTCATTGGACAGAGCTTTGGTAAAACACTTGTAGAAGTAGCTGCTTGTAGCATGGAAGGTACAAGGAAAAGCATTTGGATCCAGCTAAGTCATACCTGATGTTCCTGTGATTCCTGTCCCATGTCTTAGGGGGTAATTACTCACCTCATGGTGTATGTCTCCTCTCTTTCATGGTGAATAAGCTGATTTTTAATAAATCTGAACAAAGCTGTTTTTCCAGGTGTGATTTTAGGGAAAAAAGCACATTTGGACCTTTCTCCTCCCTGCCTCCTCTGATTCCAAATTCCTCTGTTGTAGCTCCTGTACAGGGGGGCTGAAATGTCCCTGTTACTTGTGGCTGTTGCTGATTCCGAGGAGTTAGTACCAGAGGCTGAGGTTTGGATTTTGGTTCTTGTCCAGATATGTTCCATTCGCTTTTCACTGTTCTCCTGTACTGCCTGGTCCTTTGGGCTTTGTCCTGGGAAATGGGATCCTCTCACTCAAGAGGTCCTACACACCACAATCCTTCCCTGCAGGATTCCTGTTCCTGTAGGAATCCTGCTCAGCTCTCGGTGTGCAGTGGCACAGCTGCTGGTGTTCAACCCATTCACTTCCCTGTGGTGATTCCTGGGGTTGAACCCAATGGGAAAAGACAGATGGAAATCAAGGTTCATGTACTGGAAGCTCTCAGGGATGTATTTATGGAGGCTCACACTCATCAAAGTTGAGTCTGCAGCAAAGGTGACGTTTTCTCTTTCTCACCTTCCAGATATTTATTTGGATTCAGCAAAGCACAAGGGAGGGAGACACAAAATAAGGGGATGATGGTCATAAAAAAGTTCTCCAGGATGCCAGAACTTGGCCTCTTCTCCTAGAAAAGTAATTACTTGTTTATGTTCTCTTGTTTAAAATGAAAGAAGACCTTCCTGGGAATGTTTAAAATGACAGACCAAATGAAATGGTATGAGCACAGAGGTGAACACAGAGCACTGCAGGCTCCTCTTCCAGCAGATGATTTGGGCAGAAGGATAAAGGAGAGAGCTGTCTGGAGAACTGGAGAAGGAGAAAACAGTCTTCTCTGAGAGTTGAGTTTGGCTTCAGGTTGTGGAGGATCTGACCCTGATGCAGGCAGGAGCGTGTGCTTGGCTTTCTGGTGCTCCCACCCTGCAGTGGCAACCTTGGGGATGTGCTGGTGCAGATGCTCCTGGGTTTGGATGCAGGTGCAAAGAAATTCACAGTATTGCAGTGGAATCCTTGACATCATGAGAGGAGTCTGTAAAATAGTCCAAGAAAGGGAGAAGGAAGGGAAGTAGCAAAGTAGAGAGACCTGGGAAATGTCAGAGCTGGTTTTTCTATAGTTCTGCTGTCAGGAAGAGCTATTTCAGAACAGTTTTCTGTGGGTGAAGTGTGACAAGAAGTCCCCAAGAGGTACTGTCACACTGGGGTAAGCTGCAGTCGTTGGATTGTTTCCACCATTCAAAGAGAACGTTTGAAGCTGTTTCATGGATTCTTAGTTGAAAGGTGCATTTCTGCTCCTTCAGCACATTCTGCCCCGAGCAGTTGCAGACAGATCTGTGTCTCAACTCACTAAACCAGTTAATGGTGGAGCTCTGAGCACATTGTCTGCTGTCTCCTGTGACACTGTGTTGGGCATGCCAACGAGAAGGACTGTGCTGGCTGTTCCAGGGAGTTCCCTCGCCGAGGGGAAAAGCTGACTTGGGTTTCCTGTGCTGTCCTTTGCCTCTGATTGTGCAGGGTGTGAATTCAAAGCCACCCCTCCTTATCTGTGGATGGAAGCACATCTGAAGAGGAAGAAGGCAACGAAGCTGGGCAATGTGCCAATTGCTCCAAGCCTTTGTTAGAGACTAAAGAAACCTGAGTCCTTTTAGGCACTGCTGCATCCCCAGGGCCTTCCTTGGCCTCTCTGGAGGAAGGTGAGGGCTTGGAAGTGATCACACCCTTCTGCATGTCACTGTCCATTAGCTCTTGGGGTCCTGCTGGTGTTTGAATTCGAACATCTTGTGTTGAATTCTCAGGATTTTCCTCCTGAGGGTCTGACAGGAGAGCACTGACCCAGTCCATTGAAACCAGGCTATGGAGAAGGATCTTCTGCATGGAACTGGTCCCCTCTGGAACATCTGGGCCCACCTGTGACTTCCCTCTGCTCCCAGGGCAGGACTGGTCAGGCTGCCTTAGTTCTGGGTTAGCTGCCTCTGGGATGTACTGGTTTCTCCATTTGATAAATTCCTCATTCTCAGCTTGCTGCATGCAGAAATAAAAAGAAGAGACAAGCTCAAGTATCAAAATAAATGTCAATTTTAAACAAGTGCAACCAAGCAAATTAAAAGTGGGCAAGATTTCATGTTCAGATCTTTACTGTTCCTTTTCCTCTGCGTGAAAAGAAGATTTTGGAGTGATTTATGGCTGTCATGCCAGGCTTCTCAGCACTGTCTGTCAGTTGAGTGGTTGATTTTGACAGGCTGCACTTCTGGGCCAGGTTTTTTTTTTTTTTGTTCCTCCTTTTAGAGCTTTTAACATGAAATATTCAATCCTGCCCTGTGCACAGCACAACTGATTCAGGTATCACACTTCAGAAAGCTGTGACCACAGTGTTGGGTCGTGAGCACATCCTGCATTTGTGGCTTCTGTGTGGTTGTGTATTTTTGTGGAATTGGGGGCCACCTGCCTGTGACCTGGCAGTTCTAGGAGGAATTTTGTTGTGTCTTCCTCCAGCAGAATTAGGGCTAGAGGAAACACCTCTCCAGAGTTTCCTGGGTCCAACTGAGGTTCTGCAGCCTGCAGGGGTTTTTATGGATGCTCAGACTGGCTGTCACTGCAGGCCAGTGCTGTGTTCAGTAGGAAGATCTCAGCTGGGATTCTCCAAGGAATTTATTTTGTTTCTGTGTTTTTTATACAGTTCTGTGTTGTGCTTGTAGAATCCCAGTGCTAAGAAAGAAATAATCCTGTGCAAGCAATGTTGGAGAGAAGTGGTTGTTTTATTTCCCAAACATCATCATTTCTCTTGAGAGACTGTTACGTGGTGTGGCATGAATTTTACTTCTGTGAAACACAGGGAGTCAGCAGAGAAGTCTTGGAGAACAAATTGGAGGGCAAGGATCCAACCCGGAGCTATGTCCACAGTCCTTCCCTTTCAGAGGTTTTTGCTTAAATGCAGATTTTCTATTTGGTTGTTAATCCTTTAGTTTCTCTTTCTTGGCAGAATATCTTGTCTTAAATTATTACTGTCAACACGTCCTTAGCCCTTCCTGCCCCTCCACCCCCTAATTGTGAGTACTGTCTGTGGTGCTTTGCTTTGCTGTAAAAGGCTGTGGTGTTTGCAGCAGAAAGCAAAGCCTGCTGTGAGTTTCATATTTTATCCAAAAGACACAAGCAGCTCCCCATTAATATTATTACATTGACACCCTGGTTTTATAAACAGTGGAATGTTCTGTGGAATGGTTGTTATCCTGTGATTATGGCTCCATTAGGCACAGGAACAGATGGTTCCTGTCCAAGTACTTTTTATGTTGTCATTTCTAGCAGGAATAAAAGGGAATGTTGAATTTTCATCTTGTCAGTGGTGAAGCTGAAAAGGTCACGTAGGCTGTGGTGGAGGAACTCGTATTAAAGTGAGGTTGAGAGACCAAGTAGGAGGTGAACTGAAATCATGGAATGGTTTGGGTTGGAAGCGGCCTTAAAACTCATCTCATTCCACCCTGCTGCCATGGACACCTTCCACTCTCCCTGATCGCTCCAAGGCCTGTCCAGACTGGCCTTGAACACTTCCAGGGGTGGGGAACGGTGTGGAATAGACTGGAGCACGACAGAGCACGTGGATGCTGGAATGGGTTGTAGGTCAGTGGAGCAAGGCTGCAATTAGGGTGATCCTCACATGGGCAAACCACCAGGTTGTGTAGGATCTCCAGGTCTGGAGGAGTTGGGGCTCTCAGATGGACAAACCACCGTGTTGTGTAGGATCTCCAGGTCTGGAGGAGTTGGGGCTCTCAGATGGACAAACCACCATGTTGTGTAGGATCTCCAGGTCTGGAGGAGTTGGGGCTCTCAGATGGACAAACCACCATGTTGTGTAGGATCTCCAGGTTTGGAAGAGGTGGAGAGTGATGGAGAGGGAAGGGCCTGGAAAGTCCCTGCCTTCCTTAGCAGCCTCAGCAGAGGTGGAATTAGGCCACAGATGTCCAGGAGCTCTGCCAGGTCCCATGGGGAGCTGAAGCAGCAGCTTTGCCCTGGGCACTGTGTCCATCCCTGGCCTCCATCCTGCCTTTTTCATCAGGGGTGATGTGGAACTGAGCACCTCAGGGTCCCCATAAATGACTGACAAGTCTAATTCCATACCCTCTGCAATTCTAACCCTGCTTTTTCAGGTCATGCATTTGTTTTGTCTCTTTTTTTGTAGGTTTAGGGTTTTTCTTGGATATTTTAGAATTGTGTATTAAATTCTGCTCTGTCCATGCCTAGAGAGAATTTAGCTGGCAGGATTTTTTTCCTGTTGTGAGAACCAGAGAGTTCAAAGCTGGGCTTCTGTTTTCAATGAGTAAGTTGGAGGATTTACCTGTCTTTTTGCATAGTAATAAACCCAAGCTAATTCTGTAGAATTAAGTGCTAATGAGAAATAAGGCAATAAAGTTTAGTTTGTTATTGAAAGTAATTCTGCTTCCACCTTGGAGGGACAATGGCTATTGCTGAGAGAAACTGCACAGTCACCTTTGCTTAGAATTTAATGCAAAATGGAAAATTAAAATATGATCTCAGTCTCATTAAAATTAAGTAATTGATGTCATCATTCAATTACAAGATTTTTTAGGAGCTTTCGACAAATCTTTTCAGGTTGTTATTAAAAACCTGACCAACCAGGGATCCTTAAATTGGAGGAAATGGGGGTAGTTCTCTGTTAGGTAACAGAGAGGTAAGGGAGCATCTCAGGAAAATCCCCAAGTGGCAAACTCAGCCCTGAACTCCCCAAGGCAGGGTCCTTCTCCTTCATGGAGATTCCAGCTCAGGAAATCTTTCATCTCTTGCTCTGGGCTACAGAGCTGGAGTGGTGAAGGAGACTCGGGGTTTCATGCTGGCTTCATCATTTTCAGAGTATGAATATTTAATTTAGGCTTCTTAAGGCTTTTAGCAGATTTATCAGGCTGCTTCCTGTGGTGGTGTATGTGAGGACAACTGGAGAAAACATTTGGATTCGCTTACAGTATGGAAATAGGGTTTATTTGTTTTGATTTATTACTGAAATACTTTTAAGAAGCTCATCTTGTTCTGTGAGTAACTTCCCCATAATCTTAAGCAGAAAACAGAACCAGCAGTTCTTATTTTTCCAGTGCCAAGCAGTGTTTTGGTGACAATGTCCAGCTTTTACTTGGTTAGGGTTGAAATCTGTTCATACTGCTGTTATGTGGTTAGAAGTTTATATAAATATTTCATCATTTTGGACCCGTTTTTACAATAAGTTTGATCTTGGAGGGTTTGCACCTTGTTAGTGCAAATACACCATGGAAATTTTGCCTGTTATAAGACATAAAGTTCTTTCTTTTCCAAATTCATTATATCCTGGTCAACTGAACAGTGCAGGACAGGTCTGGTTGCCTTTCAGCACGTGAGAGCCCCTTTTGTTTGCGTTCTTTTCGTTTTTGTCAAGTTGCTGACTGTGTGCTCTTAAATAATCCTGCTGATTTCTCCATACTTCCTTCCCTCTACAAGCGAGACATTTGAGAAATCAGTTTATTTAAATTGGAAGAGGAGATACTGCACCCTGAGAGAGGCAATGGGAGGAAAATTCTCTGTCAGAAGTAGCTGTGGATTTGGAGATGACTGATGGATAAGATCTTTTTTACTTTTAGGCCTGTTTATTTTGGTTCAAGGTCCATTGGTGTCAGTGTGGAAGGGATATATGTCCTCCTAGTTTTGTGAAAATATGTTTTGGTGGCGAGGCACTGATAGAAGGCAAGAAAATTCCACGTGTGAGGATGTTTGTGATTGGAACAGCAGAAATACTGGGGTGATATCACAATATCCTGTGTAACAAGGGCAGTAAATTGACTGTTCCTTCTCTTTATGGTAAAGGGTATTTTTTTCTATTTAAAAAGTCCATTTTGCAGCAAAAACTGAATGTCATTCATTTTAAAGAACTATTAATGTGCTTTATTAATTAGGGTATGCTGGGAGAAAAGTCTCTTCTCCCCTGCAGCAGCCAAGTTCAGTGACTTTGGGGTGGGTTTGCAAAGTGCAGCTGGGTTGTTGGGTTCTCTTTTCTATCGAGTTTGGCTCGTTATTTTGATCTTCCAGGCAGCTTAAAGGCTTTCACATGAGCAGGATCTTGCCACATCCTGCTCTGCAGCAGGAACAAAGCTCTGCTGGAGCAGACGTTGACTCTGCCCAAAGAGCCCTGAACAGAAGTCGCCTCTCGTGTGATCCTTCTTGTAAAGAGCGTTGCAGCTGACAGGATAATGGGGTTTTTTAGGCCTGCTGGTGACGTGCCAACAGGGTTTCCTTAGCAGTGCCATTCTTTAAGGAGCTGTGGATGATGATGTAAACACAACTGAAGGCTTCACACAGCCCGGACTGAGCACAGGGCCTGGAATCTGCTGCTCATGCCATGCTGTGCAGGACATTTTTCTTCTGCTCTGTCTATTTAAATCTGGTTTCCCAGGCTTGTAGCCAGCTTGAATGGGTTGTGCTGTTGAGTGCAGCAAAGCTGGCCTGGTGGCAGCTCTCCTGCTCCATGGGCAGCCCCCCGTTCCCAGGATACAGAATCCTGTTTGGGATGGGGGTGTGCAGAGCAGGTTTGAGGCTATTGAACAAGGTGTTTTGGTTCCCACTAGTCAGGCTTGAAGGGAATGAGTAGGAAACCTCTGTGTGCTCCTGGAGCTGCTGCTGCCTCTGTCAGGAACACGTTGGGAATTCGGTGGGAGTCTCCGCCAGTCAAATTACAGGTGTCGCACACTAATTGGAGGCTGGTAAAAGTTTAATAATTGTATTGCTTTGCCTTTAAGTAGTGGGATCCTGCTCTGGTGACTAATCCTGTTTAATAGTGACTGTCCTCGAGTGAGCACTTGGGAGTGCAGTGACTCGGGGCTCTGTTCCAGATTTCAGTGCTTTGGGAGAAAAAATGTATTTTACTCTCTTGAGCAGCCACCAGTTTGTCTGCTGCTTTTTCTATGGAATGGGAATAACATCCTTATGAATACACCCTTGGTACTGGCTCCTAGGGAAAACCAGGGCAGGAAGGGTGTGGGATGTGTGTCTCACCTCTTGATTTTTGAAAGATTCATTCTTGAAATTGGTTGTTCACTGTGCTCAGTTGGTTCTGTTTTTCAGTTGGGTTTTGTTTGCTCTTCTAAGTGGAAGTGCCTCCATCAAGTTCTCTTTCTTTGTTTCATCATGCATAATCATCGACCTCATTGCTGTGACTTGGAATAGCACTATCCCATCTGGAAATACATAATTACTGTGCAGGGTGAGGTGCCAACTGGGTTAGGTTCTCTGCTGTGTTTAAGGGCAGGTCGGAGTTGCTGAATCCTTGGTGTGAGCAGCTGTGTTTGATCACTAGATAGGGGAGTAATTGCTCTTAATTTCTTTCTTCTCCCCTTCTTTCATCTTATTCAAGAATCTAGGATTTATTTAGGAAAAGTAATTTCAGGTCCAGCTGGAGTGAAGTGGGCTGTGTATCCAACTGCCTTTTGGTATGGTTGGACAAGGTGTTGCTGTGGAGTGGGATGGGAGGAGAGTTACCAGCAAGGAGTCCCTGTGGCACTTGGCTTATGTTAAAAATTGAAGCCAAGAGAATTATTAAATATTGATCCCTGAATGCCAAGAAAAGGTGTCTGACAGGAGTCACACACAAGATTAAAACCCACAGTGACCTCTGTTTTAATCTCTTTGGGTGCCAGCATGGTTTTGTCTTTGTTTTAATTCCTGGGCTAAAACCAGGCTTGATTTGGAAAATCATTTGTCCACACTTGTCTATCCCTTGTAAAAGTGCAGACTGCCAGAACAGGCAGAGTTTGTGTGTAATCTCTTGTTGGGCTGGACAGGCAACTCCTGGGAGAGTGTTATCAGCACTCCCAGCTCAAACAATTCAGTGTGTACCTGGAGGGTGACAGTGCTCTACCTGCCTGAATCAAGTGCTGAATCACAGGGCTGTCACAGTTTAGTCATTTCCTGGGAAACTTTGCTTTTCAGTCTGGTGGGAGAGAGTGAGGTCTGCGCCTGCACCGGGGATTGAATACTTGGGAATTTCTGTGAGCAGGAGGTTAGTCAGCAAAAAGAATTATTCAGGGCAGAATCACTTCAGCTGGGTTATTTAATGCTCTGGGAGTTGTCTTGCTTTACTCAGCTCAGCTGGTTCTTGGGTACGTGTGTGACGCTGTCTGTGTCCCCTCCTGCAGAATGTTCTGGTGCAGGGCTGGTGCTAAAACACTGCAGTGCTCCTGCCTCTCCACTCACATGGTTCTCACTGACTGCATATTAAAAATAGACGAAAACATTTATCCTGAACAGATTTTGTAAAATCCTGCTCTTGACAAAGCCTTGGGTTTGTTGCCTTCAGAAGGGAAAGTGCATTTTCTCCCAGTGACAATTTGTAGCTATTTCAAGGATTTTTACTTTTTATCCCTAGGATGTGGTTATATGCAAGATTTTTTATTTGTATATGGGATTCAGCTGTTTATGTGCATGTGCTGCACATAAATTTTATGAGTAACATAACATTTATATGGCTGCACTTCACAATAGAATATCTCATATAAAGTTGACTTTGGTGATTTAATTTTGTAGGTGTTGGTTGGAGGCAGTTGAGCAGAGCTTGTGTTTCAGGTTATCAGGGCTAGCACAATTAACTGATGGAGCTGAAGGTTTTAAGAGTTTATCTTCAAGAATCTTTGAAGCCTTTTTTAAAACATTTTACCTTTTGGAAAGGTAGATGTTAGCTGCGCATTGGCAGCATGATTTGTGTGGCTGATCACAGAGCCACAGAATCATTGAGGCTGAAAAAGCTCTCTGAGGTCATCAAATCCAGCCTGTGACTGATCCCCACCTTGTCCCCAGCCCAGTGCCACGTCCAGTCATTTTTTGGATACCTCCAGGGATGGGGTTTCACACCTCCCTGAGCAGCCCCTTTCAGTGTTTAGCTGCCCTTTTTATGGAGAAATTCCTCCTGATGCACAAGTGCATTTTGCATCGTGTTGTCCCAGCTGAGGATCTGAAAGGCAAAGTCTTTCTGGCTCTTTAGTTCTTCTGTAGAGGTGAAGAAGAAGACCTTTGACCAATGTACCTGAGGAAGTCCTTTAAATAAACTTTTATAGAGATACCAGGACACAGTGATGCTGTGTGAGCCACACAGTCATGGTGAGCACCTTCTCATGTCTGCTGTGGGAGGAGAATCAGCCAGAGCACAGTTACACCCATGAGAGGCTCTTTTATTCCCAGTCCTAGCTCCCAAAGCCCCCGAGAACTCATTTTGCTGACCCTGGGTAGTGCTATTTTCAGCAGAAATGCCCGTGACGAGTTACCAGATGTGTCATTGTGTGGGGGAGGGAGGGTTTGCGGCTGAGGTTGAGCTGGTGACATCTCCTTGTCACTGATGCCCCCAGCCCAGGTGTACAGAGGGGACTGAGCCCTGTCCTTAGCTCACCCACTTGGTGATGCATCACATATGGCCTCGAAGATTACAGCTGGAAATACACAGCCCAGACGGGTGAACCGAGGACACTGGATCTGCTGCAACTCGGAAATGCTGCTGGAAGATAAAGAGATTCTTCAGAATAGTTTCAGGAGTTGGATTTACTGCTTAAAGTTGAAACAACAACAACAAAAAAAACCCTTAAGGTTTATGGCACCCAGTGATTGACCTGGGGAGAAGAGCACCTTGTGACCTGGAATGACCCAGACCTTGAACACAGGGCAGCCCTGCCACAGAAACCTCATCTCGAATGGAATTCTTTTGAAATAATAAATGTTGAGATTAAAATACTTTTAATTTGGTAAAACAACCCTCCTAAGCCTTTAGAAAAGGGTTTTGGAAGTGTAGAACAGAGCCCCCACAGTGCTGCAGCCAAGTCGGCTTGTTCTGTGTGTGTAAATTAATCTGGAGCTGATCTGTCTGTGAAACTTTTAACACCGAAGCTGGAGCAGTTTAATGCTTGTGCCCAACAAACACAGCTTTGTGAGCCCTGCTGGGTTTTCAGTGCCCTATTCATGCTCCTAGTGGGAATACAATGGTGCTGTTAAAGGGAAACCACAGAGCCCAAACCTCTGCTGGTTGTTTGGTGACAAGTACAGTGAGTAAAGTGTTGTTTCTCTCAAGAAATCAGAGTTTTACTGGAAGACTGTTAGTTCATAGACCTTGCTAAGAAGGAAACCTGATATACAGCTTCACCCAAAGGAAGGAGGAGGGAATCTTTGAAGCTGCATCATCATTTGGCCTCAAACAGAACAAGGCAGTTGTCTAAACTTGTTTTAAATGTAGTTTTTGTGCTGCAGTTGTAGCTAAGAGTGGTAGGAGGAGTTTAAGGCCATTGCACAGTCTATTTCAGCACACAGCCTTAGAAAAAAAAGGTTTTTAAATGTTGTTTTTAGGCTTGCTGAAGCCTGAAATTGAGGATGTCTCAGTTTTAACCCTTGGTAAAACCATTGGGGAGAGTGTGGGATGTCTAGAAGTTGCCAGTTCTCCAGGAAAATCACAGAAACCAGACTGGCTTGAGTTGGAAGGGAACTTAAAGCCCATCCAGTGTCACCCCCTGCTATGGGCAGGGACACCTTTCCACTGTCCCAGGTGGCTCCAAGTCCCATCCAGCCTGGCTTTGGACACTTCCAGGGATGGAGCTGCCACAGCTCCTCTGGGCAAGCTGTGCCAGGCCCTCCCCACCCTCACAGGGAGGAATTTCTTCTTTAAGAAAGGTGGGAACCAGCTCTCAGTACATAAGTGAGTGATGACAGCATTCCTTGCTAAGTGCTGGCCTGATGTTGTGCCCATTTTTTGCCCAGGCCACGAGTGCACTTAGTTCTCACTTTGGATTTTAGTCACACTCGAAAGGCCTTATCTGGAGGTGACGTGCAGCAAAAGAACATTCTGGACTTTCAGCAGCACTTCTGGTCTTCGTTGCCTCGATGTTGGTACTCCAGGCTCAAGCCCTGCAGACCCAGACTCTGTGTTCTGCTCTTTCAGAGCAGGTTTGAGATGATAAAACCACAGGGAGATGTTGCCTGTCCTGTGCCTGGACATCAGCAGGGGAGTAGGCAGGAAAGGCCAAGTCACCAGGTCATTCACAGGGCTGAGACCTGAAATCCAGATGAGTCAGTGATAATAGAATAATTTAATTATTTTTGTTACAATCTTGTTGTTGTGTTTGCCTTTAGTAGAGTAGCTATCTGTGTTTTGGGGCTAATAGAAGTACCAGAAGCACCACCAGGATTCCCTGGTAGCACAAACTGCTGGAAACATCAACAGATTTTTTTTTAAGGCATATAAACATTTTTTTTTAAATGCACACAAACTGCTTTCCAATTGGAATCTTTTCCTTGCTGCAGCCCAGTGTTTGGAGGCTTTGTTGGGGAGATGCTGTGCCCTACGTGATCATTTTCCTTAATTTCTCCACTGTAGTAATTATGGTTTTGTTAGACAGTAAATGATTCAGTGTTCTCATTCCATGGGGGAAGGGGAGCGGGGATGTTGAAAGAGGAGCATTGTCTGAGCTAGCAGGATTAGCGGGTGTTACCACCTTGCACTGATGGAGCACCACTGGTTAGAACAGATCATCAGCGCTAATTGCTGAAAAGCAGCCTGGCGTCACCGGCCCCGGCCGGGTGGGGAGTGAGGCTCCCGGGGCTTCTCCGGGGCAGGATTTGAATGCAGGTGTGACATCCAGGCTGCTCAGGTGTCCTTCCCTGGGCTTCCCTGGGCGCTGCCATTGCACGCTCGTCCTTTCCCTTGCACTCCCAACCATCAGAACACTCCAGATGGATTTGTGCAATGAGGATCGAGTCTGTATTTTCTCCCAATAAATTAGGAGAATCAGATGATGATTGGGGTGGTGGGGGGGTGTTTTTACACCTGCTCCAGGGCACTGGTTACCTGGGCAAGCTGAAGACGTCGCTGCACCGGAGCTGTCGCTGCAGCAGGGGTGGCAGGAAGGAAGAAGAGCCTCTTCCTCCAGCACAGCAACAGCTCGGCTCACTCTCATCTCTCCTCTAAAACCCCTAAAGCTGCTTCCCTTTGAGCAGAACCCCATTTCCTGGGCAGGGCCTCAGCCTGGGGAGGCTCAGCCTCAGCTCACTGCGGATATGGATAAATGCAGAGTGAATGGAGCAGAAATGGGTGGTGGCTGGGAGGGAACCAGGAGAGTCTCAACACTGTTGGGGTTTTAATTTCTTCCTTGGGAATGAACAAACGCCATTTTATAGCCAAATTATCAGCTCTCATTTGCTTTGCTGGTGTTTCTCTGTGGTGCCCTGTCTTGCATCTGTCTGGAGAGGGGTTGTGGTTCTCAGGGTGGGTTTTGAGCTCTCTGGGAGAATTTAGCACCCCAGATGTCACAGAGTGTTTTATTTATGGAAGAGGGTTAATGATTGACCAGGTTTATGTCAGAGGAGTGAATGGTTCCAGAGTTTGCAGCCCTTTTGTCCTGGTGCTCTTCCTGTGGCTGTAATTTATGATATTCCATGAGGAAGTCCATGTTTGTGTCCAGATCTTACCATTTCCATTTCCTGTAGATCAGCAGAAAAGGAATAGGCTGAAAGAAAACTTCTCCTTTAGCAATTATTTTGTGTCTTTGTCGGTGTATTGGTACCAAATTTGGACTCTGCATCACCAGAAAAGAGGTTTTATTCCATTATTTCCTTCCACCTGTGCCGTGTGTCAAGGGCACACTTGTTCCCAAGGCTGGCCGTGCCAATTTGGTTGTGACAGTTGTGGTTGCAGCATTCAAATTATCACATCCACGAGGTGACTACACCTGCCACCCATGCCTGCACATGAGGTTTTTCCTGAGAGGACAATCCCTGTGTCTTGCTGGAGCTTTATTTCAGGTAATTGTGGTTTGGTTCACACCTGCATGGATGGTGCTCCAGAAAGAACTCAGATTTATCTCCTTCCCCAGACCTTTCAGTCCCTGCTGCCCCGTTCAACTTCAGTAGGGCTGGTCTCAAAATTGAGGTGTTACATTTTCAAATCCTGTGCAGGTGTTTGAGACTGTTAATCTGTCAAAATAATGTTTGATCTATTTTTTTATGTTATAACAACATAAAAATTCATATGGAATTGGAAATTCAGCACTAGGAAGACAGAGAGGGAGTGCCAGGGAGTCCCAGGAATCTATCAGCTTTGTTATATTTATTGCTTGAATTTTTCTCCTTGGAACTTCCCTGCTTTTGCCAAATAGCATTAGGCTTTATTTTTTTATTGGCTTATGCTCAGAGAATCCTTTTTACAACAATAATATCAATCATGTGCAGCACGTGGCAGTTGAGGTTTCAGATAGTGTTGTGGCCTGAGTTAGCTTCTTGTTTCTCAGTAGGATCTCACCTTGGCTTCAGATTTCCAAATCCAGCCTGAGAACCATACTGCTTCCATTCCAGTGTGGATGGGTTTGTTTTATTGGTGGGATATTAGTGGGAAACAAGTAATTAGAGAGAATTCTCTTCTTCCCAGCATGTGAAACAGAATGGGGTGCTGGTACTGCTTAAAGTTCTGGTATTTGTTCATAATGCACTTATGTTATTTGTATATGTTGTATTCCTTATTAATTCCACCAATTTTCTGTGGCACATGTTTCATTATATGTAGTGTGTAACCACCAATGTGAAGAGCACAATTAAATCTTGTGGAGAAATTAATCACAGAATAACAAGCTCTGAACAAACCTGTGGGTTGTCTTGTAAGGAGAAATCCCTCCCCTTTCTGTGTACCTGTGCTTTCCTGCAGTGTCCATCCCCTGGATGCCTCCCAAATGGACATGAGTGCTCTGGTCACCTTGTCCTGGGGGCTACCAGAGCCAGTGTCACTGGCCAGGTGAGGGAGAGCATGGTCACACTCGGCTCCAGGGTGGGGTGGCCTCATCTCCAGTGTTTCAAAACCATCTGAAGCTGTTGGAGAGGGTTCAGAGCAGGGTCAGGAGGGTCTGGAGGAGTGGCTGGGGGCTCTGGGTCTGTTCAGCTGGAGAAGAGACTGAGGGGAGACTCACTGGGGGCTGCAGCTTCATCCCGAGGGGCAGCTCCTCTCTCTGCTCCCTGTGACCAGGGACAGGACACCAGGGAGCCACTGCAGCTCTGCCAGGGAGGGAAATCAGGGAAAGATTCTTCTCCCAGAGGGTGCTGGGCACTGCCCAGGCTCCCCAGGGAATGGGCACAGCCCCGAGGCTGCCAGAGCTCCAGGAGCTGCTCCCAGGGATGCCCAGGGTGGGATTGTTGGGCTGTCTGTGCAGGGCCAGGAGCTGCACTGGGTGATCCCTGTGGGTCTCTTCCAGCTCAGGACATTCCACAGTTCTCTGAAAACTGCCTCTGGAAGTAGAGGCAAAGCTGGTGGGTTTTGAAGCCCCTGCAGCCACTCAGCACGTGGCCCTTGGGCACACAGGAGCTCAGTTGGACGTGTCCCTGTCCCTGCACGTCCCTGTCCGGTGAGCAGGATGAGTGTCACCTGAACTCTGCACTGCAACCAGGCACTGAAATTACTGCTTTGCTTGGCACTTCAGTGCATCATGGACATTCTCCTTTACAGCTGCTGGATTTGTTTGGACTTGTTGGGCCCTGACTCAAACGTAGTGTTGGAGGAGTGAGATAAAATTCTGTGTGCAGATGCACACCCTGCCCTGAGCAGCACGAGTCAGAGAAGGATGGAATCATGGAATGGTTTGGGTTGGAAGAGACCTTGAAGCTCATCCTGTTCCACCCCCTTCCATGGCAGGGACACTTTCCACCATCCCCGGCTGCTCCAAGTCCTGCCAGCCTGGCTTTGGACACTTGCAGAGGCTGGGCAGTCCCAGCTTCTCTGGGCACCCTGTGCCAGGGCCTCAGCACCCTCACAGGGAGGAGTTTCTCCCCAATATCTTATCTAAACCTCTGTCAGTCTGAAGCCACTGAGTCCCACTCCAGCTCTGGAAGTCCTGGTCTCAGTGTTTGAAGTGCCACTGGCAGTTGAGGAGTGGAGTCCACTCCCTGTCCAGGCATTCCACAGATCACCTTTGGAACCAAACTGGCCACTTAGCTGGAATGTTTTAGCAGACACTGGGGGTGTTGGGAGGCTTAGAGCCTGAAGCCTGGAATCCCCTTTTGTGCTGTGGAGGGGACTGGCAGGAGGATCCTGTTCAGGGCAAGCCCCACGGCCAGAGCTGCTCTGGGACTGAGGCTGCTCCCTCTCCTTTTAGGCTCACGGTAAAGAAAACATCCTGTTTGTGATCACTCACTTCTTGTCATCGTGTAACTGTGGCTTGATTTTAGCTTGATAGCAAATAATTCTGTTTTCTTAGTGCTGTGTGTTTGATGGCTCCCCATCTCTGGGAGATGGGAGGTTGTGAGTGCCGGGCAGGCTACGAAGAGGCTTGAAACGCTGCAGGGCTGTTTGTTTTAATCCCTCCAAGGTTCCAGTCTTTCTTGTGGTTCTGATGTAATGTGAGAAATTAAAACAAAAGACAGCAGCCAGATGGTGCATCTCCAGGATCAGACAGATTAGTTTTTTAAAAGAGGGAAAAGTTTACAAATGCTTCTTCTGGTCTCTAGAGTAATCACTCTAATAATAATCACTCCAGAGGGGATTCTCCCCCTCTGCTCAGCCCACCTGGAGGTTTCTGTCCAGTTCTGAGGCCCCCACCATAAGAAGGATGTGGAGCTGTTGGAGCAGGTCCAGAGGAGGCCACGAGGTTGATAAAAAAGGGCTGGAGCACCTCCCTTATGGAGACAGGCTGGGAGATTTGGGAACGTTCAGCATGGAGAAGGTGGTGTGGAGACTTCACAGCTCCTTCCAGCATCTGAAGGGGCTACAGGGAAGCTGGAAAAGGACAACTCACCAGGAACTGCAGTGACAGGACAGGGGGAATGGGTTCAAACTGAAAGAGGGGGGGTTTAATTGACATATATGGAAGAGATTCCTCCCTGTGAGGGTGATGATTCCCTGGCACCTGGATCGTGTCCACCCTTGTCTCAGTTTTTGGAGATCCCCTAAGCAGCTGCTGCAGTGGACTCACTTTGTTTGCTGTTTGATTAGTTGAAGTTGAGGCTCTGAGTTTGCACTTCCCCTTCACCCTTTGGGTTGGGAATTATCTCACTTTGTTCACATAAGTTGTTTATTGTGGTTACAGAATATTTTCATGCACTCCCAGTTTCCCTTTTTAGTTTTTCACTGCTTTGATATTCCATTTAGATAGCTTCTGTGATCCAAGTTATTGCATTTAAATAGTGGATAGTGTAGGTCTCTGATCCCAAGGGAAACTGCAGAAGTTCTGTAATATGGAGCTTTGAAATCTTAATGCGCTCAGATTTATTGAGTTTCGGGTTTTCTTCAGCTGTGTTCAGGTGAAACCTTAATGGCACTGAAAAAAAAGCAAGCAGGCCTCAAATTGCAAAATTCCAGTGTGATTAAATGAGTTTTCTTTGCTTGTTTTCAGGGGACATCACACAGAAGGGGTATGAGAAGAAGAGAGCAAAGCTGCTGGCTCCGTATGTTCCGCAAACCCAAGGTAGGTCCTTGTTTTGGCTGGAATCACCTCCCACTCCCTTGGCTCCTCAAAGGCTCTGGATCAATCATGAAGGTCCTCAACAACCATTCTGGGAAAATTCTCCAAAATATCTGTGCTGTGTCCTTCTTAATGCCTTGTTGGAGAAACATTAGGATTTTTATAATTTGTTGCTTTATTTTGCCAGAGTAGCTGGAGTCACCTCCTTTGGGTCCAATTGTTACCTTTGGTTCAGAGATCCAGAGCAGCTCAGCTGGTTGCATGTGGGATAATTACATTTAATTGTAAACTGAAGGACGTGGTTGAATGTGTGTCTAATCATTATTTTAGGGCTTACCCGGAATAATTGTTACTGATATGCTGAGATGTTCAGCCATTAAAAACTGATGTGTCCAGTTCTGATTTCAGGCAGTGACTGGCTATGACAGGGAGTCCTGAATGGACCTACTGGAATTTACTGAGCCTGGTCTACTGCCAAAAAAAAAAATTGATAAAGAGTAAAAGCTCAAAGTGCATTTATTGCCCATCAACACCATGGGACTGGGGGAAATGACAGCAGCTCCCTTCAGGCCCTTGATGGGGGAAAATAAAGTTGTCATGTGGCAACTTCCTGACTCCCCCACCCCAAACCACTGCCCAGTTCCTCCTCTCAAGCTGGTTCTCAGGTTGGATTTGGTTGTTTATTCATCTCAAGGTGAGGCTCTTTGAGATTGGGTTTTATACAGTGTATTCTGTCTGAGTTGAAGGAAGCAAGGCAAGCAAAAATGTAATTTAACCTTCAAAATGGAGATTTTGTTACAAACGGCTCTCCAAGTGCTGAGGGCTCCCTGGAGCAGGATGTGATGGGAATCTCAGAGATTTGCTTGCTGCCTATTTATCAAATCTATTTCTGTTACTTAAAGAAACCAAAAACTAATATACACATGACTAATCCCTCTTGATAAGTAGGTATTTGTTGAGCAGGTTTTACAGTCCTCAGGCTAGCATTTGTGCCAGTGGAGAGCTCAAGCCTGAGGAGGAAATGGGGAATCCTTGGGTGGTTCAGGAACTCTTGGCAGCCCTGCTTTTGTCCCGAGTATTCTGGAGTCTGAAGATGATACAATCCTGGCCCCAACCTTGGCACTGTGCATGTTTGATTTGTCTCAGAGAATGTTTAATTAGGAGGGGGAAAAAAGTGTTTGGCAAGACTGGGCTCTGCTCTGTTAATTGTGGGGCTCTGAGAGCTGCCAGTGGAGCTGAGGTCCAGGCAGAAGCCTGGGATGAGGGAGGTCACCAAGTAACCCAGAGGTTTGATTGCCCTTCCGGCCCAGCTCTGCAGCTTTTTATCCATCTCACACCCAGCTGCCCCAGTGTCTGGGAATCTCCTGTTGTAAAAACCCCGTGGAAGTCATGCGTGAGGGATTCGGAATCAGGTCACCTTGGTAATGAGAAGAAAATTCATTTAGTCCACAGCAACAACAACAACAACAACAACAACAAAATACTTAGTGCTGGCATTTCGTGCCATTTCTGTGAGCACTGGACTGGTGTTGGCTGATGGAGTGTCTCCATTCCATGGATGTGAAAGGAGAGGAAGGGAGGGGGGTGATGTGTCAGGGCATGTCAGCAGGATCATTTAGGAGATTCTTACTGCTTGATCTGCTCTCCATTCACATGGCCTCAGGAGTTAAGGCAGCACTGTTAATTACCTAAAGATGCATTTTTTCCTGGTGCAGTATCCATTAAGGTCCATCTAGCTGCTAACTCCTAAAGTCTCTGCAATCTGCGGATCCCAAAATCTGAAGTCCCTAATTTCAGGGACTTCTGCATGATGGGGGTCAGCAGCAAGCACAGCAAATGAAGCCCATGGAGTTGGGCCAGGTGTCCCTGGGTTCTGAGAGTGTGTTCAGGCTGCCCTGGAAACCCTGGAGGCTCAAGTTGGTTATTGCCATGTTTTTATGGGTATGTAGCTTGAAAAATAACATCTTTAAGGAATAGCCAGTCCAGCCTCAGCACTGCTGCTCCATTCTGTTTGCAGACAGTGGAGTTACAGGTTTGCAGCTGCTTCCTTGTGCATCTGGCACTTGTTCTCCTTGTTATTCATGCAAACATTTATCCTTGTTGATCTTCTAATGGTTCAGTCTCTGAATCTCTAAATCATTGGCCCTTCACCAAAACACAGGAATCACAAAGCAGTCAATTCTCATTAGAAACTAAAGACAGTCAACAAATCCATGGCATCCTTCAAAGCCAATCTAAAAGAATTCATTTTTCATCTCTCTGTCATATTTGTCATGTTTCTGCCAGCAGAAAGTGCAGCTGTAGCAGGATTATTCTGAAGGGAGCTCTAAATAAATCACCTGTCACCTGCCAGGCTTGGCTCACTTGTGCTGCTTTGTTGTGTAACCATCAGTGATTTACACTCTTTCCTCCTCTGTGTCTGAACGCTTTGTGAGGCCACTGGAACATGTTATTATGTCAGAGCAAAATATTGAAACAAAGAGCTTGTTCTCTGTGTGTCATGTCACTTAGAGCCACCTCTGATCCCTTCCTAACTGGAATGTCATGTTTGCCCTGTGATGCCCCACGGAGAGATGAGAGGCTTTTACAAGACTTACAAAAGAGCACTGAATATGAATTTAATAATTCATTTAAAATACTGTTAAATCTGCTGCTGACATCTAGTGGGTGCCTGAATTTGTAAATACTTGAGTGATCAGAAAACATGAAGCTTTTCTGTTTGGTCTGTGAAGTCGTGTTGGTTTTGGATCAAAATAAAACTGGGCTGGGCTTGGTGAAGGCAGATAAATGCTACAGAGATGTTAAACTGGTTATCAAGATGAGGAATTTAAAAAATGTCTTTCTACAAGAGAGATACTGAGGGGCTGGGGTATGTCCAGAGATGGGAACAGAGCTGGGGAAGGGGCTGGGGAACTCCTGAGGGAGCTGGGGGGGCTCAGCCTGGAGAAAAGGAGGCTCAGGGGGGAATTTTCACTGCACAACTCCCTGACAGGAGGGTGGAGCCAGGTGGGGGTCAGGAGGATTGGGTTGGACATCAGGAGGAATTTCTCCTTGGAAAGGGGGGTCAGGAATTGGAGCTGCCCAGGGAGGTTCGGAGCGCCCATCCTGGAGGTGTCCAGGGAAGAGCTGCAGATGGCACTCAGAGCTCTGGGCTGGGGACAAGGTGGGGATGGAGCACAGCTTGGACTCGATGGTCTCGAGGCTTTTCCAGCCTGAAGAATTGTGCAATCCTGTGGGGATTCCTGCAGCTAGCTCAGGGTGGTTTGCTGTTATTGTGAGTCCCTGAGCTCAAAGCATTCACCTGAAGTTGTTTACCTAAAACCACACTCCTCAAAAGTGGTGTGACTGGATTGGAAGCTCAGGATTTGTGGTTTCCTCTCCATTTCTCTGATCCTTTGGTAGTTTGTGAGAATTCCAAAGCAGCACATACAGATGACACAGTTGCTCTTGGTTTTGCATGGCTCCAGGTGACAGCCTGGAGGAAATTAACAGCTGGGTGACCTCTGGGTTTTAGTTTTCAAAACTTCCCTCTGACACACAGATTCATTTTAGAATTGAACCTCCAGTAGCAACAATTCCGAGTTGCTCTTGCTGAATTATGTAAAATTATACTGTTTATCAGGTTATCTATTTTCCTTCCTGTTTGAACGGGATAAACAAACTTTTCCTGGATGATAAAGCCACACACTGGACATGCTGAAAGCCAGAACCAGACAACTGGAGGTCTCCTTGGGTTTATGATTAATGGGAACAGCAAAGGCACTTGCTGCTGGTTTATTACGGGTTTTTTTCCAGTCAATAACAAGCTACTCACTGGGACGCTGAGTGAAAAACCAGCTTTGTGACAGCCACAGCCCTGTCATGGGATAAGGGAAGAGTGTGGTCCAAAAAAGCTCCTTTTATTTCCCTCTCCCTGTTTTCCAGGGGTTGATCCAGCATTACAGAAGGAATCCAAACCTCAGATGCCCGTTCCATCTGCAGCTCCAGCCTCGGCATCATCCTCCTCATCCTCATCCAAATTCCACCGAGCTCGCTCAGGGGGAGCCAGAGATGAACGTTACCGATCTGGTAAGGGCAGGGACAGGAGTTCCCTGGATTCCTCCCCATGGAACTTCACATTTGTTCATATCTTTTGGGGCATGAAGGTATCCTTGGATCACAGGCCCAGAGGGGTTGTTTTGCCTAACTAAAATGTGAAGCCAGTTAACTCCACTGTACATGGAGTTCAGAGCTATGCACTGACCCAGCACGGGGTTTGAAAACTAGAACAACTGCAGTGTTCAGGCATCCCCTTGGTGCTGTGCTGGTGCTGAGGCTCTTCCCTCTCGCAGACATCCACACGGAAGCGGTCCAGGCGGCGCTGGCCAAGCACAAGGAGCAGAAGATGGCCCTGCCCATGCCCACCAAGCGCCGCTCCACCTTCGTACAGTCCCCAGCGGATGCCTGCACTCCCCCAGGTGAGGCTCTGTGCCATATAGCTAAAAACCTCATTAAAAATATATATATATTTATTTCAAAATATTTATTTTATTTATTTAAAATATTTATATTTTATTTTAAAATATATATTTTAAATAAAATTTAAATTTTAGTTTTATTTAAAATATATATTTATGTTTTGTCTTGTTATTTATTTACTTATTATTTTATTATTAATAAAATATTTATTAATTATAAATATTATAATTACATTTCTATAGAATTATAATATATTTATAAAATCATAACTTAAGCCTATTACTTCAGCTAAGTAAAACTAACAGCTAGGCTGTTAATTTCCCATGTAAAAAAATTATAAAAATCAATGTACATAACAATCTGTTCTTGTTAAAAAAACAGTTTGCACCTATAAAGAAGGAAATTCTACCCATAAGAATCCTTAAAGAAAATATGTAAACATCTGTGGAAAGAAAAAGCCTTAACATGTACACACACACACACCCTCTAACCAATAAATTGAGTAGCAAAAAAGTTACTAGCCAATTAAACCAAATAACTTTATAAACTATATAAAAATAGACTGTAACATTAAAAATTCAGCTTTTCTGCATTAATAAACCCCTAGAATTCTTCCTGTTTCTGTTACAACAAGGCTGTGCTGGGCTGTCCAGGGATGCATCTTCCAAACCAAGGGGCTGCAATGCTCCTTCGCAGTGTTGCAGCTCTTCAGGGAGTCTGTCAGTCCTCTCTCAGGGCTGGGAAGTGACCTCTCTTCCAGGAGTTCTTGAAGAACCATGTGGTGGGATCCTTGGGATGTCCTGGATGCCCTTAGATGGTCCTTGCGGGTCCAGCCTTGGACCTTGGATGGTCCTTGTGGGTCCAGCTCGGGGTGTTCCATGGTTCTGTGGTTCAAACTGGCCAGAGCTGAGCAGGTCTGGACTGAGCATAATTCACATCTTGATTCTGATGGATAATTCACATCTTGATTTCATGAATGGTTAATGCTTAGCACACAAGAGGAGGTTTTGCAGCCACATTCGTTTCTGGGCAAGACCCTCAGAGGGGTCTGGTGGGATTCCAGACTTGCAGGACTTCTCTCACCCCTGCCATGTGCTGGCTGCAGCAGAATCCCTGGTGGCACAGTGTCTGTCACGATGCATGTGCAGCAGAAATCAATAACCCTCTGTTTTCCAGCAGCTGGATGCACTGGTGACAAATGAGTCCGTGTGGTTTTTGGCAGTGATTTCTATGTTGTGTCTCATTGTGCAGAAGCATCGCAGCCATTTGGATTGACAAAGTCATCCAAAATGTTATGAATCCACATCTCCTGGTGAATTCATAGCTCTGAAACTGCTCTGCTGGGCCACGTCACTCCTCCTCTTCCTCCTTATTTCCTGTTTTATCACACTTCCTTTTTCCCTTCCTTTCTCCGGGGGGCTGGTGCATGTTCCTGGTGTCTGCTTGGGTCTCAGCTCTGTGCTCACTTGTCCAGGACTGCAGCACATCCTGTGCTGGGGGAGTCACACCAGTTGAGGTCAGCACTCACAGCATGGCTGGAGTCAGCCTTTGCCTCAGCTCCTCACTCTGTTCCACTCTGGCAAGTGATAGAACATGATTTAGTACTTTGATTTACCACTCCAGTGTAGGCAGAAAATCACTTTGAAATCACCTAAATTTTAGGCCAAAGCCACCTGTGTGTTTGTGTTTAGCACTGAACAACTCAACATCTCAAGAACTGAGTGCTTGCTTCATGCTAATTAAATAATTAGTTCACAATTTTGGGACAGCCGAGGTATCTGTGCTCTGGGACACACAGGAAGCAGTTCCTTGCTGTAGATTTCTGTTTTGTTTTGGGGTTGGGCTTTTTGTTTGTTTTTTGCAATTGAAAGGGCCCCATTTAGAGCCCAGACAAAAGCATTTTCTGCTGTGGCCTTGGCACACTTGTTTCCTGCATTTTCTTTGTCCCTGGGACTTTGCAGTTTGACAGCGACTCTGACCCTTCACTTTCCAGTTCAGAATGACCAGAGTTAGGCAAAACAGCACCTGATATTATGGAATGTGAACGGAAAAGTAATGAGAGTTAAGTTCTAGGCTTGGAGACCCCAGGGGAAGGATGTTGTCTGAGGAGGTGAATAAAACAGGGGTGAGTGTGTTCCCACCAACAATTCTGCTGCTTTAACCTCTGGTTTGGCCAATGTGGAAAACAGATCTTCCTGTGATAGCCTGTGCTGTTGATATGTGATTGGAAAGAGCATGTTCAGTGCCATGTGCTTTTCCCTAAGCAGCTAGATTTTCTTTCTGCTTCCACACAGACACGTCTTCCGCCTCCGAGGACGAGGGCTCGCTCAGGCGCCAAGCTGCTCTCTCTGCTGCATTGCACCAGAGCTTACAGAATGCTGAGTCTTGGATCAACCGATCTGTTCAGGGGTCATCCACATCCTCATCAGCATCCTCTACACTTTCCCATGGAGAAGGCAAAGGGACCAGTGGGTCACTAGCTGATGTATTTGCCAATACTCGAATAGGTAGGAGCTGGGTACCAACAGAACAATCGCTTCGAGTGCAGACTGTGTTGATAAAGGTGGAGTTGTCCCTTGCAGAAGGGAAATTCAGAGCAAGAGTTTAGCTGGTGTTGATGGAACTTGCTAGGACTGGTTGGAGTTGCACCTTCACGCTGTTGTTTTCCTGAAGAATTTCAGAAGATTGAGGTGGTTGTAAAAGGGAGAGTGGGGAGCAGGAGCTTCTGGAAGCAGGGAGACTCCAGGGACAGTGTGGACAGAGCAGGAGGCACAACTCTGTGTCCTGTGTTGCTTTATGTCTCCAGCTCTTGGGAGCTCCCATGGGTACAAAGCTGCCCAGTGCAAGTGGCATTTTCATCTGTGTCCTGACGAATCCCTCAGGGGTGTCTGTGCCTGTGGAGTGGGGAAATGCTGTGTTGAACATCCTCATTTTGCCCTGAGCCCCCATGGTTTATTGTTTGCGTTAGATCAGGAAAGAAAAAGAACCAAATCCAGCTCTGTGTGTGAACAAATGAGCCTGTCATTAAAAAACAGGGTTAGAGGAGTAAAGCTTTAGCCCAGCTCTTCATGGCTGTCTGAGGAATAACCAGAGCATCCAGGTACTGAGGAGATGGAGCAAAATCTACAGATCTGGATACCCCGGGCTCAGTTTTCTGAGGCTCTGAGGTGCTCCTTGCTGCTGATGCTTCTGTATGAAATGGCCAAGTTTGTTTTTGCTCTGTGTATGTTTGTCCTTTATAGCTGCTGGTGAGGAAATTCCTGCACTGTAGGACATTGTCTGTATTTCATGTGCTCTCTGCTTCTGCTTAACTGGGTTGGGGCAAGCAGCGCTTAGAAGTGCTGGTGATTTTATCTTTCACTTATTTATCTTTTTATTGCTGTTATTTTTGTTTGTTTATTTGCTGGGATGCAAATTGTTTCCTGAAATGGAAAACTGAGGAGATTGCCCATAAAATGTAGTCAATATAATTAATGTCTTTGAAGCAGAGAGGCTGTTTTTAATTGGAGCGTGCAGAAGGCCACATTACCTTTTGCAGTGAATTAAGGTAACACAGCTTTTTACCTCCAGAATATCTACAGTCTAATCTAATTAGTGTCTTATGCAAAATAGAAGCTTTGAATCTCTGTCAGGATTCTATTTGCCACATTCATACCTTGTTAACACCTGGTTTAAATGAATAGAACTCTCACATACACAGTTCTGTACATCTCTCTCTTGAGAGCAATACAACGTCCTGCAGATGTTTAGACTGTACAAATCCATGTCCTTTCCAGTGATTTTAAAAGTTCAGTGCATGAGAAGTATTCTTTGCCACTGTGTCTCCAGAGGGATGCAGAAGTGAGTTATTTTTTCTCCTTAGAAAAAGGGAAATCGACACATAATCAATCACAAAATCCTGTAAGTGGGAATTATTTGGGATTTGACTTCAGACTATCTGTTAAACCCAACCCATAGTTTCAGATTGTTGGGTTTTTCCTTTGTAAGCGACAGTTGCTGGTGCTGTTAAGCCAGAATAGAATATTCTTGCCTATCAGATGACTGAACCTGCTGGGTTGTGTAAAGAAACCCCACATTAGCAAAATCCCTTGTTTAAGAGACAGTTCACGGGAGAATTCCTGCAGGGTGCAGTTGCAGCCTTGGCTGAAAGGCAGGACAATGTCTTCAACTTGAAGCAGAAGTAAGACCGAGCTCACACCATTCATTGAATTTACTCTGTAGCTGCTGGACAAGCTCTGTAACCACCAAGCTGGAAGGGATTGAAACCCAACACAATTTTTACTGATCTGCTTTGGTCAAATTCCCACATGTTTTGTTTTCAAAGGCCGTCACTCACAAAAAAGCTAAACAGTAGAATTCTAGCAAGAGAGATCAATGCATAGGTGAGGGAGGGATTTGTTCAGGACTTTGGATGTTTCAGAGCTCACATGAATCTCAAACTTTTAAACTTTTTTTTTTTTTTGCAGTACTGAATGTCAAGAGATTGAGCTTCAAAGTTAGAAACCAAGAACAGGAATTCTGTTTTGCTGAAGCACTTTTCTGACATGGACAAAACCTTGTGCCTTTGGTTTTTGGTTTCCAGAGCAGATGCTGTGCCTCTCCTAGAGCTGCTGAACCTTTAGGAATCAGTGTGTTTAGCATTAATGAGGGTTCCCATACATCCAACCATGCAATCCTTAGGATTATTGGGAACAGGTGACTGACACTGAAATAATAAAAAGGTGTATTTAGCAGCTTTCTTCTTTTTCTAGAAAGTTTCTCAGTCCCTCCAGATGTCACAGCAACTACCTCCACCCCCTCACCACGGCCAGCAGCCATCGACCTCCCTCCCTCTGGGATTGTGAAGGGGATGCACAAGGGATCCAACCGCTCCAGTCTCATGGACACTGCAGATGGTACGGAACCCTCGGGCACCCAGGGGTGCCAGCAGCGTCCAGAGAGGCCTTAAATCACATCAGTTGTTCTCCCAGCTCTGGATGATCTCACAGAATCACTTTGACAGAAGAGACCTTCAAATCGAGTCCAACCCAGCCCCAATGTCCCAACTCAACCCTGGTCCCTCAGTTGTTCCTGAGTCGTTATCTCATTTAAGCTCTTCACAAAATCACAGTGGTTTGTTTTGCATTAAGGTGTTACTGTGCTGCTATTGTGGTGTTGGCATTAGGGGGAATTTCTTCATGGATGGGGTGGTCAGGCTTTGGAAGTGCCCAGGGAGGTGGTGGAGCCCCAAGCCCCTGGAGGTGTGTGGGAAGGACTGGACGTGGCACTCACTGCTCTGGTCTTTCCCTCCAGGTGTTCCTGTGAGCAGCAGAGTCTCCACAAAAATTCAGCAGTTGCTGAACACCTTGAAAAGACCTAAAAGACCACCCCTGAAAGAATTCTTTGTGGATGATTTTGAAGAAATTGTGGAAGGTAATAGCACAAATAGTGATTTTATGCACATTTGTTACAACTGGATACTCTGGGAGCTGAGCTCTTTTTGCTGTTGTTCTCAAGGTTGACTCAGATTCACTGTTTGCAGCAGCCTCCTTGAACAGTCTGACACAAAACCAGTGTTTGAAGTAATTCACTGTTCTGCTGAGCTTTGGGGGACCTCCTCAACACTAAACTTCTTAAAAAATATTTAAATAGATTTTAAAATCCCTTTCATTTACTAGTGTTTTTAATTTCCCAAAGGGGATTGTCCTCACTGGTGATTTTATTCCAGCATTATTTTGTAAGGTTTTCTTTTCTGCAGTTCTGTGTTCCTTTCCTTAAATGTGTTGAACACCTTTGAACAACATCCTGTGAGAAGCCTCTGTTCATGATCTCTTGTTCTGTGCAAGACTTCCCGGGAAAAGGGATGGAATGGGTTTTTATGTGCTTTTCCTCATTCCTTTAGGTTTATTTTCAGTTTATTTCAAGCTGAACTGCCAGGTGATAAATGGGCAATACGGGGAATATTATTTTACTTGGATTATATTAGAAATACCAACAGATTCTGGAAATAACATTGAATTTTCTCAGTTCCCCAGCCTGACCCCAACCAGCCCAAGCCCGAGGGCCGCCAGATGACCCCGGTGAAGGGGGAGCCCCTGGGAGTGGTCTGTAATTGGCCTCCTGCCTTGGAAGCAGCTCTGCAGCGCTGGGGAACCACTCAGGCCAAGTGTCCCTGCCTGACAGCCCTGGATGTGACAGGAAAACCAGTTTATACCCTCACATATGGTGAGTTGAGCCTCCCCTGCTCAGCTGCTGCCAAAGAGCACAGGGCTCGTGGGTTCACAGGGAATGGGAAAACCTTCCTGGTCTTTGCCAGGGTTGTGGACAGAGCAGTGGAAGTGTAGGTGGTAAAGAAGCCAAGCTGGGAGCTGTTCTCTTGTCTGCTTGATGCAGAGCTCTGCAAGTCTCTGTTCTCTGTCTTCCAGGCAAACTGTGGAGCAGAAGTCTCAAGCTGGCCTACACCCTGCTTAATAAACTGGGGACCAAAAATGAACCTGTGTTAAAACCTGGAGACAGGGTAAGGACTTTGGGACTTTCTGGAGTAAAACCAGAGGTTTGGGGGCTGGAACTTCCCACTGACACCATAGTGAGACTCTGACCTCAGGGACAAGGCTGCTTGGGACAGAAATTGGTGTGATTTTTCAGGGGTCCTGGCTCCCCTGTGTGCAGCTTCCTGTGTCTTGGCTGTGTGTGAACCTTCACATACCCAGGCACTGTGTGAGGAGCTCAGGCACATTCCACACATTCTGTGTGAGGAAGAGTGTGAAATAGCACCAAATTTTCCTAGCTTCAGTCACTCTAGATGTGGATTTTGAAATGTTAACTTGTGGGTTGCAGGTAGCCCTTGTGTATCCCAACAACGACCCCGTGATGTTCATGGTGGCATTTTATGGCTGTCTCCTGGCTGAAGTGATCCCAGTGCCTATAGAGGTACCTCTTACCAGAAAGGTAACGTTGATGGAACTTGGAGGAGTGATGTGGGATGGAAACCAAGTCAGGCCAGAGCCTCTGACAGCATTTCACAGCCTCCAGCTGCTGCCTGAGCAGCTCTGTACCAACAAGGACTTTTGGGAGCTTGGATTGGCATTTAAAAATGGAAAAACATACTGATCAGAGCTATGCTGAGCAGCTGGAGATGGTCAATTCTCCTAAATGATGCAGTCTTCACTTCCTTACTGCAAATAATTTATACAGAACAGATTATAGTGTGGATCTGCCCCCTGGTTGATTGGAGGGGGCTCAATCCAGCCTTGCTGAGCTCTGCCAGGCTCTGATTTTGCTGGACATGGAGGTGCTCAGTGCTCCTGAAGACACTGAGGCACTTCTTGTAAATTATTTGCCCAGCAAAGTGTTTTCTTTACCCTTACCAGAATTTTTGCACTGTTGCCATATTATTGCTGTGTCAAGAGCTGTGTGAAACTATAGGATTTCATAAGAGTAACAAAAACAATGGGGTCATGGCAGACATTGTGGCAGGAGAGGTGGCAATGAGCTGGGAGCTGGTCTGACAGGTGGCAATGAGCTCAGGGAACACTCAGGGACTCACAGAGTGTTGATTTCATTCTCTGCACTGTGACAGACTGCTATAACAAACAAATGCAAAATTAAAACTTCTCCAGTATTTGCCCAATCAGTTTCTGAGTGAGCCTCCTCATTTTATCATTGTGCAACAGAAATTGGCTCCAGGGGATGGAGAGGTCTCGTTATCCCAGTGTAATTACATGGTTTGCTTTTTTTGCCTCTCAATTCCTCTTTGCAGCATCTGGGTTTCCTTTAATGCCAGGAGATGGGGTGAGCTCCATGCCTGGGTGCTGGGCAGGAGCTCTTGTTTCCCCTGGATTTCACATCCAGTGCATTTTAACCTTGCCAGTGTCATGTTTCATGGGGTCACAGCATGGTTTGAGTTGGAAGGGACCTTAGGGACCATCCAGTTCCATCCTTTGCCATGGGCAGGGACACCTCCCCGTAGCCCAAGTTGCTCCAGTTGTGATTCTGTGATCTTGTGTGGAAATTGGTTGTTTTCTTCTTTTCCTTGCCATTCCTTCCCCCAGTCCCCAAAGCATTATCAAACCCTTGGATTTTGATAAGGGAAAGCTGACTTTTGTCATCTTTGAGCAGGAGTGACTTTTCCCCTCTTCCCTCAGGATGCTGGTGGGCAGCAGATTGGTTTCCTGCTGGGGAGCTGTGGCATTGCTCTGGCCCTCACCACTGAAGTGTGTCTGAAAGGGCTCCCAAAAACCCAGAATGGAGAAATAGTGCAGTTTAAAGGTGAGTTGGTTACAGGTTGGCTTTTGAATGAACTTTTGCTGCAGCTGAACCACCTGAACGGAACTGTCAGGACTCTGAAGGCACTTGGGGGGTAAAGGGGCAGCTCCTGATCCATCAGCAAAATGTGTAGGATTTGTATTTGTGGTGTCTGACACAGCTGCTCTGCTTTCTGGGGGTCACAAGGAGCCACCCCCCAACCAGGGTGGTGCTCAGGTTTTTCAGTGGCATTTGGCAGGTTCCAAGGCACTTTTATTCACAAGCTTTACTTAGGAATGCTGCAGGGATCTTCCCTGAGGAGAGGAAGTACCTGGTTTGCCCACTGAACTCCCTGATGAGAAATGAGATGAACCTTCTGGCTGGTAGCTGGGCTTGGCTTGGAATTTTGCTTGTGTAACTGAACTTGGACAAATGATGGGGTTTAGTGTATTCTTGCAGAATATAAATCCCTCAATAAATAAACTGATATTAATGTACCGTTTAATTTTGGCTCCAGGTTGGCCCAGACTCAAATGGGTTGTGACAGATTCAAAATATCTCTCCAAATCTCCCAAGGACTGGCAGCCCAACATCTCAGCAGCAGGAACTGAGCCAGCATATATTGAGGTAAGTGCTGAATGGGGAATAGAAAGTACCTTCCGTGAGCTGAATTTAATGTTCTAATCACCAGAGGGAGAATAGTTTCACCTCACTCCCTTCAACTTCCCACTTTCCTGCCACTGAAACAAGCTTTTCACTGGGGACATCCTGCTGTGAAGCTCATTTTGGGTTTGAATCCCTCTGTGGCCTTGAGCACTGCTTGGAATAAGTTGGAGAGTTGTTTTTGTTCCAAAAAAAGTGAGGGATGGAGACAGCTGAGCTCTGAGGTGCTGCTTGATAACCCCATTTCTGCCAGTGCTTGAGCCAGCAGCAGTTGGAATTCTCTGTTCTTGCAGTAATGCTGATTTTTGTTCCTATGCCAGGAGGTAACTTGTAGGGATTGTGTTGGTTTTCTCAGCTTTTATTGAGACAATCAAGAAGTGTTTTAAAAGATTTTATTCTATTACCAGTCTTGATGAGTAGTGAGACACAAGAGATGTAAAATTCAATGCCATTCTATCAGAAGCTAACTTATTTTCTAGTTACAATACCTTTTAAATTACAATACCTTTTTCAGCTTAAATGCTGCTGTTACTTCTAACACCAATCACCTCTATTTTTTCCTACCTGGTCCTGCTACAATGCATCTTTCACAGTTCTAATTCTCTGAAATTATGTAAGCTTTCTATCAAATCTGAAAAATTCTTTACAAATCCATTTCCCACAGGATTGCAGCAGTTTCAGTGGTGGTTCAGCCATCCTGGAACACAGATTGGTTTTTCAGTTTGTTACAGAGTAGGAAGAGATGTCATGAGCAGCAGTGACACTGAAATAAACACAAACATTCATTTTTTCTCCCATCCACATGGAGATTTTCCACGTGTGCCACCACAATAACCATCTCCTCAGGTCTAAGCTTTCACACAGAGAGAAAACTTTATTTTCACATGGATTCTGTGATTTAACTTCCTTAATTTCTCTCTTCCTTAACTCCCTTTAACTTCTGTCCTTGCAGTACAAGACCAGCAAGGAGGGCAGTGTCATGGGTGTCACCGTGTCCCGTGTGGCCATGCTGGCTCACTGCCAAGCCTTGTCTCAAGCCTGCAACTACTCTGAAGGTGGGTGAGGCCACAGAGCATCAAGGGTTGGCAACATTGAGTGGTTGCCTCTCGTATCTTCAACAGCTGTCTCTGAGTAACCAATATTTACTTCCAAAAATAAATACAATTTGAAAGTGCAGATTAATTCTCTCCCTGAAAGTGAAAATTAGCTGTGATGTTTTTCCATCCAAAATGGCATCGTTTTCACTGCCATGATGAAGAGGAATAAAAAGGGGGATTTATATCATTTCTATGAATTTACTGAGTCTGTTCTGATGAACCAAAAGAGGAACAAATGAATGAAAAATGGAGCATTTTTCACCAAGTTGGAGTCCCCTCTCACTGATGGCGCCCATAGAAATGTCTTTCATTGCTGATATTGTGTAAATACCAAAGTTTCTGGGGCTGTTCTGGTCCTGTGAGGTTTTTTTGGGGAACCCAGAAATGGAGGTTGTAAGGTGCTGGTGATATTCCAGAGGGTTTTGCTGTAGCTTATGGTTTATTCTGGTCTGCCTTGTAAATCAAGCTAATCCCTACATCCATGAGTGAAGCTATTTATAGAGCTGTAGGTCACAGAGGTTTAAAATGCAAAGTTTGCCTTTAGAATCCATCACTTGAGCTGCCATCACTGCTGGGAGTCAGGGCTTGAGCGATGCTCCCGAGCTCCCCTTCCCTCCCCTGCTCGTGCATAATGAGCTCCAGACCCTTCCTGTCCTACTGATGGACATCTCAGGCTGGAATGTGATTTCCAGCTGGCAGCTGGATTTCCAAATGTGATTTCCTTGCAGCTTTCTGGACGTGCTCCTGCTCAGGCATGGACGTGCAGTTGTTACTTTGCATGGCAGGGAGCTGTGATCAGTAACACCTGTAATCTCACAGGGCCCTGGGCTGCCCCTGGAGCAGGTCTGACAGGGCAGGGATGTTCATCCTTGTGCAGATTCCAGAATAAGTGATGGGCACAGCTGTGCTGGCACGTTGCACTTGACAGCTTCACCTTTCTTTTCCCAGGTGAAACAATAGTGAATGTGTTGGATTTCAAGAAGGATGCAGGGCTGTGGCATGGCATTCTAACGGTGAGTTGGTTCCAGAGCTCTCTGGAATGAGAGATTAGTGATTAGATGGGATATTAGGAAAAATTTCTTCCCTGTGAGGGTGGGGAGGCCCTGGCAAAGGGTGCCCAGAGAAGCTGGGATCCCTGGAAGTGTCCAAGGCCGGGTTGGATGGGGCTTGGAGCACCCTGGGATAGTGGAAGGTGTCCCTGCTCATGGCAGGGGTCGTGCTGGATGAGAATTAAGGTCCCTCCCAAACAAACCCACTCCAGAATTCCATGATTCTATGGTACCAGAGTCCGTGGCTGGGAACATTACCTGTTAAAACAACCATTTCCCTCCCTGCCAAAATCTCCAGTTCCCTGGGGGAACAACAGAATCATCCTGACTAAACCTCTGTGAACTCCTGATGGGGTGGAAGTTGATGGGTACTGAGGGTGACTCTTATTTCTAATAACTCAATGGAAGGTTTGGGATCCCTTTCCTAACAATCTTTTTCCTGTTTTTCAGAATGTAATGAACAAGCTGCACACCATCAGCGTGCCCTATTCTGTGATGAAAACCTGTCCTCTCTCATGGGTGCAGAGGGTTCATGCCCACAAAGGTAACTTGGGGGGGATCCACAATTTCAGCTTGGAGTTCTCAGGATCCAAGAGTGAGGGGCATTAAAATCTCAAATGCTTTAAACCCTTCTTGCTCCTCCATGACAAATCTCAAGGGCCAAGAGTTTCACTGATGTCCAAAGGTAGTTGATTTTTCTTTTCCAGTGTTAGATATTATTTTCTAGATCCTCAGGCAGGGCTGGAGCTCATATCTGTAAGACTCAGTGGGAGATTTTAAGCCCCCAGTCATGTGGATGCTTATAAAACTCCTTGCATTGGTGACTTGCCAGAGGTTGGAACAGGAATGTAACAGCTTGGGAGGACAGGGGACTTTGCCATTTATTTCTGTGCACAGTCCTAATGCCATGTCAGTGGTGGGGAACACGATGGGGATCTTGTGATTTGGAGCCAGTTTCTTTTATGAAACCAAGGAAATGCTAGAGTGCAGCAGGAGCCCTTGGTCCCTGGCCTCCCTGAGGGCTTCCAGAGGGTGCTAATGATTTATGGCCTTTGGAGGAGGAGTTGTGAGGATGACAGACCCTGGCTCAGGTGGTGGCAGTGCCACAGCAGATGCCATTGTGTGTTGGCTTTGCTGTTACTGCAGCCTCAGTTATTTAAGGCTCCCTTGCTTAGGTGAGAACTCCCTCGTTTGGGGGTCTCAGACCATGTGAGTTCTATGAAAATAACTCTTGGAAAGCTTTGGTTTGCCCTGAGGTGGTGTTTTTGCGTTTTGCAGCAAGAGTTGCTCTGGTGAAGTGTCGAGACTTGCACTGGGCCATGATGGCCCACCGGGACCAAAGAGACGTGAGCTTGAGCTCACTGCGGATGCTGATCGTCACCGACGGCGCCAACCCCTGTGAGTGTCCCCAGCCCTGCCAGGCCTCTCTGCAGCCCCTGGCAGCAGGATCAGCTCCCTTGGAGCTCTCCTCTGGGGCAGAGCTCGGTCTGCTGCTGCTTGGGCACAGGACAAGGGTGTTTCGAGGTTTTTGTGTTTCCATCCTTTGGGCTGTGAGAGATCCTGCAAAGCAGGAAGAGGGAGAGTTGAATGGGGGGCAGTGTTTATAAAATCAGAGAATTGTTCAGGCTGGAAAAGATCTTTAAGACCATTGAATCCAGCCCTTAACCTAGCACCATGTTCACCACTAAACCCTGTTCCCACGTGCCACGTCCACACGTCCTTTAAATCCCTCCAGGGTTTGTGATTCCACCTGGGCAGAATCCACTGTTTGAATATCCAGTCTGGGCTTGTTCCAGTGCCTGACCATCCTTGGAGTGAGGAGATTTTCCTTCCTGTCCGACCTAAACCTCCCCAGCACAACTTGAGGCTGCTTCCTCCTGGAGTTTCCCAAATCCTCCTCCTGACCCTTCCTGTAGATGGGCATGAAATCAATATCTGTGAAGTCCTGGTGGCATCTTTTCTTTCTTCCTAGGGTCTGTTTCCTCCTGTGATGCCTTCCTGAGCTTGTTTCAGAGCCATGGGCTCAAACCAGAGGCGATTTGTCCCTGTGCCACCTCCCCCGAAGCGATGACCGTTGCAATCCGGAGGTAACAGATTGAGTCATCCAGCCTGGGCTTTCTTCACACTTGGGTTGGTCAGAGTTGATTTAAGCATGTAATAAACTCCTCTGACATTTACTCTGTGTGCTCAGGTACTCAAGTTGCTGAGCTTTAAACCTCCCTCCTGAGATCCAAGTGATTTCTGAGGTGTGTGACAGCAGTGCCTGAGCTCTGCTTTTCCTCCTCCTGATTTCCACAGCTTGGGAGATGTTCTGAATCTGAGATGAGATTTGAGATCATTTGAACACTTTCATACTCTGTTTCTGTCCATTGCTGGCTTCTGTAAGAAACAGCCCTGCAGTCATGTGGCCTGGGAGCTGAGGTTTGCCATGGGGTGAGATAAGGAGCTGGCAGAGGAGCTGCAGTACCCAGGAACACAATTCCTTAGGGATTGAAAATTTGGGTGGGAGTCCTTACTGCCATCACAGTTTGAAATGATTATGCAAAGCAGAGACACTGAACACACCTATTTCTGTTGCTGTGCCATCTCCATCTGAGTCTAACACCAAGCTGGATGCCTGATTGAGTGTATTTATTCATTTTGTGTCCTTCCCAGGCCTGGAGTCCCCGGGGCCCCTCTGCCAGGCAGAGCCATCCTGTCCATGAACGGGCTGAGTTTCGGTGTCATTCGGGTCAACACCGAGGATAAAAACTCTGCTCTCACTGTCCAGGACGTCGGGCACGTGATGCCAGGAGGTAAAAACAGGCAGGAGGCTGATGGGAGATGTTTTTGGGGATGTTTGAGGAGCAGAATGGGTCAATGTTCTCTCCCACATCAGCCTCAGTGTGGGAGAGGTGGGGCAGTGCCAGACTCAGTCATTTCTGTCACGATTGAACGTGTCAGTTCTCACACAGGGCAAAATTTGGAGCTGTTTTTAACAAAGCCTGATTTGTCCTAGGCATGATGTGTATAGTGAAACCAGATGGGCCACCCCAGCTCTGTAAAACAGATGAGATTGGTGAAATCTGTGTGAGCTCCAGAGCAGGAGGAATGATGTACTATGGGCTGGCAGGGGTGACAAAGAATACTTTTGAGGTATGTCTAGCAGAATGCATCTTTCCTGCCCCATTTTCTGTGTCAAACTGGTGGTCTTGTACAACCCCTTGGGTTTGTAACTGAAGTGTTAATGTTGTTTTTAAAAACATGCACTGGAAATCTCCTTGCAGTTAGAGATACTCAGAATCCCCTCCATAAGCATCTCCCACCCTGGCTGTACTGAGGGTTCCCTCCCCTTTTCCTCTTCCCTTCACTCATGATAAGTGCAATTCTTGGGGTGGTTTTTCTCCACAATTTTGGGGTGGTTTGGGAAGGTTTTTCTCTCCCCAGGCCTCCAATGTCCTCCTTTGTGTTGCAGGTGATCCCTGTGAACTCCTCTGGCTCTCCAGTGGGGGAAGTGCCCTTCGTGCGCTCCGGCTTGCTGGGATTTGTTGGACCTGTACGTGAGGCAGCTCAGAGCCTGCACTGCTCTGGCCCTTCAGCCTTTCAGAGAAAAGCTTTTGGGGAGGGAGGATGTGTGAGAAGAGCTCGCTGTGAGTTCCTCACTGTTGCCTTCTTGTCTTGCAGGGCAGTTTGGTGTTCGTGGTTGGGAAAATGGACGGGTTGCTGACAGTGAGCGGGAGAAGGCACAACGCCGATGACATCGTGGCCACTGGACTGGCCGTGGAGTCAATAAAAACAGTTTACAGAGGAAGGTCAGCACAAGAAACCCCATCACCTGCTGCATGTAATAAAGCAAAGCACAAGCTTTAGTACTTTCTTGGATTTCTCTTTGGTAGCTCAGTTAAAGTAAACATATTTTTGATTTGGGTAGTAATTGCCCTGGTCCTGCCCAACACAGATCTTTTTCCCACTATCCAGCCTGGCTTTTCATCAAGTCTGAGCTTTAGGGAAAGCAATCAAGTAACAAGGATAAGTCAGGCACATGGAGAAATTAATTCTCTGTCTCTGCAGAGTTGTAGTTGTTAGCTGCTGGCTGGTGCAGCAAAGAAGAGTTTCATTAATGTCCAAAGATATTTGATTTTTATTTAGCAGTTGTGGATACAATTTACTAGATCTTCAAGCAGGGCTGGAGCTCATATCTCCAGGACTTAGTGAGAGATTTTAAACCATCCTGTAGGTGCCTTTAAATCTCCTTTCATTTGGGCTTTGCCAGAAGTTGGAACAAGAATGTGACAGCGGGTTGGGAGAACGGGGGACTGTGCCATACGGAAATTCCATCAGAAAGTAGAGTTAACCCCTTAAATACTCCCCAGTCTTTCCTTTTGACTCAACGTTAATTGTCTGATGCTTTTTCACTTGTTTTTGCCCCATGGTTATTTTAACAAGTGTGAATTCTGTGAAAAAGTCCTGTCTTTAATCTCTCCTTGGCCTCCTGTTTCTGAGGAGTGAAACTGGAGTGTGGCTCTGCCCTTTTCCTTAGGATTGCTGTGTTCTCCGTGTCTGTGTTCTACGACGAGAGGATCGTGGTGGTGGCAGAGCAGAGGCCAGATGCATCTGAGGAGGACAGTTTCCAGTGGATGAGTCGGGTGCTACAGGTACAGCCAGGGGAAATCCTGCAGCTTTTGGGGTGTGGGCAGAGCAGAGGCCACCGATGGCCCCAGTGGAGGTGCCACAAGCTTTGCATCCCTCTTGGCACAAGGTGTTTGTGCACGGTCACAAGCTGTGTCCAGGCTGTTCTGTTGTGTCCTCAGGGAGCTGGAGTGACAGAACAAGGGGAATGGCTTCAGACTGAAAGAGGAGGAATTGAAGTTAAATTTTGGGAAGAAATTCCTCCACCAGTCTGGGATTCCATGAATCCCCGAGAACAGAGGGGCTCTGGCAGTCTCCTCTCAGAACTGCAGAGCAGATCTGTGCTCAAGCTTTTGACTTCTGCTTTTAGTCTGGATCATGTGGAGCTCAGAGTTTGGCTTTAAAGCCACCCTTTTCTTTGGAGATGCATTTTCAGCAGGGACCAAGTGGGCAGGGAAAGGCCAGAACAGCTGAATGAGCGTGGTCCTAAAGGAATGAGTAACAAGTACTTCCTTTGAGAGCTGCCTGCACTGCATGTGTGCCATTCCAGGAATGACATTCGGGGAGTGAAGTGTGCAAGTTGGGGTGGAAAACCAGGGAAGTACCTGGTGCTCTGAATAATGGCTCAGATGCCTGAATGCTGAGGCGGGCAGGAGGGAACAGAGTGTGATGCTTCAGACGAGACAGATGGATACAATCCCGAGATCAGAATCGTGTGATTCATAGGCAGCTGTGGGTATTTTGGGATTTTGGTGATGAAGGATTTAAAAATGGATTTGGTGTCTGTGAAATGGGCTGTAAAGGCAGGGGTGTACCCAGCACTCCAGGCTCACTGCAGGACTCACTGGTGGCACAGAGGTCAGATGGGATGTCAGTGATTGACTCGCAAGCCCAGGGATTTGTCTTGCAGTGTGTAAGTGCATCAGCAGCAGCAGACTGTGCCCAGCAGTGCCAGGAATGCCAGTGACCATCTCTCCTTTCTCTAGGCCATTGACAGCATTCACCAAGTGGGTGTTTACTGCCTTGCTCTCGTGCCAGCCAACACATTGCCAAAAACTCCGCTGGGAGGGATCCACATCTCCCAAACCAAACAGCACTTTCTGGAGGGCTCTCTGCACCCCTGCAACATCCTCATGTGCCCACACACTTGTGTGACAAACTTGCCAAAGCCCAGGCAGAAACAGCCAGGTAACCTGAACCTCTTTTGTTTGGTGTTGTTGAACTGGGGCTCAGTGCTCAGCCTCAGGGACTGGGTGATGTCCTCCCCCCCTGTCCCACGTGCTGGGGACCAGGGCCTGTCTTATGCCCCATGGCTGGGGCATGTTCCAGGCCTCTCTTTGCCTGTGTTAGTCAGGAATTTTAATTCCCACCTTTGAACTCCCTGGGATTCTCCCTCCTGATGAATAGAGACCAGCAATGCCTGCTGAGCTCCATCAGTGAGGCTCATTCCCAGGAGCAGTGGGATCCTGCAGGGACTCTCTGTACCTTTGCTGTGCTCCTTCCCAAAGTGCTGCTGTCTCTCCACAGGTGTGGGCCCTGCCTCTGTGATGGTGGGGAACCTGGTTGCTGGGAAGAGAATTGCTCAAGCCTCTGGGAGAGATCTGGGTCAAATAGAAGACAATGATTTAGTTAAAAAGGTAAATCAGTGTTTGTGCCAGCTGGAGAATGGGAAGGAGTTTTCCCTCCTGTGTGCAGAGCAGCACTGGGGAGCACTGAAGGAGAAGCTGGTGTTGAATTCCTTCCTGTCTCTTCCAGCACCAGTTCCTGACAGAAGTGTTGCAGTGGAGAGCTCAAGCGACTCCTGACCACCCACTCTTCCTTTTATTGAATGCCAAGGTACGGTCAGTGCTGAGTTGTTGGGTTTTAAGGTCCATGTGCTATCCAGTGCCGGTTGGAGAGTCTTTAAAGTCTTTTGCCCTCTGCAGTGCCTCTCTTTAACCTCTGTATCAGATTTTACCCATAGATTTGTAACTTAAAACCTGACCCTTTGACCCTCTAGGTCCCTTCAGCAAATGGCTGTCATGGTTTGACACTTCATTTTAAAACTGAGCGTGTTTGTAGGTCCCACTGGTTCCTGTATCAGTTAATGGTGTATCCCTTGGTGCCACCATCCCTATCAATGGTGTTGAGTATATTCTGGCAAGGTTCTGGTGCAAGAAGACCTGAACTGACTCCCTGGAAGGTAGAATTTTCTAGAGCAGATCTAACTCCATCTCTGTCCTTTGGTACTGTAGTGGATGAGTGGCTCACTGGGCACAGCAGCCTTTAGGTAGAGATAACTCTTAGCTGTAGCCTCCTGCTAGCCAGCAAGCTTGGGTTTATCTCAGAGCAGCCAGTTTGTGTTGTGCCAGCCCCTGTTTAGAGCATTTTTGTCTCCTTTCAAGGGAACCACTGTGTGCACGGCCACCTGCCTTCAGCTGCACAAAAAGGCCGAGAGAATCGCATCAGTGCTGTGTGACAAAGGCCATCTCAATGCAGGAGACAATGTGGTGCTTCTTTATCCTCCTGGTGAGTGAGTCCCACTGGGGAAACACAGCCTGGGCTTGCTTTGGAGTCTCACTGGGATCTGGAAATACAGGAAGGGCACTCAGTGCTAGTGAGAGGTGCTCACTGGTGTGTCCTGACTGTCCTTGGAGTCGTTTGGTGTTCCATTCCTCTATGATGGAGATGCTTTCCTTGTGTGGTTCCTTTACTGTCCCCATTCCCTATCCCAAGCTTTCTCAGCTTCCTTGTGCTGCCCTTGCTGCTGGGCTGCTGATGTTGCTCACCTGTGCTGTGGGAGGAGCAGAGCAGTCCCTGCTGTGCCCAGGGGCCCCTCCCCAGTGTCCCCCTGTGGTGTCCCTGCAGGCATCGAGCTCATCACGGCCTTCTACGGCTGCCTGTACTCGGGCTGTGTCCCCGTCACCGTGCGCCCGCCCCACGCCCAGAGCCTGGTGGCAACACTGCCCACAGTGAGGATGATCGTGGAGGTGAGTGACAGCCTGGGCTCCAGGGGTGACACCTGTGTCACAGGGACTGTGGCTGGAGCGGGGCTGGGTTGGTCACGGGCTCCTGAGAGTCACACTGGCTGCTCCAGCCTCCTGCTCCAGGGGTGACACAGTTAACCGAGCTCATGGTGTCTGTGTCAGAGGGATTGAGGCACATCTTGGAGCTGAGGGACAGTGTTCTCCTTCATAAAATGCCAGAGAGAGAACCCCCTCCTCACACACAGAGTGCAGGTGCTTTCTGAGAACACCAACGTGGTGTTGCCACCCAGAATTTCACCTGGACACTCCTGAATGCTGGGGAAGTCCAAATCCTGCAGTTAAGTCACTTCCCAAGCCCAGTAACCAGGGGACGGCATGGGGAAGAAAGCTGGATCTTGCTGTGACGCCTTCTCACCTGCTCTAGGAGTTCTGCCAGGGTCTGTGCAGGCTGGGCTGCACTGGGGGTTTAGTGAAGCAGAAGCAGAGCAGAGTGTGCAAAAGGCAGAGAAAGGAATTCAGGTCTGCTGAAAGAAACTGGCTGTAGATGATAAAATAGTCTCTGCACACCAGCTCTTGCAGTGGCAGTGCTGCTGGGACATGCTCCTGCCTCTTTGTTTCAGTGAGTGTTCATCTTTGCAGGTCAGCAAAGCCGCCTGCATCCTCACAACCCAGACCTTGATGAGGCTGCTCAAGTCCAGAGAGGCAGCTGGTGCTGTGGATGTGAAAACCTGGCCAACCATCATTGACACAGGTGAGCTCCCTGGCCAAGAGGCTCCTTGAAGTCCTGTGGAGGGGTAACTGGAGACTTCCAAAGGGACTGTCCCACATTTCATTGAGTGGCTCTTGAAAATTTGTTTGAATATGCACAAAAGCTATCCAAAATGTGCCCTTGTTCACTGAGAACTCTTCTGTATTGAGCTGTGCATGGGAAATGATTACAGTGATTTCTGGAGACAACTTTAGTCTGCTTAAGACAAGGGCGAGTTGGTCTTTTCTCCCTTTTCCTGAGAATAAATTTTCTTGGCAAGAGTTTTGCCATACACTAGCCTGTCTTTTCTGAAAAGAGAATTAATGGAAGGCTTTATCTTCCATCTCTGGTGTTTTGAAAGTCGTGTTCTCCTTTCAAATACCAGTCAAGTAACCAAAATTAACCCATTTGTTTCTCTCTTGCACAGATGATTTGCCCAGGAAGAGGCTGGCCCAGATCTACAAGCCACCTACACCTGAAATGTTGGCATATCTAGATTTTAGTGTTTCCACAACAGGCATGCTCACAGGAGTAAAGGTATAGTAACGAGTTAGGAGATGGGCATTTGTGTCTTGTATTGCTTGACCCTCTGAGCCTCCTCCCATTGACTTCCACCTCCAAGTTGTAGCTTAAACAGAGACCCTGATTTTCTCCTAACAAAGCTGTGGGCTTCAGTTCACTGAGTCCTGCTGAAGAGGGAAACAGGTCTGCACAGAGGGGTCAGGAATTCTGCTGCTGCCTCCCCCTGGAGAGCTGCCTTGGGAGAGCAGCAGAGCTCTGAGCTCCACCAAGAGCAGAAGAGGGATGCAGTCAGAAAAAAGAGGACAAGACACTAAAAAGGAAAGCCTTAGACTGTTGTTAATGCTCACATGTGTTTGGAGTTGGAATCACAGGACAGACAGCGTTGGGAGGGACCTCTGGAGATCTCCCAGTCAAAGGCAGGGTCACACAGAGCAGGTGACACAGGAACATGTCCAGGTGGGTTTGGAATGTCTCCAGAGAGGAATATTCCAAAATCACCCTGGGAAGCTGTTCCAGTGCTGCCACCTCCATAGAAAGTTTTTCCTTATGTTGAGGTGGAGCTCAAACAACTGCAGCTTCAGGTTTAGCTGTTGGTGTCACAGTTGGTGTCAGGGCTTTGCAGTCTCTGCCTCTGCTGAGGAAGCTCAGGAACCAAACCATGGCCTTGCCTGCACGCCAGCTCTCCATGAGCTGCCTTTGCTCTCACTGGGGGATCCTGGGTGCTGTCCTGGGCCCCAGCAGTGTCCCCCCCTGTGTTGCAGATGTCCCACGCTGCAGTCAGTGGCCTGTGCAGGGCCATCAAGCTCCAGTGTGAGCTCTACTCCTCCCGGCAGATTGCCATTTGTCTGGACCCCTACTGCGGGCTGGGATTTGTGCTCTGGTGCCTTTGCAGGTAGGACTTTCTGGGGAGAGGGGCAGATTAACTCCTGGCTGGTTGGAAATGGGAAATGGGTGTCATTACGGACGTGTTGACATTACAGAATGACTTAATTTACAGTAAGGGGGGAATTTGTCTTGGAACTGACAACAACATGTTCACTTTTGCTGCAGATTAGCAAGATGTTATCCCATCTTGATTATGTGTGTTTGTGCTGCCAAATATTCCTGGCTTCAGAATGTTTCTCTTCCCTTTCTTCCTTGATTACATGTTGCAATAAGGGAGGTTTTGTTCTCTGTGGGGTTGAGCCAGTTCTCTTCCTTCACTGTCAGTGTGTGTTTGTGTGTGGATAAATTGTTACTCTTGTACAGTAAGTTGCATTTTTAAAATGTTGCTGCTCCAGTTTGCCTCAGCTGCAGTCCCACAACCTGCCTTTGGACTAGCAGGAATATAATGTGTAAATACAGTAAATATGAATGTAAAGATAGCTACAAGCTTCACTAAAATGTTTTCTCCCTTAATGTTCTTCACAGTGTGTATTCTGGACATCAGTCAGTTTTAATTCCTCCTATGGAGCTGGAATCCAATCTTTTCCTCTGGTTATCTACTGTCAGCCAGTATAAAATAAGGGACACTTTCTGTTCCTATTCAGTCATGGAACTGTGTACAAAGGGACTTGGAAACCAAGTTGAAATGTTAAAGGTAAGAAACATTTCCTGAGTGTTACATCACGTAAATTAAGGAAACTGGTAGTAAAGCAAAGTGATATGATTGTTAAATACAGATTTTCCTGTTGCACAAATCTCCAGGCCAGAGGTGCTCCAAAAGCAAATCTCCAAAAGCAAATCTCCCTGGGAGAGGAGAGGACTGGGGAGGAGCAGGGGCTGTGGCAGAGCAGGGAGCACCTGTCAGGGAATGTCAGGGCAGCCCTGAGCAGGGAGGATCCCAGTGCTGCTCTGCAGCAGATTCCTTATGTAACAGTCTGCAGTGGAGGCTCAGACCAGCACATGATGGAAAGCACATGTCAGGAGAGCTGCTCAATGGAGGTGTGTTCTCCTTGGAGATGAGAGAAGGGAAAAAATAGCTCCATGCCATGCCTGAAGTGTTTTTTTCCCTGGGATTTCCTGGATTGTGGCTCTGTGAGATGAAGGCTCAGCCTTGTTCTCTGGCTGGCACAGAGCTCTGCAGGTGCCTGGGCTGTGTCACCAGGTGAGCAGCACACGGGAGCTCCTGCCTGGTGCTGGTCAGAGCATTCACCATAGAAATAATAATGGATTCAGGTGCCAGTGTTGTTGAAGAGTCAGTGTAATCCCAGTGGATGACTTTATTCTGCCTGGGTTTGGTTTCCATCTGTATAAGCAGTGACTCAGAGGCGTAATCTCAGCTGTGCTGAGAGCTGGGGCAGAGGAGGGAGCTCTGTCAGTCCATGTCTTGCTCTGGCTGCATTTCCAGGCTCTGGTCAGGCAGATTTATAATTACAGATAGAATCAGAAAGAGGGAGAGTAGCTCGGAACACAGGGATTGAGTTTGTCCTGCATTTCCTGGGTAATTTCACGGGATAAGAAGCAAACATAACTTGTTGAGAGGGGCCAGATGAGCAGCTGCAGCCCTTTGCCTGGTGTTTGTGTGCAGGCCCGAGGCATTAACCTGTCCTGTGTCCGGACCTGCGTGGTGGTGGCAGAGGAGCGGCCGCGCGTGTCCCTCACTCATTCCTTCTCCAAGCTCTTCAAGGACATCGGGCTCTCGTCCCGGGCCGTGAGCACCACCTTTGGCTCCCGGGTCAACGTGGCCATCTGTTTGCAGGTGAGGCTTCCCGGGGCTCCTGGCTGTCACTGGCACCAGGTTCCAGGTGTCAGGCTGGGTTGTGTTCCACACTCCCCATCTGCGCACATTTCTGAAGCCCAACATCTGCCCTGGAGAGAACAGCTGGCACAAGATTTAAGCAGCTTCTCTCATTTTAGCTGCCAGATTTTATCACAGATGCTCAAAACAAGTGAAACATGAATCTGAGCTGTTTATTCCCACATAAACAGCGCCTGGTTGCTCCAGGCTTGTGGCTGAGAGGGCTTGGGATGTCTCCCCCCTTCCCAAGGTTCCTTCCCACACAGGTGTTCCACAAAGTCACCTGGTTACTGAAGGGTGCAGCTGCAAAGGTGGGGGAATATGAGTAGGAATTCTGCTGTAAGAAACCCCTCAAAATGTTTCTGGGCTCAGGCAGAAGTTCCCCTGATTGCTCTAAATACATCAGTGTTTTTTAAATATTAACTCCTCAGGGAACATCGGGGCCAGATCCCACCACGGTGTATGTAGACCTGAAATCCTTGAGACATGACAGGTACTGTAAGTTCACTTAAACCAATTTATTAACTGTATAAAACTCTGCAGTGGTGCTGTTCTCACACCACTCCAGGCACTTCAGCTCTATTTTTTCCCCTGACAATGTTTTTTTTCTTGACCTTCAGAGTCCGTCTGGTGGAACGAGGAGCTCCACAGAGCCTGCTGCTCTCTGAGTCTGGAAAGGTAATTCCCTGTGTCCCCACCTCCCACTGCCTTTGTGGCTGGGAAGGACAGTCCTGTGGTGGGGGGGGGGGTGGCACTTGGTTACATTGTCCCTCTGGAATTTGATTATAAGGAATTACCCATTGATTTAAGAGTGTGTTTGCTAGAGCTGTTGGGGGAATTGGTCCATTTTGCAGTAAATTCACCATACCAGAAGTGTGGGCTCTGGTATTCTTGCAATCAGGCTGTAGTTGGGATTTATTGTAGCTCTTAGTCCCTCATAGCTTAACAGAAAGAGGTTTTCCTGTAGTTTTCTAGCTGAATTCTTCAAAATCAAGGTCAGAATATCTTACCTGTGTGACCCTGGAGCCATGGGATACATCCATACCCTGATCTTGCCTTGCTGTACCTGTTCTGCCTGTTTTATCCCTGTTTGTGATGTCCATGAGTGCAATCCTACCTTGATTGAACAGCCTGTGTGTTTTATTGTGCTGAAGGTAATCCAACAAGAATTGCACATTTCCTTCTTGTGTTCTTTAGATTCTGCCTGGGGTCAAAGTGGTCATTGTCAATCCAGAGACAAAAGGGCCTCTGGGAGATTCTCACCTTGGGGAGGTAAGTGCAGGTTTTGCTCCTTGGGGACCTTTTCCTGCTGCTCCTTGGGCTTTTCTGTGCTGGGGGACAGTTTGGAGCTGTGATAGAGGCCTTTGTAAAAGATGGATTATTGCTGGAGTGTTCAGAATTATTTCGCTGTCATATTTAAAGAAAACCCACTTGAAAAGAAGCTTGTTCCACCCTAAGTCTTGCAAACTGGCTCCCAAATAGTATCATTTACATTTGGCTTTCCTTTCTTTGATTACACACCAGTATATTGATCAGTGTTGATGGATTATTATCCAAATTTGGACTTGATGTGTTGAAAACCCACAATTTATTCACTCAGTGAATCCTCAGTTACAGTTCCTGCAAGATTACATCTCAAGGTGCATTTTTAAGATTCTGCAGATTATTTGGAAGTTCAAGCTGAATTTTTCTGATCTGAAAAAGCACAGATAAAACCAGAACCTTCTTGTTGCACTTCCTTTACCCCCTCCACTGGGCGTATTCTCCATGTGGGCATCGTGGGGACCTGACCCTTTTCCCCTCCCTGCACAGATCTGGGTGAACAGCCCCCACACAGCCAGTGGCTACTACACCATCTACGACAACGAGACCCTTCAGGCCGACCATTTCAACACCCGCCTGAGCTTCGGCGACGCCGCGCAGACGCTCTGGGCGCGCACGGGGTACCTGGGCTTCGTGCGGCGCACTGAGCTCACGGCGGCCAGCGGAGGTGGGGCTGGGGCACCTGGGCATTCCCATGGGAGGGCACAGCTCACAGAGGCCTGGGCATCCCATGGGAGGGCACAGCTCACAGAGACCTGGGCATCCCATGGGAGGGCACAGTTCACAGGGGACACGGGGTACCTGGGCTTCGTGCGGCGCACCGAGCTCACGGCGGCCAGCGGAGGTGGGGCTGGGGCACCTGGGCATTCCCATGGGAGGGCACAGCTCACAGAGACCTGGGCAGCCTGGGCATTTCTATGGCAGGGCACAGCTGGCAGGGGCATGGGCGGCCTGAGCATTCCCATGGGACTCCCATGTGGTTTAACCAAGGGCTGCACCTGGGTTGATCCAGGCTGGGGATGAGCAGAGAGAGCAGCCCTGGGGAGAAGTTTGAGGTGCTGGACATGCCCCAGGAACCCCCTGAGCCTGCAGCATGGGCAGCAGAGGAAGAGGGGTCTGCCCCTCTGCCCTGCTCAGGTGAGACCCCACCTGCAGAGCTGCCTTCAGGCTGGAGAAGAGAAGCTTTGGGTGATCTAATCGTGGCCTTCCAGTGCCTGAAGGAGCTGCAGGAAAGATGGATGCAGGACATCTTGGAGTACCAGGACAAGGGGCAATGGCTTCAAACTGCCAGAGGGCAGGGTTAGAGGGGATTTTGGGAAGGAATTCCTTTCTGTGAGTGTGGTGACGCCCTGGAAAAGAGTGCCCAGAGAAGCTGGGGCTGCCCCTGGATGCCTGGCAGTGCCCAAGGCCAGGCTGGACAGGGCTTGGAGCAGCCTGGGACAGTGGAAGGTGTGGGACTGGATGGGCTTTAAGGTTCCTTCCAATGCAAACCATTCTGGGATTCTTTTTTTATACAAGAGATAATTTTTTTTTACAAAACTCAATTTATTCCCCCTCCTCTCCTGTCTCCCCAGAGCGCCACGATGCCCTGTACGTTGTGGGAGCCCTGGATGAGACCCTGGAGCTGCGGGGGCTGCGCTACCACCCCATCGACATCGAGACCTCGGTGTCCCGAACCCACAGGAGCATTGCTGAATGGTAAAACACTCCTGAGCACTGGAGCCATCCTAGCCCAGCTGAAATGCAGCAGTTCAGGCAAAGATGCAGGGTTTTAGCTGAAAAAAAATGTAGGGAAATTCAGGGGTTTTTGTGCTGCCACCAGCAGGTCATACACCTGATTTCTCATCTGCAGATGAGAACAAACTCAGTGTTTTCTCAGAAGCCTTAGTTTAACACAGAAATCATGATTTCCTTCTCTGGGGTGTAAAGAGCCATTTCTGAGTCAGTGACAGCAGCTTTGGGTTCCTGTCTCGTCCAGGTAGTGCTGAGATAGGTCTGGTTTTTGTCACGTCACAACCGAGTCATATTTCAGTTAGGTTGGAAATGCAGCCCAAAGCAGGTGGTATCCATCTAAGGATAAAGAACTGAAAACTTTGGATCTTTGTGGCAATAACTTGGTTTTGTGTTGTTTTTCCTCTGTCGTTTCAGTGCTGTGTTCACCTGGACCAACCTGCTGGTGGTGGTGGTGGAGCTGTGTGGCTGTGAGCAGGAGGCTCTGGATTTGGTGCCTCTGGTTACCAACGTGGTCCTGGAGGAGCATTACCTGATTGTGGGTGTGGTGGTGGTGGTGGATCCTGGAGTCATCCCCATCAATTCCCGAGGAGAGAAACAACGGATGCACCTCCGGGACAGTTTCCTGGCGGATCAGCTGGACCCCATTTACGTGGCCTACAACATGTGATGGGAGCACAGAGTGATCAGGGTGCTTATGGAAGTGAAGCTGGTGAAAATTACTAATACTTGATCTAAAGTTTGAGGTTGCTGCCACATTCCCTCCCTCCTGTCCTGGGGGTTTCAGTCCTGATGGGGTGAAGGAAGTGGGGGAAGCAACAGCAAACGTTTGTAACAGTTTACTGAACCATGAGCTTTAGAGAACTGCAAAGGGGGAAAGTGTGTGAGCTACGAAATCCCCAAGGCCTTTACAGTAGTGTTACTTTTTCACCCGTTGTACATATTTGTATTTTTATCTAATCCCAGGTTAGGATTCTATAAGGGGTGGGTTTATTTAGTTAAGATAATAAACTATTAAGAAAAGGGTCATCAGAGTTCTGCAGTTCCCTACTCCATGATCTCCTTTGTATCTGGAGCTGTTCATCCCATGGGATCACACAACTTATTGACAATTGTGCCATGACCAAATCAATAACTTACAGAATCAGAGTTACTTATTCATATAGAGATTTCTGGAATTTAAAAAGAATTTTGCCTATATTTTAAATATGTAAATATTATTATACATAATTCACTTAGATAGAAAATTAACTTGGCTAGTGAGGGCAGCTGAAGGTTGATGTTTTTAAGGACAGGTGACTTTTGTGGTCCTCAGCATCATGGCATTGGCTTAGACACAATGTGAGATGCTCCCACCTTCCCCAGGTTTCTGATTTCATTTGCATCTTTATTCTGGCCAGAAGTGTGCAGAACCCTTTGGTTTTAAGGCACATCTTTCTCTGGGAGGCTGAATTCAGCATGGAATTGGGGAGAAATGGCAGTGCAGGGAAGGAACTGAGGGGCAGCCTCTGCCTCATCCTGTGGCACCAGGTGTGGAAAGGAAAACCATTCCTCAGGTTGACACACAGGTGAATTCCCTGCTTGTGCCATTCCTCTGGGATTCCTTCAGCTCCCTGCAGGCAGAGCAGAATTACTGTGAATAGGCTTTAGTGGAAACTGGGAGCAAACAAAAACGCTTTCCTCAAAACATTCCCCAAAAGCACGGGAGAATTCCAGGTTTAAGTTGGACACAATTTTGCTGGAGGATCCAGTAATCCTGGCAAACACATTGTTAAATAACATTGTGAAAATTGCTGTCCTAGCCTTCCACATCCTGTGTCAGGTCCAGCGTTAGGGAATGGGAAGAAAGAGAAACCTGAAAGCAGCAGGTACAAGCTCTTCCTGCTGGGAAGCAGGGCTGGGAGAGAGCTGGTGGTTGAGCTTTGACTCAAAATTATCTCTTTTTTTTTAAGTTCTTCATCTTTTATAACAGCAATTACACTTCTCTGGGTGCTAATATATGATTTTGGAAGCTTTGGGAGCTACTACCAGGTCCTGCAACAGGGTTTTTTTGAGTCACGTGTGGTATACAGTGTAAATAAACTTTTCAAATGTTCCTGATTACCTCACAAAAAGTTTTTAGGCAGTTTTTAAAAGGTTTGTGGTGTGGACTTGGAAGATCCTGTGGCAGTTACTGGAACAGAGTCCAGTGGATCCACGAGCAAACCCCAGCTGTGTCCTTGAAAAGCTCCTGCTGCATCCTGGTGGCTCCTCACTGAAAACAGGAGCTTTAAAACTCAGAAGTTTCAAATGATATTTTTGAAAAATATTTGGTGGAGAAATAGGAACTGGAAGTTTTGTGGCAGGTCTGGACTTAAGGTTCTTTGCAAACACTTTGGGTTTCAGGGGCACATTTTGGAATCTTGTCTGTGTTTTCCACAGTATCAGCCAACACTGCAGAATATGCACAAAATTTACAATATATTTAGTTTTAACAAATTGAACACAAAGTGGGGACAGTGGCAGGTCAAAGACTAAAACATTTGGTCCTGCAGCTTATTTTGGGTGTAGAGTGCATAAAGGGTGTTCTCCCCCTTTCAGCCAGAAAATTCCTGTTATTCCATGTTCTTTGTCACCATTTTTGTGTTTCCTGCACAGCCCAGGCCTGCCCAAGCAGCTTCACGCCAGGGTGACCTTTCCAGGGAAAACTGGTGGTCTTCAACCTTTTTCTTTACTCAAGGCTTTAGATAAATTGTTTCAAAAAACATTTTTTGTCCGCTGAAGTAGATTTTAAGTCCAATTCCAGGATTGTCTTTTATTTTTATTCGTGATTTTTCACAAATAAAACAATGTGTGTATTAATTCCATCAAACATGGCAGGTGAAATTCCTGAAATGGCATTTTTGATTGTGACTGGATTGATCTTTTTTAATTTTTCCCCTTATTTTTTGGTTTGGATAGGTACTGATAGCTTCCTATGGTTTGAGGTTTTATCTTGCAAGTTCCCTGTGTGCTCCAAATCTTCCAGCACGTTCCATTTCTGTGTGCTGGAGAACTGCAGGACACTGCCCATGGGATGAGAGAACATTCCAGGGACGAGGAGAAGCTGCTCAGTTTGGCTTCCCTGGATTCCCTGAGTGCTTTGAGAGCTTTCTATAAATCCATTTCCCACAGTGCTGGAGAGGAGGAGGAATGGAGCTGGGGCTCTGGAATTCCCAAAATTCCTCCCCCAGCTCTACTCAGGACTTGCCATGAGCCTTCCACAGATCATTCCACTCCTCCCTCTGTAGCTGGGGATGATATTTCCATACTTTTTGGGAACAAAGCAAGATCTTTCACTCCAGACATTGGCAGGTGGGCAGGGCTGGGTGCTTCTCCCAAAAATCAGCCTCTCCCCCTGGTGTGACTGCAGCTGCTGGGGTTGCACAGGGCACATTATTCCCTTTTCTTGCCCCTCGGGTTCCAACTTAACTGCAGTGAAACTGAAAAACTGGGAATTCTTCCCACTGGACTGAAGTCATTGTGTGTGTCTCACTGTTTCTGAATCTTCTCTGAGCAAACGCTGTGGGAACAGGACAGTTTTGTCCTGTTTTGTTAGAATTTGCACTTCATTTCTGGTTTAAATCAATTCAGCTGTGTCCTACTAACTGTCCTAAAATAAGGTTATAAAAACCAGATCAATTTTAGCCCTAGATGCTTTTTTTTTTTTTTGCTTTTATTTCTGTCAACTTCTTTCTCATTGTCCAATCCAGACTCCGGCGTTCTGTAATTATGTATAAAGGTTTTATTTATTTAAAAACTAGATTAGTTACATTTTTAAATTTAACACCTGGCTGGACAGTGTCCCATTAACGCATTGATTGTGTTTCCTTTGTCTTGTGTTAATAAATATTGATGCCTGGTTGCTTGTTTAGTCCTTCCAGCACTGTTTCCACGAAGGAATTTTATTTTTAAGGAAGAAAACGCGGGTTAAAATTGAGCCTGGGCAGAGGGAGAACTTGTAAGTATCTTATATTTTGTCAGTTGTACGGAGGAGTGTTGGAGCTGGGCTGGGCTGTGTCCTGTACCTGTAGCTTTGGGAATCAGTTTTTGGGGATCAGAGCAGGGAGTGGAGCTGGAGAACGAGCTGGAGAATCCTGAGGGAGCTGGAAAGGGGCTCAGCTGGAGAAAAGGGGGATCAGGGGGAATTTCTGCCCCTGCACAACTCCTGACAGGAGGGGACAGCCGGCGGATTCGGGGTTTATCCCAGGGAACGGGGACAGAGGAGAGGGAACGGCCTCGGGGGGACACAGCAGGAATTTCCCGATGAGAAGGGGGTCGGGAATTGGAGCTGCCCAGGGGGATTTGGGTCACCTCATTCCCGGAGAGGTCCCAGGAAGGGCTGCAGGCGCCACTCAGAGCTCTGGGCTGGGGACAAGGTTGGATTCGATGTTTCGGAGGGATTTTTCAACCTCAGGAATTCCGGGATCCTGTGAAAATCAGGTTCCTGTTCCTAGAGGTGCTTGGCTGCAGTTGGTGCTTTACAGGGAACACTGAATTTCCTGTGCTCCCCAGTGATGGCTGAGGAACTGTCCCATGATGGGGGCCACCGGCTGGATCCCAGATCCTTACTGTGATCCTGAAATCGCTGTGGAATATCCCCGAGGGGGACCAAACCCCATCACCTGCTGCTTCCTCAAAACCCCTCAGTGCCACTGGCCTGGCCATGAGGAATCGCGGCCACGGTCCGGCCACTCTCCGGCCGGGACGTGCCGGTCAAACCCGGCCGCACTGCCCTTTGCCCACGGTTGGGCGGGGGGACCGGGAATTTCGGGATTTTCGGGAATTCCGGGATTTCCCGCGGCGGCCGCGATCCCGCTCCCAGAGCCGGGTTTCCCGCCCGCACCGCGCCGCTCCCCTCGGCAGGGGCGCTGTTCCCGCGCCGTGCCCGGCAGCGGCGCTCCGCCGCCTCCTCTCTATGGTGCGCCCGGGCGGGGCCGGCTCCAAGCGGCCGCTCTAGCCCGGCGCCCGCGCGCTCCGCGCCGCTGGGGCTCTATGGCGGGGGCCCCTGGGCGCGCACTCTATGGTCGCGGCCCGCCCCCCCCGCCGGCGCCGCTTCCCTGAGGCGGGACCGGGCCGGGACCGGGGCCGGGACCCGGCGGCGGCTCCGGCGCTCCCCACGCGCGGCCCTGCGGGGCTCTGAGGTAAGCGCGGGCTGGGGAGGCCGCCCCGTCCCTCTCGGCCCGCCCGCCGCTTCTTCTCCCCCCGCGTCCGCCTCCGCGGGCCGTGAGGGGACGGGCACAGGCCTCGGCGCGGCGGCCGCTGCGGAAACGGCGGGGAGTTCCCCCCGCAGCCGGGCCTGAGGCGCTGCCCAGCGGCCTGGGGCTGCTGCCGGGCCCGGGCCCGCTCGCCCCCGGGACGGGGGAAAGGCTTCTGAGGGGTGACGAGGAGCCCCGGGTCCCGCTCCCCTCAGGGATGGGGGAAACGTGCTCTGGGGGTGACCGCGGCTCCAGCCGGTCCCGGCCAGCGGTGGCTGAGCCCTGCCCGGGCACAAACTCGGCTTTATCGCTAACTAAACCGCCGTTAATGGGCGTCCTTACCTGGTCTCTATGAATTTTGCCCCAGACCCGTGTCTGAGCCTTGACTTCAGTGCTCAGTGAGGATCGGGTGGAGCCAGGGCGCTAGAAATGATAGAAATGATGGTATAAATGATCTCTGGGCTATTTTTCTCTCACACCCATCAGATCCCTGATGCGGATAGAATATCGACATCTTTAGGCTGCAGCGTTTATTCCTGAAGCTCCTGTCAGGGGATATTCCTGTACAGGCTGGTGCTGGGTGGAGGGGAGTGGGAGAAATCCTATGAGGAAAGTGCTCCCGGAGTTTTAAGGAATAACTTTGTGTGTTTGTGGAATGGAATCTGGAGCAGTGACTGGGCACCTTGTCTCGAGGCTGCTCACTTGCTCTCTGGCACATCTGATGGGATGTGCTGCCCTTTGCTCTGTCTTTTACTGATTTCTGGGAGGAAAAAATGCAGTTTTCTGGGTGAGCAAATTTTCTCCAAGTGTCTTAATGGCAAATTTAGGTAAATAATATTTTCACTGCTGAAAGCAGCTGATTTTGAGGACCCCAAATTACCCTAGATTACTGAAGTATCATTTAAGAAAACGTTTTGAAATCCCTTTGTACAATTTGTAAATATCAGAATTTGACTCCTGTCACTATTTGAGAAAAAAAGTTCTGTGTCAAATATTCTTGATTTCTGACGTTATAAAAAATACAATCAGTTGGCTCTTACAGTATTTCAGTGATGAAACATCATTCAGACCCTTCCTCTACTCAGTTTGCAAAACAGAACTTGGTTTCTTCCTCTGGTGCTCTCTGTAGCACTTTAGGGAATTTCCAGAATTAGGGAATCAGTGGAAGTTGTAGGAATGGGTTTTCTTTTCTAATTGCTGCTCCTTGAGCACGTCAGGTGTTTCTGGTGGGTTTGTGTGGTGGTTCATGCACTCTGAGGTATTTGGAGGGTGTCTGTGAACTTTGAGAAATGAAATGTGTCCCGATGAGCTGTGACATTCCTGTTTGTGTCTCAGAGGAAGGTGGTTTTGAGGCTCAGGTTTGAAGAAGGATGAGTTTTCTTGGCTGGAGGGAGATGATGCCCAGAATTTTAGGAGTTCCTTAAAGCAAATGTCATGAGCTGCTGTTGCAAAGTCCTTTCAGTTAAATGACTTTTGAGGTGGAGCTGCATGGAGACTTTGGGTTTACTGTGAAAATCATCACCCTTACCTGTCTGGTTATGAAAATGTGGTGTTTGTACAGACTGGGACAATGATCATTTTCTGGACAATAAAACCTTGGTGTCGCTTCTCTTGTCAGTGCTCTGTGACTGCAAAATTCTTCCTTCACCCCAAAGAGAGCACCTGCTTTCAGCTAAATAAATTAAATTCAGCTGTCAGAGCAGTTTTATCCAGGGGGTGACTGTGCTCAGGTATTATCCTTATTGGTGCTTCTTCTTAGAGCTTGAGACCTGCAGGTTGAGGTTTTTCTCCCATTCCAGGGGGAAATTCCTGGTTTTCCAGCTAAATGAAGTTAAAGGCAGGGGAGTCATGTGTGACACTCACATCCCCAGAGGCTGTGAGGTGCAGGATGAATTTCCATCTTGTTGCAATCCTTGCTAAATCTTTTTATTTATTGACTGATGTTGAATGAATAATTAAATATTCCAGAGATGAACTAAACTCAAAACTCATCTTTCTAATGGGAAATACTTTATCTTTTATTCCTGTAAGCAGAACTTCATACCAGTGAGAGAAAGGTCAGCAAAACCCTCTGTGCTTTCCCCCTGGGGTGTTTCTTTGGGGTGGTTTTATTGGTTTCACTGTTTCTTGCAGGCTGTTTTCAGTCTTTCATGGGACAGTATGATAGAGAAACTAATAGCAGAGAGCAGGGAGGGCAGGCTGTGGTTTTGCACTACAGAAATGAGCAGAGGTTTCTGTAGCACTGGAAATTTATTGTCATTTTTGCTGCTGCCTGGATTTCGGTTTGAGGGGCCCTGTTTACCTGGGACACTGCAGGGTGCAAAATTTTCCTTTATAATATCTAAAACTGTGTTTGAGAACAGACAAAGTTGTGTCCACTGCAGGTTTGTCTAAAACTCTGCTCAGAATCTTGAAGTGGTTGATGTTTGCAGCCATGGGGAAAGCTGCATCATTGGCTGGGGAAGGTTTGGGCTGTGCTGTAAAGGACACGGAACCATGGATTTGTTTTGGCTGGAAGAGACCTTAAGGAACATCTCATTCCACCATCCCAGCTTGCCCCAAGCTCTGTCCAGCCTGGCCTTGGGCACTGCCAGGGATCCAGAGGCAGCCTCAGCTTCTCTGGGCACCTGTGCCAGGGCCTGCCCACCGTCACAGGGAGGGATTTCTTCCCAGTATCCCATCCAGCCCTGCCATCTGTCAGTGGGAAGCCCCTCCCCGTGTCCTGGCACTCCAGAGCCTTGTAAATGCTCTCTCTCCATCCTCCCTGCAGCTCCTTCAGCTACTGGAGAGGCACAATTCAGTTCCCCTGAAGCTTCTCTTTTCCAGGCTGAACAATCCCAATTTTCCCAGCCTTTCCTCACAGCAGAGCTGCTCCATCAATCAATCATAGTCTCTTGTATCAGCCAGCCACCAGTTTTCTCCCTCCAAAGCCCTGCTTTGGTGGCTTTTTTGGGGATCCTGCTGCTGGACCCCTCAGAGCAGGGAAGGGTGCAGGAGCAGGACCCTGCTCTGGGTTGACTCTTCTCCCCAGGAGCCTTCGCTGGGCTGCGTGCTGTGGCTGGGCTCAGCAGGGAAAAATCAGTGACTCACATTTCCACAGAAAGAAATGTAATTTCCAGTCTCATAGCAACTGTCCTTTCAACACTTTCAAACCTTCTGTGACAAAATGTTTAACACTCACCCATCAGCTTCTAATGCTCCAGGCTGGTCCGCCTACTCCCCCCAGCTGAAACCTGCATTTGTGCATCCCTGAATCCCCCAGAATCCAAGGGGGGATGCTGGCAAGACGTTGAACAGTTAAATATAAAACCTTAGACATGAGAGAAGTGTTGCTGGCTGCATTACATCAAGACAGAGTGACTCTTAAAATTCAAAACTGTGTTCACTTTGATTTGAGTCCCTGGTTTGTTTTTATACACCTTCAGATAGTTTAAAATAGGTTTGGCTGGTGCCTTGGCTAAAATATTTTTGGAAATTATCTTACTTAGAGACAAATTCTTTAGTATAAAGAATCTTGATTTTCTTCCTGGATCATCCTTCAAAGCGAAAGAGAGCAGAGTTAGATGGGATATTAGGAATTGGATATTAATGGGATTATAACAGGATGGTGAGGCCCTGGCACAGGGTGCCCAGAGAAGCTGGAGCTGTGCCATCCCTGGAAGTGTCCAAGGCCAGGTTGGACAAGGCTCAGAGCAACCTGGAGTAGTGAAAGGTGTCCTTGCCCATGGCAGGGGGTGGCACTGGATGGGCTTTAAGATCCTTCCCAACCCAAAGCAATCCATGATCCTGTGTGTCCTTTACAGCACAGACCAAACCTGTTCTATTCCCAGCCTGGACTCAGGAGGTGACCCCAGGTGTGGGGCTTCACCTGCCCAAACCCCCAGGGAAGAGCAGGGCAGGGTCCCACTGTGTCCCTCCCCTTGAGGAGGCACAGAAGGGCTCAGGGTGTTGATGGGAAGTGACAAAAATCCAGGCTGTGCCTTAATAATGGCAACATTGGAGGGTAAAGAGCTCGTTCAGCACATCCCAGTGAGACCAGAATCATGAGGCACTGAGGGTGTAAAACACTGGTGGAACTGGGCACCTGTCTGCTGTCCAAATTCATTACTAACTGGATTTAACTGGTTTTCTCGTAGCTGATGATGGAAGAGGTGCACAAGGGCAGCAGCAGCAGCTCTGTTACGTCCCAGCCCTCAGCTGTACAAGGTACAACCCTCCAGGCAGCTCAGCTCTCTCATATTGCTCAACAGGTAAAGCCTGGGCTGGATCTCAGCAAACATTTCAGAGCCAGTTTTATGTGCTACAAACTATAGATCCATTCTTAGAAGCACTCAGAGAAGAAAAAACAGAAAGAGGCTAAGAAAAATGTGTTTGTTTGATGGTGGGTAACATAAAATTAATTATAAAGTGTTTAAAAGATATATTTTTGTGTTTGTACAATGCAGAAGGGCAGCCCAGATTTGGGCTTGGTCATCCACTGGAGCTGCTCAGGAATAAAATGAGGGCCTGGTTTCATTTTTTTTCTTAGAAAAAGCATTTCCAGCTCCTTTTGTAGTAGCAGCAATCCTGGGTGCTCAGCACCATGGAAACCCTTGGATTTTAGCCCAGCATGAACATATTTAATCTAATAAACCATATGAACTTGAAAATTTAGATTTTTCCTCTAAGGTAACATCCATGTCAGAGCTTTAACCTGAATCTCTTAGAACTGGTGAAGGAGTGAATCCTTCCAGGAGGGTTTTCCTGGGAAAAAGCAATATTTTGCAGCTCTTCCACTGTTTATCCTGTGGAGGCAATTGGGATTTTGATGCAAAATTTAGATATAGGAAAGGAGAGAACATCAGCTGGTGTCCTGGGGTTTGTTTCCAGGCTGGTTTCCTGACCTGTTTTTATCTCAAGTTCTGATTGTCCCTTAATATTGTGAGTTATAATACAAAAGTAGCATTAATTGGAAATTCAGCTGTGTGTATTTTAATGATCCCTTAATCTTCTCATGTATTTCAGGTTAATAAAAGTACTGAAGTAATTTAATTACAGAAGTGGTTATTTACTTAGAATCTACATGTATAACTTGAATCATTTTTGGTTTGAGAACATATGGAAATGTGAACAATATAAGTTGGATTAAAGTGTAAAGACTCATGGGAGTTCAACATCAAAACTACAAACCCTCTAGGAAGCTGAAGCATTTTCATGTTTTTAATATGTTATGTAATATCACAGATTATGTGACATAATGCCACATTTGATTTTCTCCAACCAGAGGAAATAATGAACTGTTTCAGCCTTTTTCATATGCAAATAATGTCTAAAAAATGTGCATCTTTAAAGCTACTTTGGTGATTTAATTAGAACTAAAATAAGCTGCTAATGGTTTTCCTACACGTGTCGCGCACTTTCCGAGTCCTGTGGCACAAAGGTTTTACTGATGGTTTGTGGTCTGTCGTAGATGTCTCTCAGAGGTTCTGCTCCCCTCACAGTCGTTCAGCTTCCTGGAGAGCAAGTCCAGGTCCAGGGAGTCATTCAGACAGCTCAGTCCTCCTCTGTGATCCACTCCCCTCAGGTGCAAACCGTGCAGGTAACTCCACAATGGCTTTAAATACCCCAGATCTGCAGTTATGTAGGTGAGAAGATGGGAAAAGATGTGTAGAGGCTTCTCTGACCCAACTGCCTTTGTGCCTTGCTGTAAGAGAGAGACAGTGAGCAATCCAAGGACAGCCCTATGGGATCCCTCATTTGGGCTTGAAATTGTTCCTCATGGGAAGTCACCTGTGGAGTCAAAATAAAACCATTTCATGTCACCTCCCTTTATACAACAGCTCTGTAGTTGGTTCCTTGGCAGTCAGGTGGGGTCTGACACCCAAAGGAGGGGAGTGGGGAATAATGGAATAATTCAGTAGTAGATTAAAATGAGTGTTTAAGCAAGGTGGAGCTGTGTGAAGGGGAATGAGCTGCTGGGTGCTCTCTCGTGCTGTAACTCCCTTTCAGTGGTACCCAAGTCTCTGCTTGTGTCTCTTACTCACTTGCCATGTGATTTTGTAAGAGTCCCTTCCAAGAGGTGCCCAGGGAATTCCGGTGAGCCTGTTCCTGCTCCTCTCAGTCCCTGCTGCAGAGCCCTTGGGGACCTGGAGTTCCACTGGGAAACCACTGCCCTGGCAGCCGGGCGAGGGAGGAGCTGCCCTAAAACCCAGGAATTTGTCCCTGATCCTTGTCCCACACTCCTCACACCACACTAAATTGATAAGCCATGAGAAGCAGACCTGGCAGGGACTGTCAGCTGTCACTGCTGTAACATCAGAGCAGGGAGAGCAGAACATGTGTCACTGCTGAAAGCACTCAGGCATCTGCATTGGCTGCTTCTTGGTGCTTGTGTCTCTGATAAGTCTCTTTCTTTTTCCCTCCCCCTGGTTGCACAGTCTCCACTGACTGGATTCATTCCTTTTCTGTAATTTATGAACTCTGTGGCCTTGGTGGAGGGAAAAACAAAGTACAAAATGAGCAGGTTTTTTTCCCTGCTGATCATAGGCTGCTCTGTCTCTGCAGTTCAGTGAGAGGCTTTTCCCAGAGCTCTGTGCATTCCTCTGCACTCTGTTACTGGCACACGGATAAGAGCAAATAAATATTTTGTTCACTAATAAGGAGCATCAGAGACAAAATTACACTTTGAACTGGATGAGCACACAGTGCAATAATGAAAATTGTAGATAGTACTTTGCATATTTACTCCCTGATATGCTGCTGCCTTAAATATTCTTTTCACTGGACTTTCACATTCTCACCAACAAACCCCACTGTTCCTTTTCTACATAAAAGATTCCAGGTGCTTTCTGTGTTTGTCCTGTACATCAGTGGTGCTCCTGTTGCCTTTCTCACCAGGTATCTTCCTTGTCTGAGAGTGAGGATTCTCAGGACTCCTCAGACAGCATTGGCTCCTCACAGAAGGCTCGAGGCATCTTGGCTCGTCGTCCATCCTACCGGTACGGGTGTGATACACTTGGTGTTTTTATTTGAAACCAAAGCAACAGCCCCTTCCCGTGGTTTTCAGTATTCTGCTGCCCTCCAGGTTGTTTCCTTTCCCTTGAAACACACAGTGAATCTGTTCATGCACTGAACTTTCTGAGCCATCATTGCTTTGAGGAAACTTTGATTCCACTAACTGGAGGTTGGCCTCAGCAGGATTTTGTAAAGGGCAAAATGTTCACCAGCTGTAATTTTACTCAGCTGTATCATTTTACTGAAGTGAGGAGTGCAGTCAAATGTCAGACTCCTTTTTTTCACAGGAAAATTTTGAAAGATCTTTCTTCTGAAGACACACGGGATAGAAAAGGAGATGAGGAAAGTCCTGGGGTCTCCACTGTCACCTCCATGTCCGTTCCCACGCCCATCTACCAGACAAGCACTGGACAGTACAGTAGGTTACCCAAAATATCCTCACAGTTTTTCTTCTACTTGCCTCAAAATACAGACTTCATTAAGTATTTGAGTAAGATGAAGGGCAAAAGTTGGTTATTATCTAGTAGTCAATAAAGTTAGTACACAGAAGTAGCTGGTATCTACAGACTTCAGACAAACTCAATGCTCTGTAATTTTAAATTTTGCACATTAAGACATTTAAGGGTGTTGGTATGGAGCACACAGCAGTGTTCTTTGCTGGATTTAACCCAATACATCAGTGAAGACACAGATATATGTATTTATGTATATTATAGGCCACGCTAAAAGGCTCCTGTGGTATCAGAGAGGTACAAAAAAATTAGAATTTGTTCTTTTGATGTTCCCACTTGGTGTTTGTGGTGCTTCACACTGCTCCTCTCCATCCTGTGAGTGGGTGAGGCACTGACACAGGGTGCCCCTGGATCCCTGGCAGTGTCCAGCGCCAGGCTGGACAGGGCTTGGAGCACCCTGGGACAGTGGGAGGTGTCCCTGCCAAGGCAGGGGTGGCACTGGATGGGCTGTAAGTTCCCTCCCAACCCACTGTAGGATACTGTGATTTACCTGTATTTCCTGCTGTACATATCCAAATCCTCTTGTCCCTGTGCCTTCCCTCGCAGTTGCCATCGCAGCCAACGGGCTGCAGCTGGCGGGGCCGGGGGCGGACGGGGTGCAGGGGCTGCAGACACTGACCATGGCCAACGCCGGCGGCTCGCAGACCGGGACCACCATCCTGCAGTACGCCCAGACCTCGGATGGGCAGCAGATCCTGGTGCCCAGCAACCAGGTGGTGGTGCAGAGTGAGTACCCGCTGGGGACACGGTTACACCCCTGTCACCGTCAGTGCCACCTGCTAATGCTGCCCCGTTTGTGTCCCCTAGCTGCCTCTGGGGACATGCAGACGTACCAGATCCGCACCACACCCACCACCTCCTCCCTGCCCCAGACCGTGGTGATGACATCCCCCGTCACACTGACATCCCAGAGCAGCAAGACAGATGACCCACAGCTGAAACGAGAGATCAGGCTGATGAAGAACAGGTACGTGAGTGCACCTCAGCTGCTTGGTTCGTGAGTTTAATCACGTGCAGTCACTGGGGTTGGAAAAGACTTCCAGGATCATAAAGTCCAACCTGTGACAGATTTCTACCAGAGCACTGAGTAGCACATCCAGGGATGGGGATTCCACACCTTCCTGGGCAGCCCTTGCCAATGCCTGACCATCCTTTCCATGAAGAAATTCCTCCTGATGTCCAACGTGAACCTCCCCTGGCACAGCTTGAGGCCATTTCCTCCTGTCCTGTCCCTGTTCCTTGGGAACAGAGCCTGATCCCCCTGCCCCTGGCTGCCCTTCATGTCAGGGAGTCGTGGAGAAGGAGGAGGTTCCCCCCTGAGCCTCCTTCTCTGCAGGCTGAGCCCCTTTCCCAGTTCCCTCAGGAGTTCTCCAGACCCTTCTCCTTGTGCTCCAGCCCCTTCCCTAGCTCCATTCCCAGCTCTGGGTGGGCTCCAGCCCATCCATATTTCTCTTGCAGAAAGGGTCCAGAACTGGAGGGGCCTCAACAGTGTCCAGCACAGGGGGGCAATGCCTGCCCTGGTGCTGTGCCACACCACGGCTGGTACAGCCCAGGTGCCCTTGGCCTCCTTCCCCACCTGGGCACACCTGGGCTTGTGGGAGATTGTGACCCAAACATGGGAAATTGTGACCCAGACACGCTTCCTTGAGTCTCACAGCGTGGAGAAGCCAAAACTGCGTTTCCCCTGCAGATTGGCTGCCATGTGTGTTACCAGATCCTGCTGAATTTCCTGCTCTCCTCGGGCAGTTTTGGCTCGGTTTTGTTCCTCACTGCAGTTCCAGCTCTCTCCTTTTGGTCAGTATTGTGACAGTCAGAAAATAGATCTCACACCTAAAATCAAGAACTCTGCTTCTCTGTTGCAGAGAAGCTGCCCGGGAGTGCCGTAGGAAGAAGAAGGAGTATGTGAAATGTTTGGAAAATCGAGTGGCAGTCCTGGAAAATCAGAACAAAACTCTAATTGAAGAGCTAAAAACTTTGAAAGATCTTTACTGTCATAAAAGTGTGTAAGAAGAGAAGGTAAAAACCTTTGGGGACTGGTGAAATATCAGAGGAGAATTTTTTTTTTTATACTGAATTTTTTAAACTAGATGAAAGGTCAAAAATGAAACTTTTCTACCTAGATTTCACAGCTCAAAGACTCTTTTCTTTACAACATGTTGGTGACAAAGTACAAAGAGGAAACAAGAAAACCTCACCAAAATTCCTGCTGGCACAACTGGAAACTGCTAAATTCAAGATTGCAGCTACAGCGGATGGACAGTCACATGTGGCGAGGCAGGTGATGAGAGTTTCTTTGAAAATTCCTATGAATGCCTCTGATAAGGGAGGCAAAATTTGGTTACAAAGAAAACACAGATGAAACAGAATCCTTGCCATAGCTGACATTATTAGTAACGTTTATAACCAGTGTATGTTTTGATTTCTTACTCTTTTTCAAGCCTTTTTCCTTCAGTTATTTGTCTGTAAATATTTTTATTTTAACCTGTAAGTTGGTCTTTACAGGTGCAGATGATAAAAAAGCTGATACTTTGCTCGAGGTATAAATTATGTTTTTACTCTTTCTCAGATGACAATTTAAAAAGTTGGGATGATTTTTTTTCCATGTTTGCCGTGTTTATCAGATTGGGGAAGGATCTGCAGAAGGCAGCAAGAGGCCTGGTCCTGGAAATGTCTGAGGTGCAGAAATTGTGTTGATTTTCTTAGAGAATTCAACACATCAATGATTTTAAAGCACAGTGTGAGGGACAAGGACTGGTGACAAAAGTTCTGAAGAATTTCTGAGATTAAACTTCTCAAAGTTGTTAATTTCACAAGAGTTTGTTCTTAGTTCTGGGCATGAGAAACATTGATCATTGAAAATTAAATTGTGCTGATCATATCTACAGTTAAACACTCAGTGCTTGTCCTGGCTGGGGATTCTCCTGGGCTTTGGAACATTAAACCAAATAGAAGAAAAATGATGTAGTAAAAAATGAAAGATCTATACCAAAGGGTTATGAGGTTCTAATCTCTGGTTTATTGCTGGAAGTAGTGCAAAATTACAATTTCCAGCCTAATTTTGTAAGGTAGGAGCTATTTTGCAAAGTAATGGTATCTTTGTAAGCAAATACTATATTGCAAACAGGGAGATGGTTGGTATATTTTGTAGCTAAATTGTGATCTTTACAAAACCTGAAATTGAGTTTCTATACGTATTTTGACAGTTTATATCTTTCATTTTAGTAACCAAATGAAATATTTTGTGAACCAGATTTTCAAGGATATATTTTTATGGATAGTACAAAGTCAAATGAGATCCTCTTTGGTGTAGGAGATACTTGAATTAATTTTGTATGTCTGTAGGCAACTTGCAGAAAAAAAACGGATCCTAAAGAGTATTGGGGGGGAAAAAAGAGGGGGGAAAAAAAGAAATTAGGGCTTTTTACTCCCCACAGTTGACAATATCTGCACATTAGATCTCATTGTGTCAGAGAGTCCAGTTTGTACAATTTAAATTTGTTTCAGGTGAAAATCAAAAGTTTGACATGATCAGGACTCCTTTACCTGGGGAATCTCCGTGCTTGGAGACCCCCAGAGCTGTCTGGTTGTGGGCCTGGTGGGCAGGACATGGTACAAGGTGTGACCCTGCTGGTCAGGCCATGGTCTTTGGCGGGTGCTGGAGGTGACTGCAGTGCCTCTTGATGAGTAATAAACCATTTCCATAGCTGGGATTGAATCCTGCTTCCAGTTCTGTCAGCGGGAATTACACAATGGACTGTGCTGTCCCGAGGTGTTAGAGCTCCGTGCGTGTCGTGCTCGCTTAGATCTGGATGGAATTCCAAGCTGTGCTCCCTTCCTGGATGTGTAATGCTTATCCCATGGTCAGTCAGTATTTTTGATTTTGCTCCTTTGGGAATTAATGGACTTGTAGCAAGCAGAGCTCTTTGCCATGAGGAATCTGCATTCCACAATCTCCTGGTTAGTGGGCTAGAAAAGGATTTTTTTTTCCCCTGAAGTTCCTGAGTCTCTGATTGTTGTGGGCACAAGTCCCAACGCGTTTCCTTTAGGCCAGGCTGGAGTGTGACTCCTGGTTGCCATCATGTCAGAAAAAAAGCTTTGTGAAACATCAGAAATAAGGTTGGGAAAGTCCTAAACTGAGGGAGCTGCTCCTGGAGAGGTGTCCGTGTTTCCCGTTTCTTTGGTGGAATTTCAGGAGACTTGAACAGCCTGGAATGTGCCTGGAACATGCACCTCAGAGGATTGGACCTTTCCTCAGCTGTGTGTAACCTGGCATGTGGGAGAGGGTTTGACCTACAGTTCTGAACTGCTTTGGCAACTCTGTGGTAGCTGATCCTCACTGTGTTCTCTTTTTTTCCTTTTGTAAGTTGGAACAGTAATAAACAAAAACTATCAAGTGTTAAGACTGTAAAAACCTGGTGGCCAATTCTTCTTGTATCCAGCAAGGGAAGCACCTGTCCTGCCAGACACACCAGGAGTCAATTTTTATACTCTTAAATAGTGTGTTGGAAAGAACAGCTGATTTTTCATCATGGGAATATTAAACAGTAACAAAAGTTTGCTCTTTAAGCACTGATCGTGAAGTTCTTAGTTTGGATTTACTTTCAAATCTCGATTTTAAAGAGTAAAATCTCATTCCTGAGGGTAAGAGATGCAGCAGCTGATGCTGTTCTGCTGGTTGGTTCCAAACTGTCCGTGCTTTCCATGCATTGTAAATATTTGTTGAAACAATTAATGGTTGCAAATTTTGATCTTGGTAAATAAAGTCGCTAAAATATTATAATTCTGCTGGTTCCTATTTATTTTTAATGAAGTTAAAGCTTCAGTGGTGGTGACCAGGTGGGAATACCTGAGTGGGATCAAGTCATATGACAGCCAGAAATAAATAATAATCAGTTTTAGTGGATTAAATGGCAGTTGTACACACCTGCTAGTGCTAAAAATCATGAGTGCAGAACAGCTTTTACCTTCCTGCAGGGTTTTTTACCTTCTTAGTTTTCAATAAGCTGAGCCACAGGTAAGGTTTGGTTAATTAAATGGTTAATTAAAACCTTAGTGTGCTCTGCTGGTTTTTACCCGGCAGAGGGAGCATCTGCCCTCCCCAGACCCTGGTGGCGTCACTGAGTGTGTTTAACCTTCTGATGGCTGGAAAAGCACAGAAATAGGGTGGGAAGAAAGTGTTTCCAGTCGATAACATTTCTATGTTCAATTTTCCTCATTAGTGCCGAGGCTGTTACTGTTTCTTCTCCTGTCAGTGTGGATATCAGAGGCAGGAAACAAAAAATACAATGGCAGACATGACTCCTAAAAAGTAAGTGCACATCCTTTGGCTCTTGGATTTATTGTCAGTCAGGAGGGAGCTGGTTTCTCCAAGCTTTTCCAGGCAGGACAGACCTCCACGAGGACCACACGCTGGATTCCCTCTACAAAATCTGCCTGAGCACTGTGTGCACCAGAGTCAGGAGGATGGTGAGTGTGGTGCTCAGGGGGTTCCAAGTCTTGTTAGTCAACAGGAGTTTTGCTTTTATCCACTTTCTGTACTGAGACAGGCGCACGTAGATGCCGGGGTATCTGGGGCGGCCACAGCCCACCCCAAAGCTGGCGATGCCAATCAGGTAGTACTTGTCAGTGTCAGGGTGGTAACACACCAAGGGGCCCCCGCTGTCGCCCTACAAATGAACACCACAAAAACCAGCAGCATGTAAGGGTTTCCTTCCAGGAAACACTTCAGGCAGTAATCAGGCTGTTTTTTTGGATTTATTTTAAGCAGCTCAGTTAACTGGACAGTCACAATGACAGTAACATGTGGGCAGTAGCACGTGGGCAACTCAGGTCAATCTGGTGTTGCTGAAAGACAGAATCAGCATCCCTGAGGTTGGAAAGGCCCTCAAGACCATCAATTCTAACCTGATCCCCATCTTGTCACCAGACCAGAGTGGTGTCACCCACATCCAGCTGTTCCTTGGACACCTCCAGGTATGGGGACTCCACCACCTCCCTTGGCAGTGCCTTCCAATGCCTGACCCCCCTTTCCATGGAGAAATTCCTCCTGATTCTGGTCAAGACTGCACTGACTAGAGCTCCAGGCCTGCACTGCTTCTGTTAACTGAGTTAAAAGTAATCTGAGTATCTCTTAACTCAGATTCTGTTGTTTTCTCTCTTCACCTTTTCATGCCTAAACCTAAACCTTCATTCCTCACTTAGTTGGGGAATTTGTCCACACTGTGTGGGAGCTCCAAGAGACACAGTAAGGAACACACATCCTGTGTCTTGGCCATGTCACCTGCTCAGGGAAAACTGCTGAGAGAAGCAGGAAGTGTATCAGACAAAGCACTTAGGATACATTATAGGGTTTAATTAGTAATGCCTCCGTGTCCCAGCTGGTGCTGCAGCTTCTGCCAGTGCTTTGGACCTGAGAACTGGCTTTTCCAAGAAAGAGGAGGTGATTGCTCAGCATTTAAACAAAAATCATGCCACATCCCTGAGCCACTTCCTAGAGCCCTATCCCTGAACCACATCCCTGAGCCTTATCTGTGTCCAGTGCTGCTCTCCAGCATAGGAACAGGTGAGACATATGTGTGCTTCACTGGTACAGTGTCCAGTGTTTTGTCTCATATATAATTTACTGACATCTTTATGGCATAAATATGTCACATTCTTTATCTTTCCTCTTTGTTCACCTATTCCTGTAATCTTTCCAATATCCCCAAATTCTTTGTGTATGTTTTTGCTTTGCAGTCGCTGTCCCAACCCTTTTATGATGCTTCCTTTGCATTTGACATGATTTCCAATTAGTATTTCTGCTGTTTTAATTAATCACGCTACAAATCACGATGCTGCTGAGCCTCTGGCTTGGGAGTTCCACTGAGGCAGGTAGGGCACCACCTCCTTTCTCACCTGGCAGGTGTGGCACCACCTCCCCTCTCACCTGGCGGGTGTGGCACCACCTCCCCTCTCACCTGGCAGGTAGGGCACCACCTCCCCTCTCACCTGGCAGGTAGGGCACCAGCTCCCCTCTCACCTGGCGGGTGTGGCACCACCTCCCCTCTCACCTGGCGGGTGTGGCACCAGCTCCCCTCTCACCTGGCGGGTGTGGCACCAGCTCCCCTCTCACCTGGCGGGTGTGGCACCACCTCCCCTCTCAGCTGGTGGGTGTGGCACCACCTCCCCTCTCACCTGGCAGGTGGGGCACCACCTCCCCTCTCACCTGGCAGGTAGGGCACCAGCTCCCCTCTCACCTGGCGGGTGTGGCACCACCTCCCCTCTCACCTGGCGGGTGTGGCACCACCTCCCCTCTCACCTGGCAGGTGGGGCACCACCTCCCCTCTCACCTGGCAGGTGTCGGTGCCTCCAGCCCAGGCGCCGGCGCAGAGTGCTTTGTCGTTCATGAGCCCCGCGTAGCCTTCAGAGCTGTTGCACAGGCTGGGAGGGAGGATTCCCACATGGGCTTCTTTTAGCACAGGTGAGATTTTACCTTAAAAGGAGACAGAATTTAGAAAGGTGAAATATGCTGGGGTATGTAGCAATTTTACTGTGGGTTTTTTTTTCTTTTGCCAGCCTAGGTGTGTTCCTGGACATGTTTAGACATGGATATGACACAGACCCTGCCTGTTGCCAATGGATTGGAATTTGAGTGGGTTAAAGGTTTGAAGACTTGGGTTGGATGTAGATTTTGCAATTCTTCCTCAGAAGCAGCATCAATGATAATATACCTGCCTTGCTCAAAATGTCAGAGGTGACTTATCAAACAGGCTCATACAATCTCAGCTGACCCCAAAACTCCCACACACCAACTGGCATTGAATTTGTGCCCAGTAGGAGTAGAGAGAATTGGAGGGGGTGTAGTCATTCATAAATCCCATGGGAACCCCTCAGTTCACAACGTGTGGCATCAGAATTGTTGCTTTTCAATATAATAGCTGTTTCCAGCAGCCCACATTGACGTGCACCACGAATGGGGTGAGTTTATTTTCTTTTTTTTATGTTATACTTGGAAGAAAGGCTGGGAAATCTATTCCTGTGGTTACAGCTGTGTGGGTCTAACCTGCTTGTGGTGGAAAACCCCTGAGAGCAGATCCTCACTGCAGAGTTGAATGACATTATGTAGGGAGACCATAACCTGAGTAAATCTAGTTAGAATCACAGAATGGTTTGGGTTGGGAGGAACCTTAAAGATCATCCAGTTCCAACCCCATGCCATGGGCAGGGACAGCTTCCACTATCCCAGGTTACTCCAAGCCCCGTCCACCCTGACCCTGGACACTTACAGGGATCCAGGGGCAGCCACAGCTGCACTGGGCAATCTGTGGCAGGCAACCTCTCAGGGAAGAATTTCTTCCCAATATCTAATCTGAACTGTCCTCCTTCAGTTTGGTGCCACTCCCCCTTGAAAGGTCGGGAAAGGCCTCTAAGATCCGCGTACAAGGAGAGTTTATAAACCCGGGAAGCTGGAGCGGGTGAGGATGGAAACAGGAGGGTTCCAGCAGTGGCAGAGCCCAGTACCCTTCTCGGTGGTGCGTCCCCAGCCGCTGATGTAGCAGTCAGAGCTGTTCTCCAGGGGCTGCACCAGGGCAGCCGGGGCCAGGCACACAGGCTGGATGAAGAGGCTGTAGCGCACCGCCGACCTCAGCTCGAACACCGCCACGTCGTTCTCAAAGGTTTCCCTCTTGAACTCCGAGTGCACGATGATCCTCCTGATCCTCCTCCTTGCCGTGTGGCGGCTGTGCTTCTGCAGGTTGTGCACGCCCAGAACGGCTCGCCAGGAACACGGATCCCTGCCAGAGAATTCACAGGGTTTGACATCAGTTTCACCGTTTGTTTTCATAGAGCCCTGAGATCCAGAAGGGGTTGGATTGCAGGCAACTAAAGCTCATCTTTAAGATGAGAATTCAGGTGGGTTTTACATCAGTTTCACCGTTTGTTTTCATAGAACCCTGGGATCCAGGTATGGGTTGGATTGCAGGCACCTTAAAGCTCATCTCATCCCACCCCTGCCATGACAGGGACACCTTCCACTGTCCCAAGATGCTCCAAGCCCTGTCCAGCCTTGCCTTGGACACTTCCAGGGATCCCAGCTTCTCTGGGCACCCCATACCAGGGCCTTCCTCACAGGGAGAAATGTCTTCCATTATCCCCTCTATCCCTGTCTTTTGCTTATGAACCTTTAGAAATATACATTGAAAATTCCATAGTAAATAGTTCCTGGAACAAATTTGCCTCGTTACCATTCTGCCCATGTGAAACTCCCTTTGCTATTGGTTGTTATGGCTGTTAAGGAAAATTCAGATTAAGGATTTAAGCTGACACCCAGATTTTGCCTCTCACCCCATCTCAGCAGAGGAAACCAGGAGATAATAGCCTGAAAAAGCTGAAAACATGGTTTTATTTTGGATAAAGGAAGGAGGTTCATCCCCCACAATGCTCATAAAGACTCTACTTGCACCTAGGCCTGGTAAATCCATTATCTAGAAGTAAAATAATGACTATCTAGTTAATATTAAATTTCTATCTAGTTAATATTAAATTTATAAATAGGGGTAGAGTCATTCAGATCTAGTTGCTTGTCAAGTATGTTGAAAAAAGTCTTTATCAAGTGAGCTTTGAATTTGGCCCGAGATGAGCTATAAAATTCAAATTAGCCTCCAAAATTAAGGTAAAAATTAAATAGATAATTTAAAGAGAAATTATATTGCAAATAAATGTTTGTTAAATGCAAACAAGGAGTTGATGTAACAAAGTCCTGATAAAGGACAAAATTTCAAGTTTTGCAGATTTTTACAGTTCACTTTCCCCCAGGTCATGGTTGAGTCAACAGTCGATGTTGACAGATGCAGATTGTGCAACTGTGGTAAAGGCTGGGAAAGAGACCAGTGCTGGGAGCTGAAATGCTCCAGAGTTGCTGTAAGTGTAGTTAAAAATCTGTTCTGAGGAGTTATTACCACATTGTCAAAAAAACTTCTTCAGTGCCAAATTGTTGGTTCTGATCAACAAAAAAAAAAAAAAAAAAAAAAAAAGGAAATTGTGTTAAAACTGATGAATTGGAATGTTTGTAATCTAAATATCACAACATTTTGTGGTGAGCTTTAGTGGTTAAGAAAACTCTATTTACCAGAAAAATCAGAGCTCTGTGGAACAAAGCAACCCAAACTACTTTGGGGGAGTGGGCTGGGGAAGGGGGCAAAAAACCTGGCATGGGAGAGGGTCAGTGCTGTGGCCTGGTGACAAGGTGGGGATCAGGCAGAGGTTGGACTTGAAGGTCTTGGAGATCTTTTCAATCAGTGCTCCAGCCCCTTCCCCAGCTCTGTTCCTAGCTCTGGATGTGCTCCATCCCCTCAATGCCTTCCTTGTGAGGGGAGAACGGGACACAGCACTGGAGGGACCTCACAGTGCCCAGCACAGGGGGACAATCCCTGCTCTGCTCCTTTGGCCACCCTGTGACACAGCTCAGGTGCCCTCGGCCTCCTTCCCCCCACCTGCCCAGGGGGCTCAGCCTTGGTGCCCAGGGTTCAGCCATGGTGCCCAAGAGGTTCAGACTTAGTGCTCAGGGGGCTCAGCTGTGGTGCCCCAGGGTTCAGCCATGGTACCCAGGGGGTTCAGCCATGGTGCCCAAGGGGTTCAGACTTAGTGCTCAGGGGGCTCAGCCGTGGTGCTCAGGGGGCTCAGCTGTGGTACCCAGGGGGTTCAGCCATGGTGCCCAGGGGGCTCAGCCGTGTTACCCAGGGGGCTCAGACTTGGTGCCCCTGGGGTTCAGATTTGTTTCTCAGGAGGCTCAGCCATGTGCCTGGGGCTCAGCCGTGGTGCCCAGGGCTCAGACTTAGTGCTCAGGAGGCTCAGCCGTGGTACCCAGGGGGCTCAGCCGTGGTGCCCAGGGGTCACCCAGTACGTACGTCCTGCCATCCACGCAGTGGCCGGCGGTCAGCACGGCTCTCCGGCTCAGCAGGACGCCGCCGCACAGGTGCACGAAGCGGACGCCGCCGCGCAGCACCTGCAGGCTCACCACCCACGGCCACGCGCCCTCCGGGGCCTCGTGGCCCCCCACGATCCAGGACGCCACGCTCCGGGCCACCGCCAGCTGCTGCTGACACTCTGCAAAATACAACGGGCTCCTTAGAGAGCCTGGAGGACAAAGCTCAGCTTTTGGGGCAGTGTTTGTGGGTGCTCTGGGTTTATGGGTTGGTATTTTTTTTCTGTTGTCTCGGGGTTTTTGTTTGGTTGGGTGTTCGGGGGTTTTGGTGGGACTTTTTTGTTGCTGCTGGTGGTGGGTTTTGGGTTTTCTATTTGGTTTGGTTTTGGATTTTTAAATCTCCAGCATCACCACAGCACAGGAAGGGCATGGACCTGTTGGAGATGAGGCCACCGAGTTGTTTAGAGGGATAGAGCAGCTCTGCTGTGAGGAGAGGCTGGGAGAATTGGGATTGTTCAGCCTGGAGGAAAAATGCTTTGTGCTGACTTAACTGTGGCCTTCCAGTACCTGAAGGAGCTGCAGGAGAGATGGAGAGAGACCATATAAATGGGCATAGAGTGCTAGGACAAGGGACAACTGCCAGAGGGAAGGTTAGAGGGATATTGGGAAGAAATTTTTCTCAGGGTGGCGAGGCCCTGGCACAGGGTGCCCAGAGAAGCTGTGGTGCCCCTGGATCCCTGGAAGTGTCCGAGGCCAGGCTGGACAGGGCTTGCAGCACTGGGACAGTAGAAGGTGACCCTGCCAAGGCAAGGATGGCACTGGGTAGCCTGTAAGGTCTCCCCCTTCCAGCCAAAACCATTCCAGGGCTCTGTTCTGCAGGACGCGCTGTCTCACAGACCCCTGCATCTGGAGATCCCGGGGCTTTCTCAGCCCATGTGAAATACGGTGTATTTATCTGACTAAGGTGTATTTCTGGTGTACAGATTTGCGGTTAAGCGTGCTCGGTCACCGCTGATTTACAGAATTCACCAGACTTCTGTGTAAACCAGAAACTCTTCTACCCCCCTCGCCCCGCTCCGCTCAGGCTCTTCCCCGCTCGCTGCCCCTTCCCCGACCCCTCCGCCCCGGCCCGGCCCCGCTGGGTCCCGCTGGGTCCCGGTACCGTCCACAGGGTCTGTGGGGGCCGCCCCCGCGGGCAGAGGCCCCGCGAGCAGCAGCAGCAGCAGCGGCAGCGCGGGCCGCGCCCGCCGCATCGCCGGCGAGGGCCGAAGATGGCTGCGGGGCCTGAGGGGAGCCCCGCGGGGATCCCCGCGGGGAACGGCCGGCGTCGGCACCGGCAGCGCCACCGGGCCGTTGGGGCGGCGGGGACGGCGCGGGAGCGCGGACGGAGGAGCCGGTGAGGGGCAGGAGGGACCGGCCTGGCCTCAGCGACCGCTGGCAGGGAGACCTCAGCCGGGCACAGGGTCAGGGGGCTCACTCTCACCTGGGCACAGGGTCAGGGGGCTCAGCCTCGCCTGGGCACAGGGTCAGGGGGCTCAGCCTTACCTGGGCACAGGGTCAGGGGGCTCAGCCTCACCTGGGCATAGGGGTCGGGGGGCTCACTCTCCCCTGGGCAGAGGGTCAGGGGGCTCAGCTTCACCTCTGCAAAGAGTCAAGGTCTTCAGCCCTGAGCTAAGGGTCAAGGGTCTCACCCTCAGCTGGGCCAAGGTTCAGGGGTCCCACTCTCACCAGGGTCAAGGATCAAGGGTCTCACCCTCACCTGGGCCAGGGGTCAGGTTTGGGGGTTCAGGTTCTGTCAGGTGGAACCATGAAGGGAGCGTGGGGACGGGGCAGCAGGTGCGATGGAGCCAGTGACATGCCAGCTGGGGAGCACCTGAAGGATCCCCATTCCAGAGTCAATCAGGCACAAACAGTAGTCCTCTTCCATTAATACATTTATTTTCTGCTTCCTGGGCTGGTTTTTGTTGTTCTGGGATCCTCCCTGGCTGCACTGGGTTCTAGCAAGGCGGGGTCAGCAGTGCCAGGGCTTCAGGAAGGAAACAGCCTCAAGGTATACCAGGGGAGGTTTAATTAGAGAAAAGGAAAGATTTCTTAATGGAAAGGGCTCTCAGGCCCTGGCACAGGCTGCCTAGGGCAGTGGTGGAGTGCCCATCCCTGGAAGTGTTCAAAAACCGTGGGTGTGGCACTTGGGGACGTGGTTTAGTGGTGAACACGGTGCTGGTGCCGAGTTACCATTGGACTGTGATCCAAAAGGGCTCTTCCAGTTTTGTTGATTGTATGATTCAGAGGCACTCAGGAAATTGAGCCTCTCTTCTCACCTGACAGTCCTTCGCTGTGTTACCGATATGGGCACGTGTGGAGGAGCCTGTGCTGTGCAGGGTGTGTGGGTCACAATGAGGAATTTTGGGGGACAGGGGGACAGGACAGGGGTTACTTCACCCCGTACCCCACGATGTGCGGCTCAATGGGCATCCAGGGTAACGCCACGCTGATGTGTTGTATCTTCAGCTCAGAGAACTTTGCCTCTTCCAGATTCTTCCACAGCTCTCTCGTGAGGCAGCATCCAGCAAAGACGAGTTTCCAAGTCGGGTAACAGACTTGCTGCCAAAAATACGTCCAGCTGGAATGCTCAGCGGCCACGTGCTCCAAGAAATAGAAAGCTCCTCCCTGGGAACACAGAGTCTTCTTACAGCGGGCGTGGGGGTCACACCAAGTGGCTCCCACTTCCCCCTCCCTTCCCTTTTCCCTTTCCTTTTTCCCTTCCCTCTGTTTGCTGGAATTAATGAAAGAAGGAAAATGTCCAGAGATTCAAAATGCCCATTCAAAAAGCACAAAGGACTGACTTATTTGATCCCTCTTTTATTCCAGCAATAGTTTGTTGTGGTTTTGTTTCAATTAGTTGCTAACATGACTGGTTTTTTGGAATTAAATGATCTTTAATGTCCCTCTCAACCCAAACCATTCCATGGTTCTATGAAAATGCTACTTTAAAGGCTGAAAGTCTGTTTTAAGCTCAAACCAACTCTTTTTCACTTGTTTATTGTTTGTCTGGTTTGTTTTAGGGGTTTTTTTAATGGTTTTTGGAGGGTTTTAAAATTTTTTTGTTTTTGTTTTTTTCCCCTTTCCTTGCTCATGGTACCTCTAGAGCAGATTTTAAGGGTAATCCCAGGTTCTTTGCAGGTACTCACCGGCCGGAGCACCCGGAGCACTTCCCTCAGGGTGCTGCTGACGCTCTGCACGGAGCACAGCACCAGTGTGCAAACCACAGCATCCACCGAGCCACTGGGCACCTGCCGCAGGTCCTCTCCTGCAGCCACCAGGAACTGCTCATACTGGAGGTGCTGGTTCTTCTTCATGTTTCTGGAGAGGCCCTCCTGGAAGTTGGGGTTGATGTCGGTGCAAGTGACTCTGCAGCCCGCCGGGTAGAACTGGAAGTTGGAGCCGCTGCCGGTGCCGATCTCCAGCAGCCGCAGCTCCCCAGAGGGGCCCCTGAAGTCAGGCAGATTGCGGAAGAGCTCCTGCTTGTACTTCTTTGATTTCTTGTCGTGAGCTCCAGAAATCTTTTCTAAGCAGAAAGGAAAGAAGACCTTCTTGCAGAAAGGCTCCCAGATGCCCAGGAAGGACAGCAGGTAGACGGGCCAGGCTAGCAGTGCCAGGCCAGCACGGAGCAGGAGGGCGCTTGCAGTGGCCTCTGGCATTTTCAGCGTGGGCAGAGGATCTGTGCAGAGCAGAACTGCTTCTCCTGGGTGGCAGAGCTCGGGGAGCCCAGTCAGAGCTGCATTTGTGTCCTCTCAGAGTACATTCAGCTGCTTGGGTTGCTGTGGTGGACGCTTTTCTCCAGCTGATTTCTCAGTCCGGTCACAGGCGAGGACTGAACCGTGCAGGTGCAGCCAAGCAGTGACCAGAGTCCAGGGGAGGAGCTGCCAGCTTGTTCCCAAGCCGGGACAAGCTGGGCAGCACAACTTGGTGTGTAACCCCAGGCAAAGTTCTGCAAGTGCCCTCCTTCAGTTCCGGGTACAGTCACATCTCTTAAAGCAGCCTGTGCTGCCCTTGGAAGCTCAGCCGAGCTCTGGATCTCTGCAGGAATTTTGTCAGGAGTTTGATTAATGTTTCAGTTCAGAGTTGTTAGGGAGTTGATTTTCCAGCTGCTGGGAGCTGCTGGGTTTGCTCAGCAGCTCTGTGCTCTCTCTGAACAGCAGTTTTAAGTCTTTGCAGTTTGAGGACACCTTAAATCTTTTGGTGGGTGAGAACGGGCTCCCAGTGATCTTCCAGACTGATGGGAATCATGGACAGAGATAAAACAATTTATTAATTCATTAGTTCTGCATGCAGCATGTGGAGTTTGGGTTTTTATTTGGGTCAAATCAACACTGACCACTCCACAAACACATTCTGGAAGACTTTGTCAGCTTTGCAGTTGACAGTTTTCCAAAGGATTTGGTGGCAGTGTGGATCAGCCATTAACAGGAGGATCCAAGGTCCCTAATACCCTTGGGATGAGTGGTCCCTAATAACCTTGGAACAGTTCTGCTGGGGGTGCGTTGGAGTTTTGCTTTCCTGGGAAAGCCACCAGTGTGTCTTCACTTCCCTCTGGTGGCAATAAAACAAATTAAAGCCAGGAGTAATTAGGTGCTTCATTAATGATCTCTGTTGTATCTTCATGCCTCCACCTCGTGGCAGCTACAAACAGATTGAACAGTGGGAATCACTGAATCCTTTGTGGAAAAGACCTCCAAGATGGAGTCCAAGCTTTAATTACTCTGTGTTGCGCCAAATACAGGCAGTAATAGATACGGCGTGATGATGATGATGGTGGTGGACACAGGGATGTCCTTGGTGGACACAGGGATGATGATGATGATGGTGGACACAGGGGTAATGATGATGATGGCAATGGACGCAGGGGTAATGATGATGGACAGAGGGATGACGATGGACTCAGGGATGATGATGATGGCAATGGAGACAGGGGTAATGATGATGATGATGATGATGGACGCAGGAATGATGGTGATGGTGATGGACACAGGGATGATGGTGGGTGATGGGCACAGGGATGATGATGATGGTGATGGATACAGGGATGCTGGTGATGGATACAGGGATGCTGATGATGGACACAGGGATGCTGGTGCTGGGCACAGGGATGCTGCTGACGATGGACACACAGATACTGATGATGATGATGATGGGCACAGGGATGCTGGTGCTGGGCACGGGGATGCTGCTGCTGATGATGGGCACATGGATATCGATGATGATGATGGGCACAGGGATGCTGCTGCTGGGCACAGGGATGCTGCTGCCAATGGACACACGGATACCGATGATGATGGTGGTGATGGGCACAGGGATGCTGCTAACGATGGACACAGGGATACCGATGCTGCTGCTGGGCACAGGGATGCTGCTGACAATGGACACACGGGTACCGGTGATGATGATGGGCACAGGGATGCTGCTGCTGACGACGGGCGCACGGATACCGGTGATGGTGGTGGTAATGGGCACAGGGATCCTGATGATGATGGTGGTGCTGGGCACAGGGATGCTGCTGCTGACGACGGGCACACGGATACCGGTGATGGTGGTGGTAATGGGCACAGGGATGCTGCTGACAATGGACACACGGATACTGGTGATGATGATGGGCACAGGGATGCTGGTGCTGGGCACAGGGATGCTGGTGCTGGGCACAGGGATGCTGCTGACAATGGACACAGGGATCCTGATGGTGATGGTGGTGCTGGACACAGGGATGCTGCTGCTGACGACGGGCGCACGGATACCGGTGATGCTGACGGCGGGCCAGGCCCGGGGGTTCCCCGCTCCCCCCGCGCCGCTCCCGGCGCCTCCGGAGCGCCCCCCTGCGGCGCGCGCGGGGCGGGCGGGGGCCGGGCCGGCCGGGCGGGGGGAGCGCCGGGAGCGCACCAAGATGGCGACACCCGCAGTCCCTCCCGCAGCTCCCCCCGCGCCGCAGTCCGGCAGCGCCGCGCCGGGGCCGCGCTGAGCCCGCCCGACACGGTGAGTCGCAGCCCCCGAGACCCCCGCGGGCTCCAGCCGCAGCTCCCCTCGCTTGCTGTCCTGCTGGCTCCTTCCCCCCCGTAGCCTTGGCACAGCTCCCCCGGGGGCTCTGCCGCAGAGCGCGGCCCGGAGAGCCCCGGGGACACCGGAGGCGGCTTGTGGGGCGGTGCGGGGGGGAGGGCCTGGGGAGCCCCCAGCCCCAAAAACGCCGTGTGATGGGGGTGCCGGAGCCTTGCCCCTTCTCCGCCGTCCCCTCGGTGGATGCCCGGGCACCCCGCACCCAGGGAAGGGGGTCGGGGGGCCGGTTCTGTGCTCGCTCAGCGCTGCCCGCGGGGCTCCGGCACCGCTGCTCCCGCCGGGGAGGGTCCGTCCGCCGCAGCCCAAGGCCCCCGGCCCTGCGGGGAGTGGGGGGGACGGTGCCAGGCCCGGGATCGGCGTCCCCCGGCCGGTGGGCTGGCTCTGGGAAGGGGCAACCGCCCCCTGCGCCCACCCTGGACCTGGAGCCCTTCTGGGCCCTGTCCTTCCATCCTTCCGTCTGTTCCTGCATCCCTCCCTGCATCCGTGCCTCCATCCCCCCTCCACCCCACAGCCTGGGGGGCTCACGGGACCCTCCTCCCACGCCCCAAATTCGGGGCCGCGCTCTGTGCATTGTAGGAAGGGAGAGACCGAGTTCTCCTGGATGTCCCTTCCCCTTCGGCCCTCGCTGCAGCGCTGCTCTGTCCTTCCACCACCCCCAGCTCCCACCGCTCGGCATGCAGAGCTTCCCCTCCCAGGGAGGGGGGATTTTGGAGGACAGGAGGTTTTTTTTTGTGGGGGAGACGGGCAGGGGGATGCTTGGGGCAGTGTTGGTGTTCCAGCTGACCCAGCTGTTGGGTCAGCATCGTGGTTGTGCATCTTCCTTCCCTCTTTCCTTCCGCCACAGATTTTTGGGGGGGTGGTGAGGGCAGATTTGGTTTATATTATTTTTTCCCTTCCTGCTGGGAGGGAATTGCACATTCACGAGGTTTTTCTATTAAAAAATCTGGGTGTCTTCCTCCCCTCCCCCTGCGCTCTGGTGCAAACCGATGCCCAGCTGATGTGGGGGTGGGGACACCGGGAGCTGCTCCACGGCAGCGGCTGCGGATGATCCGGGGTGAAGTCGGAAAGTCTGGCAAGGGGAGCGAGCGTGTGCGAGGGGCAGCCGCTGCACCCGGACCCTCGGGCCCTGAGCTGAATTTTGGAGGGCGATCCCGGCTGTGGGAGGATCATCCTCGTCCCCCCGTGCCGTGTCGCAGCGGTCGGCGGGAGCCCCCCGAGGGGCCGCGCAGGTGGGGCGGGTTCCGCGGCTCCGGCTGTGCTTGTGCCGTGTGTGCCCGGGGAACCCGGCCCTGGCTCACTGCAGCATTCCGCCCGCACCGGGAGCCGTGACCGGGACGTCCTCTTTTCACACCGGGAAGCTTTAATTGTGAGGAACCGGGGGGCGCGGGGTCCCTGTCCGCCTCCTGCCGCTGCCTTCAGGGGCGGAAAGGGAGGAAGGCGTGACCGTGGTGGTTTTCCAGGGCAGCCCTGCTTTGGAGGGATGGGGCCTGGAAATGGCCCTGTTCTCCTGTGCCGGTGATGGAGGTTCTGGGAAGCTCTGGGGTCGGTTCCTCGAGGGGTGCCTGGGGACAGAAGGTGTGGGTGAGGCTGGAGGGGCCCATGGGACACTCCCTGTGCCCATTACTGTCCCCTCGGGCTGTCACCGCCCTCCGGATCTCTTCAGGGGCAGCCACATAAAGTTGGTGAAGCTGTTCAGGATCTCTGCATAGCCCTGGGCTTGGGGAGTTGGTGTCTTTAGGAGTAACGAGCCCCTGCACTCCATTGGGACCTTTCCCTGCTGGGTCTGTCCTAAGGCCTTCCAGAGCTCCAGTGCTCAGGTTTTCCACCCTTTGTGTGTTTAGAAAGTCCCTGTTCTTCACTTTGGTGTTTTATATAAAACTAACAACGTGCCCAAAGGTTTCTTTGATCATTTTAACGTGTTTCAGTTCTTCTGCAGTGTTGTTCATTCAGGGTGGAGGACCTGGAGCCATCACAGATAATTTAATCAGTTATATAAGCTTGTATGTATGGCTTAGATGTAGATCATGGTATAGATACTGTACTGCTCGGTGGAACAATTATAATCCTGTGGCTGTTTGGTGGGAGGAGGTTTCTAATAGGCAGGAGGGCGAGCGATCACGTGCCTCAGGAAATGGAGCATGGCTGTGCCTTCATTCTGTTAAATAAAGCAGAAACAAAGTCAGCGTTGAATGGAAATGAAGTAGCTCCAAACCATGAATCACAGAATCATCTTCCTCCCGTTTGGTGCCGTGTCTGTGCTTGGTGGTGGGGCTGCCCAAGTGTGTTTTTCATTAAAACGACCTGGTCTGGGTGTCCATCTCAATGGAGAGTTGCTGTTTTTCAATGGCTCAGAGGTGGCCCTGAGGCTGTGTGGCCCCATGGGCTCCTGCTGTCACATGGTGGCCCTTCAGCATCGATCGCCTTCCCCAGGCTGCTGCAACTCCATTGACATCGGCAGATACACTGGATCAATAATTTATTGTTGAGTTCAGAGCAGTGGGCTGGGTTAGAGCTGGAGCAGTGAAACAACAAAACGAGTTGGGAACAAGCACAGGGGAGTAATTTCAGGAGCCACAGAGAGGAAAGGTGTGTGGTGGCTCCTGTTGGTGATGGTGGGGTGGAGAACTGGTCCTTGTGGGACGTTGGCTGGAATCTGGTGGGGTTCAGGAATGCTTGGACTGCCCCTCTTGTGCCTCATTATCCTATTGCTGTGCAGAGGTGGAGAATACAAGTAGGGAAGAAGTGGCTTCCTGCTGCAGGAGTGTATTACAAAACCTCCCTGACATGAGCTCAGGTTCCAGCCTGGCTTTGAACACTTCACATGTTCTTCTGGCTTAAGCAAAAGTCTCTCCTTTTCAGGAGGAATTTCTTCACAGAAAAAGTGGTCAGGCATTGGAAGGGGCTGTCCAGAGATTGGTGGATTCCCCATCCCTGGAGGTGTCCAGAGAATGACTGGACATGGCACTGAGTGCTCTGGGCTGGGTGACAGGGTGAGAATTGGTCACAGGATGGACTTGATGAACTGGGAGGGCTTTTCCAGCCTCACTGATTCTGGGATTCTGTCTTGAAATGCTGTTCCAAATTTAGAGCAACTTCTGCTTTCCCTTCCCTCAGCCTTGTCCTGTAACGGTTATTCCTGCCTGATGAAGCACTCCAGAAAATGGGAGATTTTGAGGAGAATGAGCAGCCAAAGCTCCTTCCTGAACAGAGCCATTTCAAAATTCAGAGATCTTGCTACACTCTGAAAGTCCCATTTCATGCTTCTTGTACTTCTGCCCCAGGCAGAAAGTGTGAGGAGTTTATAATGAACTCTGCTGAGAGGTGATTTGGGGAGGAATGTTTGTTGAGTACTGCATAACACTGCTGAATTGTCCAGGTCGTGGTGTTAAAGTTACAGGAATAGCTACACAGGTGGTCCTAAAGTTGTGGAAATAAACCTTTCATTGCTGGAGAAGGGAGCAGTGAGTTGTGGGGAGTGAGAAAGGGAGGCTCAGGGGGGATTTTCTCCAGGCTGAGCCTCCTCAGCTGCTCCTCAGTGTGAGAACTCTGTCACCCAGGTGGGAAAATGCCCTGGAAACAGGAGGTTGGATGGCAAATGTGGCCAGCCCAGTGGTGTTCCCAGTTTCTGGCCTGTTGAGTGAAATCAGTGGTAGGATGGTGATGTCAAGACAACCAGGAATATCTGACATTAGTGGAGGGAGATGTTTGCCTGGCCAGATATTCAGGGGGTGATTAGGAGGGAAGAAAAGTGTCACTCCACAGGGAAACCTGGGTTGTGTTTCAACACACAGAAAATTTTAACAGAGCACTAGAAGGGGGTTGCTTATTCTCCCCCCTTTCATATTTGTCCCCTTTGTACTCAAACCATCTGAGCGCTCCACAACAAGAAATTAATTCCCCCAAAATTATAGTGTAAAATAACCATTCCCTGACTCCTGTTTTATGGGTCATGGATGGGCTGAATGAAGACAACAAGGAATTAAATTTGGGTTAGTGGCTGAACTCTTGCACAAAAGCTATTCCGAACAGTTCTTTGTTCAGAAGTTTGAATTTAAAAGGGGGAAGTTGAAGCACTTCAGGTTGTACCTCCAAGTTCTGTGTGAGCTTGGAGATAAACACAGGTTGGCTTTGAGTAAGGACAGAATAGGGAGTTGGGGATTAATTCATTAACTAGGATTAACTAGTTCTGATTCTTGTACTGAGGGATGTTACTGAAGCCACACAGCTGCTGGGAGGGAGTGAGGACCCTGCAGGAATCTGTCTTTAGTTGGTCTTCATTAAAGTGTTGTTAATTAATAATGTTTTCTGTGTGGCCAGGTTAGGCAGGGCTTGGAGCAGCCTGGGTGGTAGAAGGTGTCCCTGCCCATGGCAGGAAGTGGAACAGAATGAGCTTTAAAGTCCCTTCAAACCCAAACCACTCAACCATTCGATGATTCTAATATTTTTCTGTCGCTCTTGGTTGCTTCTTCTTTTTTGTCTGTACATTTCTGTTAATTTTTTTTACTCTTAAAGGTGTGTGTGTCCAAGTTCAGGCCTTTCATGGCCATTTCAAGACCATGAGCATTTCTCTGCCCTGTCCCAAGTCTGCCCTTGTCCTCTCTTGTTGAGCCAAGCACTGGGAACTTCCACGAGGTTTTACACAGGGTGGAAAAACACCCAGCACCAAGCAATAAATGCTGCTTGGGAGTGGAAATATTTCCCTTTTCTTCCACTTTGTAGCATCAAACGTGCCATGAGAGCTTTCCTAAAGGAAAAGTCCCTCCTTCACTGCTGCTGGTCACAACACTGACCCTTTTAATTTAATTGGTTAATTCATTTAATTGATAAAATTGGGCTGTTCTGGACACAGGACTCACTGCAGGTGGGGATTGGAGGCTGAAAGCCACTTCCAGCTGTGGATTTCCCCATGGGTGGATACTTTAGGTTTGCTTGAAGCTTTTTAGGCTCTCCTGCAGCAGGATTTCAGGGTGCTGTTCATCTACACCATGTTTTCCTTCTTGCCTCAATCCTCATGTTGAAATCAAGAGGCACCTGTGTCCATGTGGGTTATATAAAAATTCACATAGAAGGTCTCTCTGCCTCAAAGACACACTGTGAATGGCTGACTCGTGGTAATTAATAAAGGAAGAAGTGTATTAAAGCAAGGAAATTGCCTCAAAAGTGTTTTTTAATTTATTTTGATGATCAGCTTGAATAATTTATTGGAATATTTCATAATGTACCAGTAAATGGACTGCTGGGAACATTTAGAAAAAATAATTAAGTCTTAGCAACTGGGCACCTCAGTGCAGCAGTTTCTGGTGGAAAATCTTTGGCATTTGAGCAATGTGTGTGTTGTGTGCCCCCAAATCCAAGCTCCCAGGATGAATTCTGGCTCCCTGGCAGTGGCTGGGAGCAGCAGTGCAGTGTCATTCCCAGTGCAGGGATCCATGGATCCCTAACCCAGTCACCTCTTCTGCAGCTCACCTGGATGCTGAGTCTCTGTCACTGCTGATTTTGACAGTGTGGTGTTGTTCCCAGTGCAGTTTTCCATGGGTAAAACTGGGAAAAAACTCTGTCACAATTTTCAGAACGTTTCTCTTGTTACAGGTTGAAAAACCTGATGTGGGAAGGGCCAAAATAAATCCTGGGATATATCCATCAATCCCAGCAGGACCATTCCTGGTTGGGAAATCACATTTACAAGGATTTTAGCTTCCAGAAGCTTTACCAGGCAGAGCAGCTGTGGAAGTTTCTCCTTGATGAAGATGAGGTGCAGCCACACATCTTACTTTGCCCAGTACCTTAATGGGGAATAATTTATTGGGAAAACAGATGAAGTCAGGACAGGCAAGACCATCCCAAGGAGAGGGACCCTCAGGTCCCTGTTATGTGTTGATAGTACACCAGAAACAGCCCTGTAAGTAATTCCAAAATGCCAAAATGTGGAGAAGCTGCTGCCATGTGCAGCTGTGAACCAGATTTGGGGAGTGATGTTGGTTTGTTTGGTTTGGTTGTGTTTTTTCCTTTAAATGAGCAGTCAGCTGAGTCGGTGCCTCCAGTTGTGGGTTGTGTAATTTTGCACAAATTCCTTCATGCCTTCATTTTTTCCCTTTTTTATGCTGTGTCCCTGAGCTACTTTGGTTTCTAAATTCAGGCCTTACATATTTATCTGTGCCATTCAATTAGACCACATCCCCAATGCTGCTCTATAGTTTCACAGTATGTGGGAAATTTGGTAATTAAATGCATGCAAATGCTGCAAGAATAGAATAAATTAATTTTCCTTAATATCAGCAGGCCATTTGGTGATGTCTCAGAGATAATGTGACCAAGATACTGGCCCTTCTCTCCCCTTCTTGCCACCTTTTTTTGAGTCTTTACTATTATTGCTCTAGAAATACCCAGTCAGGTTTACAGGAAGAGAATCCTGGCCCTGCTGCACTCTGGAATTACATAAGGAGGGAGATCTGTACTCCCGGATTTTTTGGATCTCCAAATAAAAGCTGAGCTGAAAACAGCATTTGAGCCCTATGTGTGTGGTGCAGCTTCAGATTGATGTGTGGATTGGGGGTGTAAAGGCTGTGTCACAGCAGTTAGAAGGGATAACCTGAGATCCCTCTGAATGATTTGCACTGGGTGTTCCAGCTTTGGAAATTCTTACCAAGGACTCAGTTATTTATTGGGTTTTATGTGTTCCTGAAGCCCTCTGCACTCCAGAGAGTTGAGTTCAGCTTCCCTGAGCTCCTCCCACGTGAATTCAGCACAATCCTCATGGCCTGGGCAGGCTGGGGGTGCTTGACCTCATGCTGAAATAGCTGAATTTTAACAATTCAACCCCATGTCGTAGTTTCCAAGGAATCAGAAAGTCATTCTTTTCTCCAAATCTTTAATATTAATTTGGATGCTGTGTTTGTGTTGCCTTAAAAGATCTGACCTTACCGCTTATCTTTTTCCTTGCTTGAGGGACCCTATTCCAGAGAGCTTTGAGATTCATTCTGTGCCATATCCTCATGGTTTTTGTGCCATATCCTCACGGTTTTTGTGCCATATCCTCACAGTTTTTGTGCCTTTCCTCCTGGATCTGGTGTTTGGGTCCCTCCCTGAGCACCGTATCGGGGCTGGGTTCTCTTCCAGCCTGCAGCACTGCAGTGCTGTTGCATCAGTGCAGGGTTTCTGTCATCCCTCTCTCCCTTGGCCTCTTCTGGAGTGAGAACAGGCTGCCGAGGTAGCAGCAGCTCAGAAATGCAGGGTATTCCTGGTATTCCTGCTGCTGGTTCTGGAGCTGGCACGAGGAGCGGAGCTGCAGAGCCCTGGTGGGCGGCTGCATTCGGGGGAACCAACTTCCTCCCAGCTCTGCTGCGAGGATGAAGTTGCTTTTCAGAGTGTTTTTTCTAGAATCGTTTGTGTTCAGGAGGGCCCAAGTTGGGGGGACCACCAGTGGGGCTGGGGGAGATCCCACAAGCTGCTTCTTGCTTGTAGAACTCATTGAAGTGGCACCTTGGGCAGTGACAGATGGGTTCAGCTGTGTCCAGCCGTGGTGTGCGCATGCCTGGAGCTCGTTTTGGGTATGAAACCAGCAGGTCTGCTCCTCACCCTGGTGCCTTCAGTTTTAGCTTTCATTTTCCAGACTCTGTACTGCATTGGTACAGAACTCTGAACTTCATGTAAGGTGTTTAGCAAGTTCTTCTCACAGACAGAACAATCCTTTTCCAGCCCCAGAACCAAGGACAGAGCTGCAGCTTCAGGCCCAAAAAGTGTAAACAGCAGGGAATTGAGGAGAGCAGTCTGGGAGGATGGGACTTCACAACCTGGAGCTGGAATTGGACAATTAACCCAATATAGAAATGGACCAAAACTTATTAAAGTGTGAAAACGGATGACCAGGTGTCCATCTTGGGTGGAGCCATGGCCAGGCTCTTGTGCTGCCCAAGGTGTATCCATTGAGGAGACCCTTTTAATGAACCCCTCCTTTATTCTTTAAATCTGTCTAGCTCTGTTCCAGGAACCTCTCAAGGCATCACCTGCAGCCTCAGGGACTGAAAAGTATAAATAAAAATTTATAATTGTATGGAATCTTGTGACTCTGAGTCCATCTTGGGTAGACAATGAGCCAAGAGCCAGTGAGCCATCTTGGGTGTAGCCCTGGCCAGGCTCTTGTGCTGCCCAAAGGGTCTCCTGTAAAGGCCTTTTTAATAATAAATCCCTACTTTATTATTTATCTGGCTCTGTTCCAAGGCATCATCACCTCCATGGGGATGTGAGGAGCAGGGCTCCCCATGGCTCTGCCCATGCTGTTCTCACCTCGTGCCTGTGTTTTCTCCCCGCAGAGCTGACCTGCCCGGGGTGCAACATCTCTAAAGAAGCTGCTGCAGGATGAAAAGATGGCAGCGCGGCTGCTCGCACCACCAGGCCCCGAGAGTTTTAAACCCTTCACTCCGGAGTCCCTGGCCAACATCGAGAAACACATCGCGGAGCTGAAGAAGAAGCAGCGCTCCAAGCAGGACAGCAGCCACCGGGACGACGATGAAGACAGCAAACCAAAACCAAACAGTGACCTTGAGGCGGGCAAGAATTTGCCTTTCATCTACGGGGACATCCCTAAAGGGCTGGTTGCTGTGCCACTGGAGGACTTTGACCCTTATTATATGACCCAGAAAGTGAGTCTGCAAGGAAGGAGTTGCTAAAGCGCCTTTTTTTCTTGGGAACTTACAGGTTTGGGTATGGTTTAAAGAGAAGATAAAGAAAGGGAGGCTTGGATGGGGATGGTTTGGTTGTTTTGGTTTTTTATCTATTTTTCTGTGAGGTTTAATGGAGGTGATATGATTGCCTCTATCACCTCAGTCTTTAAGGATGGAGTTAGGAGAGCAAGCTCCGGAAACTAAAAATAGTTTAAGTTGTGCTAATGTGCCAATTTTAACCATCAGGGCAATAAGAAGAATTTAATTGAGGGGTAACAGTAAGGGTTTCAGTGTGTATTTCATAACTTCCATGGAATTCAGTCTGAAGTTGATGGTTATGAAGCACTGGGACACAGAATCATGGCAATTTTTATTTGTCTAAGGTGATGTGGCAGGAAGCATTTATGAGTGCTGAGGTGTTTGAAGAAATGATGTCGTGAGGGAATGGTTGGCAAACTCTGCTGGGGATGAAGGGGAGGGATCCACTGGTGATGGAATGAGGAGCATGGTCACTGATTTTATTAGAAGGCAAAACTGAGGTTCTTCAGTGTTTAATTTCATTGCTTTCTTTGATACAAGTCTAATTGAGACAGTCACCATCTCAATTGAGGCTCAGCTGTGCCTCTGGGGGAGCTGCAGATTGAGCTGTGTGGGTGACAGGAGCTGTGATGTGGCTGTTCAGAACTCAGAACTGACTGCACGTGGAATCCGTGTCATGGGTGACCAATGAGTTTGGTCAGAGTTTTTGTTAGGCCAGACGTTTGTGCCATGCTCAGAAGTGACTCTGAGGCTGGCAGGGCATCATTCACATGAAGTCAGCTGAATTTGGGCAGTGATGAGTGTAACTGACCCTTCTTTATTGTGTTCACACTGATTAATTTAATGGTTGTTTCTGTCAATTAATTCTTGTATCCAGAGTGCTGAGGGCAGGCTCTGACTCAGAACAGGGCTGTGAAATTTGGGGATCTGTGTCTTGCATCGTGGTGCCCAGCTGATGTGCTCCTCCAGGAGATGCACTACCAGGAGCTGCTGTGGGAAGAAGGCAGCTTAGTTATCTTCAGGAATACTCTTTATTAAACAAATGTTTTCTCTTTATTAAACCAATCTGGCTCTGGTGAGAGCAGGTCATGGAATTACAGGATTTGGGTTGGGAGGGACCTTAAAGCTCATCCAGTGCCACCCCTGCCAGGGACAGGGTCAGCTTCCACTGTCCCAGGGTGCTCCAAGCCCTGTCCAGCCTGGCCTTGGACACTGCCAGGGATCCAGGGGCACCCACAGCTTCTCTGGGCACCCTGTGCCCACCCTCCTCACCCTCCCAGTGGAACTCCCAAGGTCTCTCAACCCCTTTTTCCCACCACAGAGGTGTTAGGAAATGTCTGTGATCCCACTGCCAGAGTTTTTCTGTGTCTGTGAGGTGAAGGGGTGGTGTCAGTGGGAGAATTGGGCTGATTCATGTTTTTTCTGGCTGAAGGAGGGGGCAGTGCTGAAGGGGCAGTGGGCAGAGCTCCCTGGTTCTCAACATTCCACCCCAAACCCCAAAAGGAGGCACAGGGAACCCCGTTATCCCTCCTGCTGCATCCGTCTCCACGTTTGCCTCCCAACACAAGGCTATTAATAAACCTTTCATTTTGAGAGGAAGAGATGAGCTGCATTCCCCCTCTGAAGGCATCTGTCACATCTCTGGGAGCGCCGTGTGGAATCCTTGGCGGGCTGAGATGCAGGGAAGGTTCTGGAGATGGGAGCAAACCCCCCCAGGCCTGCTGACCTCGAGCTCTCCCCACAAACCCTGAATCCTCTGCTCCCTTCCTGTCGTGTCCATCTCAGCGTGGCCTTGCCTCAGTGCTCCTTGCTGCTTCCAATAGTCAGTGACTTTCCACAAAGAATTTTTTTTAAGGCCATTAAAAAAGGCCCTTCTCTGAATCATCAGGAATTACGAATCTGCTTGAATCATGGGAAGTTTTCCAAGATTTTTTTTCCCCCTCCCTTCTCCAGAAGGCTTTGCATCACAGGTCTTTGCTTTTGCAGCATGCACAGGGACGAATCAGCTGGTTGCTTTTCCCTGCAGGAGGACACGGTGATCTTGGTTTGTCTAAGGAAACTGAAACTGCATTTTAACAGAGCAGCTGAACCTCCCAGCACCTGTAAACTGATATTTAAAGGAGAAAAAGTGTGACCTGGAAACAGAACCGTGGCACAGGGAGTCACAAGCCCTGGGTTTGTAGCCCAGCAATGGTTTTGTCCGAGGTGCTGCTCTTTCCTCTGCTCAGTTTCATTTGCAATATGGGAGTCACAGTATCCCAGAATCCTTGAAGTTGGAAAAGACCTCCAGGATCAAGTTCAGCTTGTGTCCAGCTCTGGACACATTCTAGCCTCTGAGTGTCTTGAAGTGAGGAGTAAATCATGACTCTGAGGAGAATCTGGAATCCCTTTGCTCACAGGCAGCAGGTTTGGGAGCTACTTTAGCTCCTTTTTGTCTCTGTGTAAGGACCAGAAAGAATTTTTTCATGATTTCTTGTTTTACAACTTGTAATGGCTTTCCAGTTCCTGGGTAGGAGCAGTAGTTACCCATTTTTATTATGGAAACCATTTCAATTCATATATCCAAAAGGCAGGTACATGAACTTCATTGTTCACGTGTGCAAAGAAAATTCAGGCAATACCTTGTATGAGCAGCCCTAGCCTTGGGAGCAGAGCAGCCTCATGGCCTTAAATCCTTCAGTGTTTATTAAGACGTCAGGGCAATCTTCCTCTCTTATTCCTACAGCCAGGATTTCCATTTTGGATGTTTTTCCATCTTCTACACCTCTCTTTCCTTCTGATCCGTTCATGGCCCAGCCCATCCTCCTCAACACCTCCTCACCCTGTTCTTTCCCTCTGGACATGGTGTTTGCCAGGTTGGGGCGTTCTCCTCAAGCACCTTCCATTTCCAATTCCCTCGAATTCCATCCCTGCTGCAGAATGAGGTGAAGGTGCTCCTGCTTCTGCAAAGGCTGCAGTGATGAGGCAGCAGAAGTCCCTGGATATCCTGTGAGTTGAGGCTGTGGATAAGTTTAGGTGGATGGATTTCAGAGTGTCCACACACACGTGAGGTCTGAGGCTGGGCTGGGACGTCCGAGGTCACCTATGGCTGCCACAGAAGCACCTGAGGATCTCTCCAGAGCCTTCGTGCCAAGGGAGTGACTTGCAGCTTTGTCAAGTCACATGCCGGGTTTGGAAATGGGCCCTGTGGGTCCAGAATGTCACCTTGGCCCAGGAAAATCACAGGGATGTGAGGGACCAGCTGCAGGAGGCACGTCTGGCTCTGGAATGTGCCTCTGGAGCCTTGGCCCGTGGAGTCTGCAGGGAGAGCTGGTGACTCTGCAAGGTCACGACACCATTCCTGGGTTTGCATTTCAGTGAAGTCACCAAAACAGAGGAAAGAGTCAGAAGCGTCCCAAAAATCATATTTTTATTCTTATTTCCAGCGTCTCATTGCCTTTCCCAGGTCTTGAGTGTTTTTTCTTCCACTCTCTCTCCAATTGGCTTCAAAGGAGCAGGAAAAGTGAGTGTGGAAGGGAAAGAGTGAAGAAAGGAGATTGGATTCCCTGGCAGTCGTGTTCTGCAGTCCTCTCCAGGTGTTGGAGGGAAGGCAGAGTGGGATGGAGCTGTTGGCTGTTGGTGCTGTGGATCCAGGCATGCAGAGCTGGGATCAGGGAAAGCCAAGTGTGGAATCTGCTCCCATCTCCTCAGTAACTGCAGCCCACTCGTGACGGGGGAAAGGGTGGAGAGTTATTTCTGGCCAGGAGGTGGAGTGGATTTCCTTGCATAGGCAGATTGTGAGGTCCTTAAAACTTAAAAATCAGGAACTCCCTCCAGCAGCTCCACATCATCCCAGGGCCAGGGCAGCTCTGCAGGTGAGAGGGGCTCAGCCCAGGCTCAGGGGTTTCCTGGGGCACCTCAAACCCTTCTCCCCAGGGCTGCTCTCAGGACTGATTGTGTCTGTAATTCTTCAGCCCACAGGGTGACTGAGTTTGCTGTAAATTCCTTTTCCAGCAGCCCCAATGGCTCGCTCAGGGTGTCACCAGGAAGTCACTGCTCTCCCCTGCTCCACATCGTGTCACTGCTGCAGGAATGTGCTCCCATATGTTCTGAGGCTGTTCCTAAAGCTGTTTGCTTCTGAAATCTCCTGCCCACTCCTCCTCACTCCTCAGCCATTACAGAGCTGCTCAGTGGCAAACCTGCAGGAAGCAGGGATGTTTTAAATCTTGCTGGAGCTGGAATGATTCTTGCCATCCCCCAGTTGGTTCTGTTGCTCCCCCAAGCACAGTCATCATTTTGCAGATTGATTTTTATGAAACCTTCTTTTTATGAAGAAGGTTTTGGTGAGTCCTTATGAACTTGATGGAAACTAAAGAGGATGGAGTTTTTTCACAGCTCTAACAACAAAGGGAGGCTTTGGGAAGTCCAACCAGACAAAACCATCTCTTAAACTGACTGCAAAACACCTTTTTCCAGGTATCACCTTCCTCTGAGTTTTGAGCTTTGCTTCAGCACATCTTAAAAGCTCTTAAGGATGTTCTTGGCCCAGATCCAGAAAATGTTTTAAGAGCTTGCAGCCATTTTGAAATGAAGTTTTAATATGTCAGCAGCAGAATGGAAAACGAGGAGAGGTTTAAATTGCCAAACACTTCTTGGCTTTTGAGCTTTTCTTTCTATTGACAAGACCAAGTGGAGATTTACACAGGATTTTATAGGGTACACGGGGGAATGGTGGATCTCGGAACTGTCGTAATCCATGAGCAGACTGGAATTCTGGCATCTCACTGGTGTGAGGGCTGTGCTGCAAGGCCCAGGGATGATGGGCTTTACAGGCAGCAACAATTCAACAGGTTTTGTGGTCTAAAAGGAGAAATCTGGGCAGAGCACAGGGAGAAAACAAGGAACTGCCTTAGGTGCAGCCACATAACAGGTGAGGGACTAAGCAAGAAGAGCGTGGAGTTCATATTTGGTAGGCAGTGGGATGAAAACTTAGATTTCTTCATGGAGAGGGTGGTCAGGCATTGGAAGGGGCTGCCCAGGGAGGTTTGGAGTCCCCATTCCTGAGATGTCCAAGGAATGAATGACTGGACACTCAGCACTCTGTGGGCTTTGGGAAGTTCCTGTCTTCTTCCAGCTCCCCTTGTCCCACATAATGTCCAGTACGGTCCTGTTGGAGGGTTCATTGCTCAGAAGGTGTGGGAGAGTTGGGAGATATTTTTTAAAGAGACTTAAAAAGGAAGGGGATGTGAGTCCTGGAAAGTTTGTGGTGTCAGGGAAGTGGGGGGAGAGCTGATTCCTAGAATTGGGTGTCCCCTGAGCACTCTGTAATGGCAATTTTTCAAAACTTTGGCCCTTTTAGGAGATTTGTCCATGCCAAGGTGATCTGGTCATTAATTCTTGATGCTGCAATTTAAGAGCTGTCCAGGGCTGTCTTTAAAGTGCTTTTGGTGGGGATGCATTAGTGGTTCTGCTAACAAACCTCTCTCTCTCTGTGCTGAACCACAATCTGATTTTGATTTCCTTTGCAAATAATTTACTGCTCAATGGTCTAATTTAACCAAACGAGCTCAAACATGTTGTTTCATTGACGAGGAAAATGACAAATTTCCTAAGAGTGAGTCTCCTGGGGAAGACTGTGCTGGCAGAGAGCCCTGGTGGATTCCCTGGGGTTGGGCTCTGAGCTCAGGGCTGCGCCAGCTGGGGGTTGGAGACAAGAGTGAGTCCAGCTGTGCTTTGGGGCCATCCTGGAGAGGATAAAAATGGGATAAATGGTGCCAGGGAAAGGGCTTTGGCTTCTCCGTGCACACAAATTGCATTTTTCCCTCTGGCTGAGATGGTGGGTGGGTGCTCTGGGTGTGATGCACCCACAGACCCAGTTTGCCCCTGATGCTCCAGGTGCTGCTCTCTGCAGGGAGATGGACCTGCAGAATTCTGGCCCATGCTCACATGGATCATTCCACAGGTCCTGAATGAAGAAATGAACCTGAAATTCCTTCCACAGGTTCTGAATGAAGAAATGAACCTGAAATTCATTCTACAGGTTCTTAATGAGGAAATGAACCTAAAATTTCTTCCACAGGTTCTGAATGAAGAAATGAACCTGAAATTCATTCCACAGGTTCTTAATGAAGAAATGAACCTCACATCTTCACCAGCTCTGTAGGGAAAAGCAGAGAGATTGCTGTGCTGGGGATGGTGGCTGACCCGTGTCTGCTGGGCTGGGGGACACTGCCCCCACATTTTGGTCGTGTTTGCCTGTCAGTCTCTCTTCCCAGGGATTTGTAAGAGCAGGATTTGTTGTGGTTATTTGGGAAGTGTGATAATTCACTTGTGGGGAGTTTTGAATAAGTTTGAGACAAGACCTCTGAGTTGGTTTTAGTGATGCAGTTTATTTTCTTATTTTTCGCATAAGTAAGGGTGAGTTCAGCTCACATTGTTACAGCAGAATTCAGAAAGTTACAAGACCCTTAGTTACAGACCTTTTACCCCAGAATTCTGTCTGCTTTGTACAATTCCTGCTATGATTTTCCTGCATTAACTCTCTCTCTCTTTCTTTTTTTCTCTGCAGACCTTTGTAGTACTAAACAGAGGGAAAACACTCTTCCGATTTAGTGCCACACCTGCCTTGTACATTTTAAGTCCTTTTAATCTGTTTAGAAGAATAGCTATTAAAATTTTGATACATTCATATCCTTTTTATCATGGAATTACCTTTGTGTATTTGTTGAAAATCTCTTAGCTGTTATCTCTTGCTAATTTTCCATTTGTTGAAAATCTCTTAGCTATTGCCTTTTGCTCAGTTCACAAATATAAATGCCAGTCCTGCACCTGGAGATGTGGCCTCAGAATATGCAAAAAATCCAGATTTTTACTGGAGGAAAAAGCAGTTCTTTAGCCACATCCAATGAAGGGAAATTCTCCTTTATTTTCCCTGTTCACACATGTGGATGAGTTTTGGAACAGATGTAACTTAAGGTTGTGCTTCACATGAAGGAGAGTTGGGCTTTAAAAGCTACTGAAATGGTTAAATTGAATTAAAATATAATGAAATAAATACTAGAATGTTGCATAGAAATAAGTAGAGTTATTATCTGGAGAACAAGCCACAGCCACCTTGTGTGTAATTAGACACTGACTAATTTCTTGCTCTTTTGGCATCTCTAAAACATCCTCCTAATGGCAAAGCTCCTCCAAAGTGTCCCATTGCAGAGCTTTGGAAGCATCATCTGATGGTGTTCTTAGGAGAAAAAATAATGTATTTTATTGACTGAGCTGCTTCACCCTGTTTATTTATTTATTTTTAGAAAATGGATCTAAAATGGAAACACATCCACGTGGTTTAGAGGCTTCTATAATCTCCCTTCCTGTATCTCAGATGGAGGAAAAGCTTTTCCATCTTTTCAGAGTTGACTTGGGAATATTTTCTTTGGCTCTGAGTTGTTTCCCGTGGCCTTTCCTCCCCCTGGATGTGCAGCTGAGGGGTGAATTTCTGTCAGGCTGAGCCTGAGGTGCTGCTGGAGGCTCTGGGGTCTGTTTGAATCTCCTGAAATAATTTTGGAAGTCAAATACCTGGATTTCACCACTCTGCTCCTAATTCAGGAGTTGCTGAATAGATGGATTTGGGGGCAAGGTTTCATTTAGATGTCTGAATTGAGTTGCTGAGGCATACCAGAAAATATTAACATTGATTTATATAAAACTAATTTAAAAAGTATATTAAATTTATATAAACCAGAAAATTCATCAAATGGTGACACAAAATGCTATTTATGTAGTCATATATGTTATATAGTATATATAGTTATAATTATATATAGTTATATATACATATATATAACTATATATGTATATATAGTTATATAGTATATAAATACTATATATAATACAATATATAATACTGTAATGTATTTATATTTACATTGTGCATATAGTTTATATTTACAATGTTTATATAGCATATAAATATTGTATATAAAACAGTGTATATAGCATATAGTATATATGTTATGTAGTATATAAATAACATATGTAGTACAGTATATAAAAATATATAGCATATTGTCTATAAATAGTATATAGTGTATAAATGTTATATATAACGCAGTGTATGCAGCATATAGATAGTCTATGTAATACAATACATTAAAAATAGAAATAACCTTATTTCCCAGGACTGCTGGGAAATATTAGCAGACCACAGAGAATAGCCTGGAAATGGTTGGGTTTTCCTTCAGTCAGTGACCTTTGGGGAATTTAAGGGGATTTAAAGAGTCACTGTGTGTCCCTTTGCTCCTTGACTCTGTCCCACAGTATTTAGCATGATCATTATGTGCACTATTTTGACCAACTGTGTATTCATGACTTTTAGTAACCCGCCAGAATGGTCAAAGAATGTGGAGTAAGTAGGAATTGTTGCATTTAAGTGCCAAATATGTGTTTGTAAGAACCTCCCAAAATCATGAGTTTGTTCCTTTGAGGACCCTGCATGCTTCCCATGGTGTTTTGTTTTTTTTTATTTTATGGGTTTTGTGTGGTTTTTTTGGTTTCTTTATTTTTGCTTTTGTTTTGGTTTGGTTTTTGGGGGGTTTTCTGGGTTTTTTTGTTTGTTTGTTTGAGTTTTTTTTGTTTGGTTTTTTGTGGCTTTGTGCATTTTTTTGTTTTATCTTTTGGAGCCTTTTATTTAAACCAAAATCTTTACAATTCACCTTTTTTTTTCACTACTAAAATGACATTTCCTCGTCCCAGGTACACATTCACCGGGATTTATACGTTTGAATCACTCGTGAAAATCATTGCCAGAGGTTTCTGTATAGATGGCTTCACCTTCCTGAGGGATCCCTGGAACTGGCTGGATTTCAGTGTCATCATGATGGCGTAAGTTGTGTTTTTCCAGGGATTTCTGTGCCTGGGAGGGACGAGGCCTTAGCAAAAGAGTAGGTGTATAAGGAAAAAGAAGATCAAGGAAAACTTCAATGAACCCCCTTGATTTTTCCAAGGGAAGTTTTAGCCTGGTGGGATTTCAGCTGTGAACTGCAACAGCACGGAGTTGGTACTGCAAAACAAATAGGATTTTCTGTAAATTGCCTTGATTAATACAAGATTTTAGGTGGTTCATGCACCAGAGGGGCAGATCAGCATAGGAACCAAATATCTTGAAATTCCAGTCTCTACCACTCCTTCCTTGAGCTGTGACTGGAGGCTGGGCTGTGATTAACCCATTAATAACCTGTTAATAAGCCATTATTAACCCATTTCCCATGAAGCTGCAGTGTCAGAAAGGAGATATTTGATTTTTCTCCCTGTTTTTTTCTTCTCTTGTGCTGGATTGGGCTGATACTGAGGATCATGGGCATGTCTGAGTCACATCAGGAAGCACCCCCTGAGCCCAGTGTGAACTCCCAGTGTGGGTACACACAGACCAAATCCTACCTGGGAATTAGCAATCCCTTCATTTCTCCAGAAATTACCAAATCCCACCAGTTTTAAGGCATTGGTCTGCAAGGAGTGTCCCAAATCCCCCAATGGGGATTGTTTGTAACCCTTTCCTTTCCAAAGGCCAGGCTTTGCTTGTAGGCTCTGTACAATTCTTTTTGTGTCAAGGGCATTATTTAAACCACACTAAGAGGTTTTTTTTAAGCCCTTGAGGCCTTTCTGCAGCAGGAAAAATCTTGAATGTTGAGCATTTCTTTGCTTTTTCATAGCAAGTTTCTCCCCACATGGCACAGAGGAAATATTCTCTAAGCTGGGGTAAAATATAACCCTGTTACTTTACACTAAGCCTCTTCTCCCCTGTGTACCTTGGGTTTATCTGCTTGGAAAAAGAGAATCAAACCTTCCTGTGGCTCACAAACAGACACTGAAGCATAAAGGATTAAAAATGGAGGATGCTAATTAAAATGAAGGATGCTAATTAAATGGAAGGATGTTAATCAAAGCAGAAGATGATTATGTTTTCTTAAAAACATGAACTGAAGCGAATATACCTGAAACCCCTGATCTGAGGTACAGTCATGGAATCATGGATTGGTTTGGGATGGAAGGGACCTTAAAGCTCATCCAGTCCCATGGGCAGGGACATTTCCCACTAGCCCAGGTTGCTCAGGGTGGTGTCACCAAATCTCCTCAAATAATTGTCATTTTTACAATTGCCTTCTTCTGTAGAGATTCAAAATTCCAAATTCTCTTTGGGACTCTATGAAGTTTGGGGCACCATGATATGAAAACCATCTGAAGCTGTTGGAGAGGGTTCAGAGCAGGGTCAGGAGGGTCTGGAGGAGTGGCTGGGGGCTCTGGGTCTGTTCAGCTGCAGAAGAGACTGAGGGGAGACTCACTGGGGGCTGCAGCTTCATCCCGAGGGGCAGCTCCTGTCTCTGCTCCCTGTGACCAGGGACAGGACACCAGGGAGCCACTGCAGCTCTGCCAGGGGAGGGAAATCAGGGAAAGATTCTTCTCCCAGAGGGTGCTGGGCACTGCCCAGGCTCCCCAGGGAATGGGCACAGCCCCGAGGCTGCCAGAGCTCCAGGAGCTGCTCCCAGGGATGCCCAGGGTGGGATTGTTGGGCTGTCTGAGCAGGGCCAGGAGCTGCACTGGGTGATCCTTGGGGTCCCTTCCAGCTCAGGACGTTCCATGATTCCAGGTGAGGATGGGTATCCGACCATGTACCTGGGCAAGCTGATTGAGGAGCAGAGAGACTTAAACCACGTTTTACCCCTGCACCTTTGTCTCTCTTTCTCTCTCTTCAATGCCAATTCTGAAGCCTTTTAAATCACAACCTGTTTCCTGCAAGCAGACAATTTGTGCAAAGGAAGGTGACCCCAACGGTGCCATTAACTCTGGTTTAATTCTGCAGGTATATAACAGAGTTTGTAAACCTAGGCAATGTTTCAGCTCTGCGCACTTTCAGGGTTCTGAGAGCTTTGAAAACTATTTCTGTAATTCCAGGTAAGGCGGCCCCGGTTGGTGTTTAGCTGTCGGGTACAGGCCCCTGTGAGTGATGTATTGCTTTGTCTGTAGTTGTTGTTTTATTTTGGTGTGTGTATTGTCATGGTGTTTTTTGTGTGTGACCTCCCTCATTGCAGATATGTCACAGAGTTTGTGGACCTTGGGAATGTCTCAGCATTGAGAACTTTCAGAGTTCTCCGAGCTTTGAAAACTATCTCTGTAATTCCAGGTGAGAACCATTCAGCATTAAAGGCTGGGCTTGGTGTGTCTCCTCTCTGTATTTCCCCTCCCCTCCTGCACTGCTCATTCCTCAGAAATGGCACTGGGATTCTTTGGATGGGATTTGCAGTCTGTGTAACAAAGCAGTTTGAAATCAAAGCTCCTGGGCCATCAAATTATGGGATGAACAGGCTGTTACTCCACATTTTTCTGTCCCTTTGTTGCACATTTTGTACTGATCTCTGAGACTAAAGCCAGGCTTTAAAGTTTAATTCCAGAGGAAAAGGATCGGGCTCCTCCTCAGGCTGAACAGTTTCTGGCTCAGGGACTCGCCCTGTTATTGTCAGTGGTTTTGGAGTTGCTTTAGGAATAATTTTATAAAGCAACAGAGCAAAACCCAACTAAGATTAAAACCTTTTTGCCCATTTCCTGTGCCACTCCAGAGCTGGACTTGTCAAGACCACCCTTCCCAAAGCTGCTTCTGGACTTGTAACTCAGCTGGGTGTCACAGGATGAGCAGTGGCCCTTCCTTTGGGACACCACGGAGACATTATGGACTGAGAATCTCAGAATTCCAGACTGGTTTGGGTTGGAAGAGACCTTAAAGCTCATCTTGTTCCACCTCCTGCCATGGGCAGGAACACCTTCCACTAAACCAGTTTAATCCCAGCTCTGTCCAGCCTGGCCTGGAATGCTTCCTGATCCTGTATTCTTGCACAGAAAAGCTTCATGCACATGGTTTCTCAAAACCCTAATTCTGAGGCCAAGCTCAAGGCTGAAGTCTCACAGGCACTCAGACATCTCCAACTTTCTGGATTCCAGGTGCTCAGCCTGTTACCCAGAATAACTGCTCAATGAGTTTTGGTCTCAGTTCCTTTGTGGTTTGTTCCCTCATGTGTTCCCTGATCCTGCAGTGCTGGCTCTTTCTCAGGCTGCCAGGGACCAGCCTGTGCAGTTGTAGGGCTCATCCCTTTTGTCCCATCCCAGACTGCCAACCCCATCAGCTGGACCTGCCTGTTGTGCATGATGATGATGATGATGATGGTGGTGGTGGTGATGCTCCTACGTGGCACCTGCTTTCCTTGCACCCAGTGAGGATGTGCTGGAGTGATGTTCCTACTGAGCCTTCCTTCATGTCTGGTGATATTGAAGAGCAAAAGACCTTTGGGAATTGCTGTGAGGAGTGGGTCTGAGGGGTGGTTGTCGTTCTCTCAGCCTGCTCCAGAGAGCTCTGGCTTGCTCAGAGGAGAAGCACTGATGTTAAACCAGTTTTGCCTGTGTTTTGCTTTCTTAATTCTAGCAATGTGGAGATGATGCAGCTTTCAGGAGCTGGTTGCTGGCTGTGTGACAGCATGCCTTGTGTTCCCGTGGAGGGGAGCAGAACAGCTCAGTTTTGGATCATTCTCTCCATAGAATTCAAAACTTACAGAGTTTTATTTCAAATGGCAGGGGTTGGGCTGAGCCCTGCTAACTTCAGCACATTTTTGATGTAATTTTTATTAGAGGAACAATTTGCTGCATATTTTGATTGAACAAAAGGGGTAATTTGCTACACACAGCCAAGGAGATCCTGTTTGGGTGTTGGGGACACTGAACACACCTGAAATGGCAAAAACTTTGGGGTTTTGTATCCATTTTTGGGGGAGGGTTGTCCAGGTGTGTTTCTGCAGCACAAATCTTGGTCCTCTCCATTTTGTGACAGCAGGAGGAGTGTAAAGCATTTGAATAATTGGCCTTTTGTGTTATTTAATAGAAAAGCATAAAGTGCTCTTTATGGATTTTACCACTATCATTTCACAAGGAAAAGGTGATTTTAGAATACACTCAATATTAAAATATAAAGGGGCTCCCCTTCTGCTTCAGCACATGGAATGGGAATTTTAACTCTGTGCTGAGCTACTGAGAAGCTCATTTTAGTGTTTCGAGTGCCATCTACACCTTCTGTCAATAACTGGAGTTAAGGTGTGTTTGAGACAATATAAAAATGAGAAATTCCACCAGAATTTGACGTGCCATGGACAAAATTCTGTGCTTTCTATGGATCTGTGTGACAGGAGCAAACTGTGACACCCATGAGCTAAACCACCAAAATATCCCTTTTTTTGGTGGAAAACCTGTATGAAACCCGGATGGTCTCAAGAAATTCTCTATACTGGCACTTGAGTTCTTATATTTTAATTGCCACGTGGGTCACACCTGCATTCCAAAGGATCCAGGGAAACCTGGACCCACAGAGCAGAGGGTGGAGGCTGCAGCTGGAAGTTGTTGGAGTTGTGTTTGTTGAAGTGTTCCCAGTCCTTAGACTGGGATCTCTCCTGCTGCCAGTCCTGTCCTGGTTCCAAACTTCTCCTGGCACACCTGAGAGAGAGCAGCATCCAAAGCAGGAGCCCAGGTGCTGGTGCCTGTGGGTGCATGTGCAGAGCAAAGCCGTGGGATGAGCATGGCAAGAGGTGCTGGGGGTGATGTGTCTGCCACAACAGCAAAATCCTGCTCTGGGTTGGAAAATCCATGGAAAGTTTGGATGATGGGAGAAAATGACACTTCAGAATAGAATTCCTTTATAAGGAATGCGTCTGCAACTGTTTGTTTTGGAAGCCTTATGTTCCTGGGATGGGTCTAACCTCTGTTGGTGTACAAGGGTTTTTTAGGAGGAGGTTGGGAGGGACCAAGGTGGGTCCTGCTGGGTTTCTGCTGCAGGGTTTATTGCAAAATGTTCATGTGGTCTCAGCTGGAACCGTGGATCTGACTGACCCCAAATCCAGCAGTGATTTTTAAATTTTATTTCTCCTTCCTCCCTTCATTGCTCATTTATGAACCACAGAATCATCCTACTTCACACCAGAAAGGCTGACTAAAGGAGTCTAATTCAGTGCTGTTTCTGCATCCAAAATTCTAGCTAGTTTAGACCTGTCGCCTAAAAATTAATTCTGAGTTCTCCCCCCTCATGAGTTCTGCCTCTCACAGACCAGACTGGTGTGGGAAACCAGCAGGATTCCTTTTGGAATAACTTATTTTTGACCCCGAGCCTGTTAATGATCCCAGTGGTCTCAGTAAATCCCAAAGCACCGATGCTGTGGGTGAAGCCCTGCCCTGGCTGTAACCAAAGCCACTCCTGAAAGGGAAGATTCTGCTCCTGCAAAGGAAGGGAAGTGCTGAGATGGTTCAGTTGAGCAGCAGAAACCCAAGAAGTGGAGAGTTAAAGGTATTTGATCTCTGTGAGTTGTTGCAGCCTGTGCCAGTGAGCTCGGCTCAAATGTGGCTCAACGTGCCCACGAGGATTTTCATGGCAGCAAATCCCAATTTGATCCTCATTTGACAAACCTTGTGTGTGGGGGGAAGTGATTCCCCACATTCTGCAGTCCTGCTGCGAGGCTCAGGCACTCTCAGGGACAAACATCAGGATTTTGGTTTGTTCTGACCAATCCTTGCCTCCATCCCAGTGTTGTACTGGAAATCCTTACCGCACACGCTTGTTTCAGGAGCCTCCACCATTCATAGCCACAACCTTTCCCAGAGTAGAGTCACTCTAAGGTACTGTATTAATCTGGATTTTCAGTGTGTTTTCCTTCTACAGGAGTGATTTCTAGTCTTGTTTCTTTCTCCACAGGCTTGAAGACCATTGTGGGTGCCCTGATCCAGTCTGTGAAGAAGCTGTCAGATGTGATGATCCTGACAGTTTTCTGTCTCAGTGTCTTTGCCCTCATTGGGCTCCAGCTGTTCATGGGCAATTTAAGGAACAAGTGTGTGATTTGGCCAATTAATGTGAACGAGACCTTCCTGGATAATGGCTCCAGGGGCTTCGACTGGGAGGAATACACCAACAATATGTGTAGGTATTTCTACTCTGAGGGTCTCTAAAACCTCCTGACTTGGCTCGATGCAGGAGTTCCAACATGGCTCATGCTTTGGTGTGTCTGGTTTTCACAGTAAAAACCCCGTGTGCGGAAGTTTTTCAGGTTTTTTTTTTTGAATCTGACTTTGTTGAGATGTTCCTAGTTGAGTTCATCCTTTAGAAGGCTTTGGATGTGCTCTTTTAGCTAAATAATTAGTCCAAAAAATTTTTACTGACAAATTTCTCAGCAGTGATTTTGGGGGTCTTTTAAGTGAAGGTTTTAATAGTGTTATAATCTATTAAATCCTCTAACTCCATATGTGTGTGAATGTAACCTCTTCTTTTTCATCTTCAGCAAATTTTTACATCATTCCTGGCGCCCCTGACCCTTTGCTCTGTGGTAACAGCTCAGATGCAGGGTGAGTGTTGAGCTTCATTAACAATCGGGTATCCCTGATGTCACCTAAAGCTGGCAAAACCTTTGCAATATTCCCTGTTGCTTCCTCTGTTGGTTCTGGTGTTACTTCACCAGGTTTCAAATTTCTTAACTTAATTATGAATCCATTGCTGGTGCGATGTAAGGGACATTTTCCGTGTCAGGAGGCAGCTCTGGCCACCACAGGCTCTGGTTGCCAGTGGCATTATTTCCCTCTGAATCCAATCAGAGAAAGGTGGATGGAGGCTCAGAAAGGGGAACTTGCCATGTGCTGTTGGTTTTCCACCCCGACCTTCAGCTCTGAAGACCCTTCTGGCCCAAGCTCCTGTGTCGGGCTCAGGCTTAGGGAAGAGCTGCGCCTTGCAGCGTCTCATTTCTGTAGGACAGGGAGAGCAGGGCTCTCCTGAAATCCTGTCTCCTTGTCTGCTGTCCTTAAATGATGTGGAAAGAGCTGCTGTTTGTTGGGAGAGTGAGCCCTGACCTGGCTGTTGTCCCTCTCCAGCCAATGTCCAGAGGGATACACGTGCATGAAGGCAGGACGGAACCCCAACTATGGCTACACCAGCTTTGACACCTTCAGCTGGGCTTTTCTGGCTTTATTTCGCCTTATGACTCAGGACTTTTGGGAAAACTTGTATCAATTAGTAAGTAAACACTTTGCTTTGGTGTTGTACATGGCGAGAATTTGGGGGTAAACAGGAAAGGGAAATGTGAGAAGCTTTGTTTTATTCCTTCTCTCCAAAAGAGTGCAAGTAAAGATTCACAGTGAGGTTTTCTGGGGGGAGGAAGGGGACATTACTGTCAGCAGGTGTTGGACTCTAAGTCCAGAAGGGATGGTGGGTCCAGCTGAACTGTGAATTAATTTGGGAGGAGCCTTAGCACTGGCTGCGGGAGGCTGTGAGCATTCAGCTCTGCTCACAGAGGTTGCTCACGCTCTTTGGAGGGCACAGAGTTTTCTCCTGACCTGAGGGTGCTTTGGGGACCTTGCTGAAGCAGCTTTTTCTTGGTTTGGTTTGTTTTAAGGGAGTCTGAGCATTGGGTTTCACACTGTGCTTCTGAATTCTTTTCAGTTTGGATGCTCCCTTAAAGGAGGAAGGTGGATGTCACCTTTTGTGTTCATGGCTAAGGAATGTGCAGGGAAAATGCTGAGCTCTGGAATATTCATCACTGCTGGATTTTCTTAGAAACATTCAGGTCAAGAAACTTGGGATCAGCCCTTGCATCTCGTGTCAGGGAAGCCTGAAGTTGCTTTTCATTCCCTTTTCTAATCCCTCTGCCATTCTCTTCTACTTCCAGACTTTACGAGCGGCAGGAAAAACCTACATGATCTTCTTTGTGCTGGTGATCTTTGTGGGATCCTTCTACCTGGTGAATCTGATTTTGGCTGTGGTGGCCATGGCCTATGAGGAGCAGAACCAGGCGACCCTGGAGGAGGCAGAACAGAAGGAGGCAGAATTCAAGGCCATGTTGGAACAATTGAAAAAGCAGCAGGAAGAAGCACAGGTGAGAAAAAAAACCAATTCTTCTCTGTAGGGATGGTGAGGCTCTGGCCCAGGTTTCCAGAGAAGCTCATTTTACTACCTACACAAGCAGACTATAAAAATTCTAACAAATTCTGGCTGCAAGTTTATTCCAAGGAAAGAATAAACCTCTCAGTCCTGCCCCAAAGTCTTTTACTCAGGTGCATTAAGCCAAACTCTTTCTTCAAGCAGCAAATGGAGCGTTAGTGGTGGAAAGATGTGATTTATTTTTCCTTCCCTTGCCAGGCTGCTGCCATGGTCACCTCGGCAGGGACGGTGTCTGAAGATGCTGTGGAAGATGATGGTGGGGGGAGGATGTCCCGGAGCTCCTCGGAGATTTCCAAGCTCAGTTCCAAGAGTGCCAAGGAGCGTCGGAACAGGAGGAAGAAGCGGAAGGACAAGGAGCTGTCGGAAGGAGATGAGAAGTGTGACAATGAGAAGGTGTTCAAGTCAGAGTCTGAGGATGGCATGAGGAGGAAAGCGTTCAGGCTGCCAGATAACAGGCTGGGAAGGAAGTTTTCCATCATGAACCAGGTAGTTTTCTGTTCCTTCACTAATGTTTGTGGTTGAGATCAGGAGAATATTCTGGATTAGATTCCTGTTGGCACCTCAAGGGTTCTGCCCACTGTCTTGAACTGTGTTGGGTCAGGAGAACACTGAGGGCCCAAGTTGATGACTCTCACACACACTTCCCCTGGCAGGAATTGTTCTGAGGAATCCAGCCAGGTAACTCCTCCACTGAGGCAGCTCAACCAGCCCGGAGTGAGCAGCTCTCAGTGTAGCCAAGGAGTGAGGGGTGATGGTCTGTGCAGGCCTGGAGAGGGAGGGAAAGGGATGGACAGATACCATTTACAAAGACCTGGAGTGCCAGGAAAAGGGGCAATGGCTTCCCAGTGCAGAGGACAGGGCTGGATGGGATACTGGGAAGAAATTCCCCCTCTGAGGGTGGGGAGGCCCTGGCACAGGTTGCTCAGAGAAGCTGTGGCTGCTCCATTCCTGTAAGTGTCCAAGGGCAAAAGTTGTTGTGCTGCATGGATTGGTCACTCAAACCCTCAGTGTGTACGTGCAGGGAAGGTTGCTTGTGAGAGATAATTTTAATTTTTCTAATTTACAGTGAGGAGTTAAGTGTAACAGTGTAGTTTCTATCTAAACATTTTATACAGGTGCCAGTTGTTTTTGACCCAGGAATAGATTGGTTTTGTTAACAAACTGCTCACAACAGGACTGCTTTCACATGGGAACTGCAAAATGCTAGCTTGCCTTAGAAGAAATAACTTCTAAAAGAAAGAAGAAATGACTTCTAAATTCATCCAGAGAAGGCCTGATTTTATGAGGCCTTTTTTTATCATTCTTCCACCTTACTGCAGTGTCATAGCAAACGGGTCCCTGCTGGGTAATAACTGACATAGACTCCATGTATGGCAGAAGGCTGATTATTTCCTTTTTTAAGAAACCCTACTTTTATAGACAGTTACGATACAGCTGGACCTAATTGGTCCTCCAGTCAAAACACCATCACCATTGCCTAATTAAGAAACCACCCTTTAGTAAACAAATCTCCACAACACTTTCCACACATAACACCAGTTGCAGCAAGTTAAGATAAGAATTGTTTCTCATTCTTTCCTCTGGTCTTCTCACAGACTTTCCCAGAACGACGCCTGGGAAGGTTGTCTGTTTCTGTGGCCAGAGAGCTGCTGCCACACAGCCACACTCACTCTGTCCTCCTCTTCCTCCCCCAGTCTCTCCTCAGCATCCCGGGCTCCCCTTTCCTCTCCCGCCACAACAGCAAGAGCAGCATCTTCAGCTACAAGGGGCGCTTCCGCGACCCGGGCTCGGAGAACGAGTTCGCCGACGACGAGCACAGCACGGTGGAGGAGAGCGAGGGCAGGAGGGACTCGCTCTTCATCCCCATCCGCGGCCGCGACCGGCGCAGCAGCTACAGCGGCTACAGCGGCTACAGCCAGGGCAGCCGCTCCTCGCGCATCTTCCCCACGCTGCGCCGCAGCATCAAGAGGAACAGCACCGTGGACTGCAACGGCGTCGTGTCCCTCATCGGGGGGCCGCCCTCCAGCATGCCTGGGGGCCGCATCCTGCCCGAGGTAGCTGCTGAGCTTGGGCTGGTCTGCTGAGCATGGTCTGAGCAGTGTGGTGTGGTCAGATGAGCATGGTCTGCTGAGCATCGTCTGACCACCATGGTCAGATAAGCCAGATAAGCATGCTCTGCTCTGACCGGCGTGGTCTGGGCAGTATGGTCTGGACAGCATGGTCTGCTGAGCATGGTCTGGTCAGATAAGCATGGTCTGACCAGTGTGGTCTGCTCAGCATGGTCTGGTATGACCAGCATGGTCTGAGCAGCGTGATGTGGTCAGATGAGCATGGTCTGCTGAGCATCGTCTGACCACCATGGTCAGATAAACCAGATAAGCATGCTCTGGGTCTGACCAGCGTGGTCTGGGCAGTATGGTCTGAGCAGCATGGTCTGGTCAGATAAGCATGGTCTGACCAGTGTGGTCTGCTCAGCATGGTCTGGTATGACCAGCATGGTCTGCTGAGCATGGTCTGGGCAGTATGGTGTGGTCAGATGAGCATGGTCTGAGCATGTGGTCTGGTCAGCATGGTTTGCTGAGCATGGTCTGGTCAGATAAGCATGGTCTGACCAGTGTGGTCTGCTCAGCATGGTCTGGTATGACCAGCATGATCTGCTCAGCATGGTCTGACCAGCGTGGTCAAATGAGCATTGTCTGACCAGCATGGTCTGGTATGACCAGCATGGTCTGCTCAGCATGGTCTGACCAGCGTGGTCAAATGAGCATTTTCTGACCAGCATGGTCTGGTCTGACCAGTGTGATCTGACCAGCATGGTCTGACCAGCATGTTATGGTCAGCTGAGCATGGTCTGGCCAGCATGGTCTGGCCAATGTGGTCTGACCAGCATGCCCATCTGTTTGGTTCTAGTACAGAGAATTAATGATATTGTATGTAATTAGAAATGTTCTCTAAAATGCAGTCCGTAATTTGTCTAAGGCCGCAAAGCACTGGTCCAACAGAAAAATGGGCTTGAGTTTTGGTTGGATCACTTGCAAATTGTAGGAAGGTGGGAAGGACAGAGGGATGCACAGAATATAGAAAATACAGAATATGGAAATGCAGACTAAGTGCTGCATTTCTGGGCTGAGAGTGGGTAAGAGGGAAGACTCAAGTCTGTATTAATCATCATCTGAATTTTTCAGGGTACCACTGAGATCGAAATTAGGAAGAAGCCTGGTGGGTCTCTCTTGGTCTCCATGGATCAGGTGAATGCATCCTATGGAAGGAAGGATCGGACCAACAGTGTCATGACTGGGTTGACCAACACCCTTGTTGAGGGTAGGTGTGATCTGGGGATTAGAGGGACACCCTTGAGCCCCTTCCGGTGCCTAAAGCGGCTCCAAGAGTGCTGGAGACAGACTTTGGAGAAAAGGCTGGAGGGACAGGACACAGGGAATGGCTTCCCACTGCCAGAGAGCAGGGATGGATGGGATGCTGGGACAGAACTCTTCCCTGTGAGGGTGGAAATTGCCCCATTCCTGGAAGTGTCCAGGATCAGGTTAGACAAGGCTTGGAGCAACCTGGTCTAGTGGAATTCAGCTCCCCCTGCTTTAGAGCAGTACATATTCATTGATGGTTTTGCCTAAATCTGGTTCTTTTGGGTCTTTATTAATAAAGAAATATTTATTAGACTTCATTTTACTTGGTTTTGGCATCCAAATTGCACAGAGATGGAGGTAAAGGCAACAAAAGAGTTGTAACTTCACAATGAAGAGAATGCAGTGTGGAGATCAGAGGAGTAAGGCAGTGTCAGGTCTGGGTGTTCTGTCTTCTGTCATCTCCAAGCACTGGAGAGACCTTCCTTTGCTCCAGGCCGTGGGAGAGAAGGATTGGAGCTGCAATGTGACAGCTGTCAGAAGAGAAAGGGGCTGCTGGCTGGTGGGAATTCTGGAATGGACAGCACATGGAGATGAGATTTCCCAATATGTCATGCAGGAGCCAGCAAGAATTCATGAACAGCAGCCACATGCAGTTGATGATCTCAAATTCCTGCTGTCTCCTGCAATAAAATTGTAGGAAAACTAAATATACTTAGAAACAGAGCAGGGTTTTGCTGCCGCTCCCCTCCTGCGCAAACGCCTACGGGCTCCAGTGCCACGGGCCTCTTTTTAACTTCAGAAATTCCAAGGCAACTAAATACTAAGCAACCGGAGAACCAATGGGAAGGAGAGCACAGTGGTCCTTTCCCTTCCCATAAAAAATAAAAGGTGAGGGTGCACAGCTGCATGGCCTGACTGGAACCAGCAAGTCAACAAATGGGGACAACTCCTCTTTCGTATTTGTTTTTCCTAAGCACTTGAGATAAGCCAGTGTAAAAAAGAAAAAAAAATGGACACAGCATTTCTGTGTTTGATTTCTGTAAATGAATGTAGTTAGTCTTAATCAGGTTATTCCTGTTGAAAATCCTTTGCAGCATTATGTCACCTCTTTCCTCTTTTAGACCGTGTCTGTGTTCAGCACAGAATTCATCTCAGTTATTTAAAAACTGGCAGCAAAGGCAGTTTGGAATCTGTAACTTTGGTTTTAACTGCTTTACCTTGATCAGTTTTGAGTTAAATATAGTCCTTCATTTGGAATAATTTGCATTGAATCATCCTGGTGGGGCTGAAGCACAGGATTAGAACTGCAGTTCTGGTGACCTGGTGCAGGTGTTGTATAGGGACAGAGGAAGAGTCATGGAGCTCAGTAAAATCATGAAATCCCAGAATCCAAGAATCCTTGAGGCTGGAAAAGAGCTCCAAGGTCGTTGGGTCTGATCTGCGACCAATCCCCACCTTGTCACCCAGCCTAGAGCACCGAGTGCCATGTCCTGTCATTCCTTGGTGACACCCAGGGATGGGGAGGGACTCCAAACCTCCCTGACCACCCTTTCCAGGTAGAATTTTTTCCTGATGTCCAGCCTGCCCACAAACTTGACCCAGCTCTTCTCTCGTGTCGCCTCCACGGCCATTTTCACAAAGTTCAGTTTTGTAATTCTTCAGCCTCAGAGATGAAGCCTGAACTCTGTTTTGTTTTGTACCTGCAGAGCTGGAAGAGTCCCAGAGGAAATGTCCCCCTTGCTGGTACAAATTTGCCAATACCTTCCTGATCTGGGAATGCCATCCATACTGGATGAAGCTGAAGGAGATTGTGAACTTAATTGTCATGGATCCTTTTGTTGACTTGGCCATCACCATCTGCATTGTGCTGAACACGTTGTTCATGGCCATGGAGCACCATCCCATGACCCCCGAGTTCGAGCACGTGCTCTCTGTAGGAAATCTGGTAAGGAAATCTGCTAAATACTCCCCACAGGTCTGCTCCTGCTGGGATGCCTGGAGTATTGACGTGGGCTTGGACTTTGAATCAATTGCATTGTCGAGTCTTAGCCTGAAGATCAGAAAATAAGTTAAAAATGACTTTTTGTGTGTTCTTTGTCTGTCTCTCCTCCCCACTCCAGGTTTTCACTGGGATTTTCACAGCAGAAATGTTCCTGAAGCTCATTGCAATGGATCCATACTATTATTTTCAAGAAGGCTGGAACATCTTTGATGGGTTTATTGTCTCCCTGAGTTTAATGGAGCTGAGTCTGGCAGATGTGGAGGGACTTTCCGTGCTGCGATCTTTCCGATTGGTATTCCAAATTCCAGCTCTTTTTCAATGTTATTATTGTGGAGCTTAGAATCACAGAATCGTAGAGTGTCCTTAGTTGGAAGGGACCCACAGGGATCATCCAGTGCAGCTCCTGGCCCTGCACAGACACCCCAACAATCCCACCCTGGGCATCCCTGGGAGTGTTGTCCAAACATCCTTTGAGCTGTGGCAGCCCTGGGGCAGTGACCATTTCCTGAGGACCCTGCTCAGTGCCCAACCAGAGGAAGAACCTTTTCCCACTATCCAACCTATCCCTTCCCTGATACAGTTCCAGCTGTTCCCCTCACATAAAGAATTTTTCCCATTTACATAGAACTAGGAAAGATCACTTTTTTCTGGGTTTGGAGAGGACAGAGATCTAGTGGTGCCATTTTTTATGGTCTCTTCTTTCTTCAGGACTGCTCTTTATGAAATCTGAGCAGCAGCTTGTTGCATTTGGGCAGGGAAGGGTGACTTTTCATTTGGGAAGGGAAATCAGTGTGTGGGGAATAACTGATTACAAAAGTACAAAATCCTTAAGCCCAACTTTCCAGAAAGGTTAAGTCTGCTCCCTGTAATCTCAGTAGCAGAAGCATGGACTTACCTTTATGTAAAACACAAGATGGTTGTTGTTTAGGAAGTTCTGCTTTATTTTCCTCTTTGCTTAAGGCCTGTTTGTTTTGGTGGTTTTTTTTGTAGCTGAGAGTCTTCAAACTGGCCAAGTCCTGGCCCACTCTGAACATGCTGATAAAAATCATTGGTAACTCAGTGGGTGCCTTGGGGAATTTGACCTTGGTGCTGGCCATCATCGTGTTCATCTTCGCCGTGGTGGGAATGCAGCTCTTTGGCAAAAGCTACAAGGAGTGTGTCTGCAAGATCAATCCGGACTGTGAGCTACCCCGCTGGCACATGCACGATTTCTTCCACTCCTTCCTTATTGTCTTCCGTGTGTTGTGTGGGGAGTGGATTGAGACCATGTGGGATTGTATGGAAGTGGCAGGACAGGCCATGTGCTTGATTGTCTTCATGATGGTCATGGTCATCGGAAATTTAGTGGTCAGTAAATAGTTACTGATGGGCTTTCTTGGTTGCCTCTGGATGGGGTAGGACTTGGGGAGACCCCCAGGATGAGGGAGTGATGGTTTGTGAGTCTGTTCCTGCTCTGTGGAGGTCCCTCTTGGCCTTTGATCTATCAATAGTAGATTTTGGTAGCATAACGTTAAAGATGTTTTTTGCTTGATGAGGACCTTAAACAGTCACCTGTAAATGAAACATTTTGCAAGAAAAGCTGAAGGTATAAAAGCCTCAAAGTGCACAGACCTGACCTGAGGGGGAAAAGAAGCTAAAAGAAGCAAAACCTGGCATTTTAATTGCCAGAAAACGAAATAATTTGGTGCACAGGGGAAGGTCCTGAAGTGTTAAAATGAGGAATGGAGGTTTCTTCTAAAACCTGCCCACTGGCTCAGTCATGAGGTGCTGTGGTGTGCAGGAATGGGCTGTGAAACTGCACGGCCTGTTGTGTGGGAGGTTGGACTAGATCATGATGCTTCCTTCTGGCCTTAAATTTCATGAAGAAAAGTCTGTGGAGGAAAATGTGAGCAAGAATGAAGTCACATGAACAGTTGCAATTCTTCAAAGTAGTTGTGAGCTCTCTCTGAGAAGTCCTGTCTTGCCAAAAGGTTTTGATAAAATAAATCTTGGGGATGGTCACTAAATGTGGGTGAGGAAGTAGAGCTGGGAGTGATCACTCAAAATGCCAAGATTTTCCCCATTTTCTTTGAAGCAGAGATGGGACTAAATCAGTAAGGCTGAATTTAAATCCCGTGAGGATTAAATCCCTCTCTGACATCTGCAGTCCAGATCCTGCAAGGGGCTCCATCCGGGGACCCCTGTACCTGCCCTGGAGCCCTGGGACTCCTCAGAGCTGCACCAGGGTCCCTGTTCAGGGAACTTTTTGCAGCATCAGGGGGTCGTACCTTGAACCTGGGCACCGGGATGAGTTTGTGGGACAGCAGAGCTGGTGTTTGGAGACAGCTCTGCAGCATCAGCAGGGCATGGGTGCTGAGAATTCTGCTCAGCTTTGGGAATACCCCCCTTTGTGTGTCAGTCCAGCATCAGCCCTTCCCTTTCAGGTGCTGAACCTGTTCTTGGCCTTGTTGCTGAGCTCCTTCAGCGCAGACAACCTGGCAGCCACGGACGATGACGGGGAGATGAACAACCTGCAGATCTCGGTGATCCGCATCAAGAAGGGCATTGCCTGGACCAAGGCCAAGGTCAGGGAGTTCATGCAGGCCCACTTCAAGCAGAGAGAGGCCGACGAGGTGAAACCCTTGGATGAGCTGTACGACAAGAAGGTGAACTGCATCGCCAACCACACCGGGGCCGACATCAACCGCGACATCGACTTCCTCAAGAACGGCAACGGCACCACCAGCGGCATCGGGAGCAGCGTGGAGAAATACATCATCGACGAGGACCACATGTCCTTCATCAACAACCCCAACCTCACCGTGCGCGTCCCCATTGCCGTGGGCGAGTCTGACTTCGAGAACCTCAACACGGAGGATTTCAGCAGCGACACGGACCCTGATGGCAGCAAAGAGGTGGGAGGGAGGGCTCCAAATCCACTCGGGGCGTTGGGAGCGAGGGCTCCAAATCCATTCGGGGTGTTCAGCCCACTGGGAGGGCCTGGAAACCTCTGGGCAGGGAGAGCTGGGTGGTTCCAGCACTCAGCTTTTGTTTGGGTTGGGATGTTGTCTTTGCACTCAAAACGGAATTTCTTGTGCTAGTAGCTCTGTAGAAAGTCACAAATCCTTTTATTATAAAAATATATATTAAATAAAGATATACAATCATAGAATGATTATATAAATATATATACTATATATAATATATATTTTATACTATATATAATATATATATGTATATTAAAATATAAAAATAGTATCATATAAATAATAGCATAAATAATAAATATATATGAATCATATAGTATAAATACTGTATATATATACTGTATATTTATATATATATATATAGAATCATAGTAAAATATGTGTAATCATAGAATGGCCTGGCTTGAAAGGATCTTAAAAATGATCTAGTTCCAAGCCCCTCCATGGACAGGGACACCTTTCTTAATGTAACTATTTAATCCTGTCTTTCCTGTTAACATGAGACATAAGCTGGGTCAGGATCTCAGTGATTAAAGTGAGGAAACAACTTCCATGACAGCAAATGTGGTGAACAAACAGCTGAGTCATCGTGAAGTTTGGTGTTTTTTGGGATTGATGTTTGATATTGATTGGGTTGGGGTTTTGTGCTGCAGAAACTCGACGAGAGCAGCTCCTCTGAGGGCAGCACCATCGACATAAAGCCTGAAGTGGAGGAAGTGCCCGTGGAGGCACCAGAGGAGTACCTGGACCCCGATGCCTGTTTCACAGAAGGTGAGAAGGGAGTGAAGGAAGAGGCTCTGGGGATGTTCACTCAGGGTGAGCTCACCTCAGGGTTAGGTCAGCCTGTGTCATAGCTGAGACAGAGGCAACACAAAGCAAAAAATCCATTTTTCAGAAGGTTTCAAACTGTTTTTATTATAGCATGCATGCCTTTTGTACATTCTTACAAAACTCATAAATTTACACTTATTGGTCACGAGAGACAAACAAAATGCTCATTGGAATAATTGCAGGTTTCTCGTATTTATCCTTTTCTTTCTTGGTTTCTATGTCAGCGACCTTGGTAGGAAATTCTTTCAGGGTAAACACAGATCCTCTTATCAGACTTCTCTCTGCCTCACGGACACTGCTGTGAAACCTCTTCCACAAGCCTGGATCAGGGCTGGCTCTCAGCTTATCTCGAGGCCCTTCTTGGATGCTGGTGCACTGATTCAGAGGAATTTGCAAAGTGAAGCTCTCAGAGATACAGCTGCCACTGCTAGGATGTAGATCATAGAATCATTCAGTAGTTTGTGTAGGAAGGGACCTTAAACTTATCCAAATTTACCCCCTGCCATGGGCAGGGTCACCTCTCACTATCCCAGGTTGCTCCAAGCCCCATTCAACCTGGCCTTGGACATTCCAGGGATCCAGGGGCACCCACAGCTTCTCTGGGCACCCTGTGCCAGAGCCTACCCACCCTCAGAGGGGGAATTTCTAAAGAATCAGAGATGACCTGTAGTAGAACAAGATGATTTTTGTGCAGCTGCCTTAAGTACTCAGAAGCAGAGTACTTTTCCTTCCCTGTAACTGGCCTCGATGTCTTTCGAGAGCCGATCCGTTACAGGAATTCCCAAGGCAAAGATGCTTTAAATGGTTCAAGGTTATTTTATCAGCAAGTTTTCCATTTGTCTCCTCAAGTGCATGGACTTCACCAAATAGAACAAACTGATCTGTTCCCAAATTGATGTCAATTCTGGTGCCCAGGCACAGAAGTGGTAAAACAACCCTAAAATCCTCAAGAACGCAAAAATTTTAACTCACTCAGCGTGGTTCATATTGGTGGCATCAAAACTGCTTTTAGACAGTGAGAATTTCATGTTTTTACCTTAAATCCTGTGTTTCCTGAGTGAAGGTATGCCCTGTCCCTGTTCCAGGTTGTATGCAGCGCTGCAAGTGTTGTCAGGTCAATATTGAGGAGGGGCTGGGAAAGTCATGGTGGACCTTGAGGAAAACTTGTTTCCTAATTGTGGAGCACAATTGGTTTGAGACTTTCATCATCTTCATGATCCTTCTTAGCAGTGGGGCTCTGGTGAGTAAAATTTAAAAAAAAACAGTAAAACCCCAGCAGTTCAGAGGTGGTGGGCTTGGGCACATCTGATTGCGTACAGGAAATTTTGGGAAAAAGCAAATCTTGGAAATTCCTACCTGGAAAACAAGACAAGCTTTTATTAGTGTTTTTTGTTTAGTTTAAATTAAGAACAAAGCCTTCAAATCTGGGTTCTGATCCTAGATTGACTAGAAATGTGAGGATCTGGGGAAAAGTCAGCCTGTATCTATGTTTGAATTCACAGAATCAGAAAACCCCAGAATCACTGAGGTTGGAAAAGCTTTCCAACACCATAATGTCCAAGCTGTGACTGGAACAAAATCAATTTTCTATGTTAGATTTATATATATCAATAAAATATATGTCTCTTATCTATATCTATCTCTATGTATTTATATATATTTTATATATAAATATATATGTGTCTGTGTGTGTGTTTATATATATATATTTAATATTTAAAATATTTTTAAAATTAATTTTTACTAATACAAATTATATTCTATTAATATTTAGCTCATCTTTAACTGTACATTGAACTCACCTCAGTGTCATTTGATGCTCCTGAACTGTGCAATAAATCCCATATAATGACACTTGCACCTGGTTATTTCCAGGCTTTTGAGGATATTTACATCGAGCAGAGGAAAACCATCCGGACCATCCTGGAGTATGCAGACAAGGTCTTCACTTACATTTTCATCCTGGAGATGCTGCTGAAGTGGTGTGCCTATGGATTTGTGAAATTCTTCACCAACGCCTGGTGCTGGCTGGATTTCCTCATCGTGGCTGTATGTATCCTCTCCTCTTCCTTCTGCTTGGGATGGTTCCTCCTCAAATCCTGACTGGGTCATAGATTTGACAATCCCAACATCTGCGAGTTCCCAAATCTGGGAAAAACACCCTGAGCCCTTTGGGTGTTTCCTGTGCCCCTGTGGGATTGCTGCCCTGCAGGGATCAAGGAGGATTTTTTAGCCCTTGGCTCTTTTTTCTATGCTGAAAATGGAATTTTTAGGAGACCTGGCTGTGTTTGGAGGTGTTACCATGGGAAAGCTGTGCAGATGCGGAATTCCTTGGGGATATTTCTGGGAGTTGCATTCTCTGTAATCATTTTCTTGTATTATTAATGATGAGGGGGTGATGAGGCAGCAGAACCTCCCCATCCCACCACCCCACTTCTGAACACTGGATTTGTGAGAATCTCAGTCCTTGGAAAGCTGATTGTGCACAGTCAAGTTCAGCATTATCAAAAGAAACAGGAAAGAAAAAGCAGGATCATATCAAACAAAAAGCTCAGAGTAGTGTAGAGTGAGGGACAGATCCACCCTGGAATCCCCTGCAGAACGTCTTGGGAGGGAGGATAAATCTGAGAAATAAAAAAAAGGGTGAATAAATTGTAGAATTACAAGGAAAAAAGACAATAGAGAGAAGTTTTAGCAATAAATTTGGCTCTGAAGCACAGAGGGAATTTAAAATAAATTGAATTTAAAATAAATGGAATTTATGCTGTCCAAAATGGTAGAAAACAGTGTAATTCAATAGGAAATTTCAGAACCAGGGAATTTAGAATCCCAAGTGCTTGGATTCTTTAAAAGTGTTTCATCACATCCATCTGGGATTCAGTGGCTCTAGTGGCTGCCCCAAGAGCAAGTATGTTAAAAAAGAATTCCCAGTTTTTCCAAGCTTCTCCTTTGGAACACTCTGTGTATGATTCAGTTGCTGTTCAGCACCATTATCACTCTGGAAATATTCCTGAGTAGGTGGAAGGAACTATGCTTGGAATTCAGGGGCAGAAGTGACTCAAACTCTGTTTCCTGTAGGAAAACTGAAATTTGAAATTTTAATTTTTTTTAAAATCCTCTCTGATTCCCTCAACACCTTTCCTTGGACACAACCTGTATGTTATAAGTTTTATTTTCTGACAGAAAAGAAATTTAAAACAAATAAATTAATTAATTAAAATTTTGAAAGAAATTATTAAATAAATTTATTTTCTGGATCTCACTTGCTGCCTGAAGATAAAGTATGAGTTTAATTCCAGTTTAATTCCAATTTAATTCCAGTTTAGTGGGCAGGTGTGGTACAAGTTTAATTTCCTTCCCATGTATCTGGGAATGGAGTAAAGATCAGGAACTTCCCCAGCAGGAAGGGAACAGTGAGGGAACAAGTGCAGAAGGGTTTGGAATTCCCAGGGCTTCAGTAATTTTAGAATTCCTGTTTTCCCTTGATGTCATGGACAGAAGAGTTGCACAATTTTTGCCGTGAAAAAAAGAAAAATCTGAAATGTGACTTTGAGGTGCCAAAATATCCCTCAGCAAATGCTTTGTGTCCTGTATCTGTTGAATCCCATCTTTTTAACCCAAATTTTGTGGCGTGTTGTGGAAGGGGCTGGAGTGAGCCAGGGCAGCAGGGAATGAGCCTTTGCATCCTAACAACACTCTTGGATATTATTTTGCAGGTTGCTATAGCATTGTCCAATTCCCCTCCTCCTCATCCCCAAAGCTTCCTGGGTGTGTTTGTGAAGACTTTTACTGGGTAATAATGAAGGATTTTGCTTTTCAGTCAATCTGGGATTCCCTTTGTCCGACCTCGGTGCCTGCTGTGTCTTCTGTTGGAATGTCCTCAGGGAATAATCCTCAAAGATTATTTATTAAAAGCTCAAACAGCCTTTTCTGGCATGGTCTTAGAGTCCTGCTCGGGAGTAAGGTGTTATCCTGAGGGGAAAAAGCTCTAAAAATGAGAATTCTTTGTTCATGGAATGGTTTGGGCTGGAAGGGACCTTAAACTCATCCAGTGCCACCCCTGCCAGGGCAGGGACACCTTTAACCATCCCAGGTTGTTCCTGTCCAACCTGGCCTTGGACACTTCCAGGGATCCAGGGGCAGTTTCCAGGGATGGGACACTTCCAGTGTTACATTTACTGTGTTATTTAAACACACCACATCTCTAAAACCATTGAATTCTTATATTTAATTATATTTATCTTTAGGATTTTAACATACCAGTGTTGCCCTGGCCTGGCTGAGCTGATTTTGCCTCACAAAGGCTTTGTTGGGTCCTTCAGGACACCCCTGGCATGGTTCAAAGTAGTAAAATTTCAAAATGGGATGGAAAAACCAATCTATTATGGCCACTTATTTTTGGGGAAGATACCATAGAATCCTGAAATGTTTTGAGTTGGAAGGAACCTTAAAATCCTCTCATTCCAAGTCCCCTGCTGTGGACAGGGGATTTCCATATGAAAATGGAAAAAGCACATCAGCCAGAAGCCCAAAAAAGATAAAATCTCAATTTTCCCACACATTTATGCATTTAAAATTCAGATTTGATATCTCCCAGAAATAAGTGTGGAATAAGAATCATCCTCCTAATTAATTCTATTAATTCTAATTATTATACTAATATCTTTTCTATTAAAAAATGATACATAGGAAGTGTCCTATTCTGAGAATTCACCTGAAATCCCACCTGGTCCAGGAGGAGCTCCTGTGTTTTTTTGTTTGTTGCTGTACATGGATGTCTTTTTTTTTTTTTTTTTTTTTTTCTTAAAAAGGGTTCATGTCTCTTTCTTATCTGTCTGAAGTGTGATGGTAGAAAAAAATGGGAAAAACGGTAGTGAAAAATGGTAGCAAAAAATGGGAAAAATGGTAGCAAAAAATGGGAATAGTGGCAGCTGCTGTGCTGTGTCTGTAACTGTTTACACGTGGCCAAGTTGTGTCTGGACTTGGTGGGTTTAAGGATCTCTGAAAATCCAGATTTAGAGCCTAAATCTGATTCCAGGCTGCTCAGCAGGTTGCCCAGTATAACCCAGTACATCCCAGTCCTTCACTGCACACTCCTGTGGCTGATGAGGTTGGGATTTGGGGAAAACCAGGGAAAATTTGGGATGGGATGGGGGAAATGGGATAAAACAGGATTGGGATGAGAGAAAATGTGAGGAAATGGATCTGGGATTGGGAAAAATGGGAGGAAAACAGGTTTGAGATGGGGAAAAAGGGGGAAAACACCTGGAATGGATGAAAATTGAGGATTCTGGAGCTGGGGCTGGGAAAAATGGGGAAAACTGGAGATGTTGGTTTTGGGATGTGGAAAAAACCTTGGGAAAAGCAATTCCTAGGAATCCTCAGCCATGGTGACCATTTTCCCTTTTCCCAACCCTGTTTTATCCCATTTTCCTCCATCCCATCCCTGTTTGTCCCGATTTTTCCTGATTTTTCTCCCAGTCCCAATCTCAGCAGCTGCAGGAGCATGTGCTGAAGCCCTGGGATGTACTGGGCTGTACTGGGATATACTGGGCTGGTTGGAAAAGCCTTGGAAAAGGGATCAGAAATTCTGTAGTTCAGCACAGGAATTTGAGAAGCTCTAGAACAGGATCACTGTCAGAGCAGGCAGAAAACAGAGCTGCTCTGTGCCAATGTCCTGGTTTTGCATGGGAGGCGTTTAAGGAAGTTTCCCTATCCTGGTAGTGATATCCTTCCACTCATCAGCAGCCCAAAATTGGTTTAAAACCAAATTTCCTGGAAATTTGGAAATTTGGTTTTAAAACAATTTGTTCTAAAAAGCACAAGCAAAGCATTGAACTTAACAAGCTTGAATTGGCACCACTCCCTTGGGTGTTTCAATTATTGCAGTGTCTCACTGCTTTGGCACTAATATTCTGATATTTTGGTGCTTTTTTCCCCCATTTGGGATTGAAGGAGTCTCCTAAGAACGTGCAAAAAAAAAAAAAGTGCAGTAAAAAGCTGAAATAAAGGGTATTTCATATCAATGGATTTTCCAGGTGCTCTTAGAACAAGCATGTGGAATTTTGTGCTAAATCCCAATTAGCTCATAACCAGAGAGAAAATCATGTATTTGAAACCAGTTTCACTTAAAATTATCATTTATTATTATTTATTTTAAACCAATTTGGTTGAAAATGGTTACATCTTAAAATTTCAATTAATGAAAAAGAAAATTAAAATCATTCATTCAATACTTTCAGAATCTCTTAAACCAATTTGGTTGAACATCTGCCCCACGCTGGGCTGGTGAGGCAGGAGGAGCTGGGGTGAGGCTCAGCATTCCCGGAGCGCCGCGGTGGCTGTGGAGAGCTTGGCCCAGGTGTGCAGTGTGTGTATTTATCTGTATTCTTTCTCATAGGTACCTTTAACATTTGTCTGGCTTAAATTTCATGGGCGCCGCCGGGATCCCTGCAGCCGGTAAAGGGCGAGGGTAAGGTTTTTGTCATCGTTTGGGCTCTTCCTTCCAACAGCCCCTCTCCGTGTGTGTCTCTGCCTCTCTCTCTCTCTCTCTCTCTCTCTCTCTCTCACTTATCTCTCCCCTCTTGGTCTTTTCTCAACTGCATTATTTCCTTCCAGGTCGGTTCAGTCAAGTGAAGTAGGCAGCTGGTGTCATGGCTTCGGTATTTGGGGCGGCCCAGGTGGCTCCTGGGCTGGGCAATCAGGGCTAGGGGATCCAATCTAACAGTCTGGAACCTTTTTTTTCTTTTTTTCTTTTTTTTTTTTTTTATTAATTTCTTTTTTTTGTGTTGGTTTTTTTGTTGTTGTTGTTGTTGTTTCGTTTTCTTTCTTTCTCTTTTTTTTTTCCTATTTTTTTTCTGGTTTCTTTTTCTATTTTTTTTCTATTTTCTGTGTAGGTCTCTTTAGTCAGCCTTATAGCTAATGCCCTGGGCTACTCGGAACTAGGTGCCATAAAATCCCTTAGGACACTAAGAGCCTTGAGGCCTTTAAGAGCGTTGTCCCGATTTGAGGGGATGAGGGTAAGATGCCATTAGCAGCTGATCCTTCTGCATGCCCGTGGAGCATTTTATTTTAAAAGCATGCTAGAACTGATCAAAACTGGTGGAAAGAAAATTCCAAACAGAATCATGATGCAGCTGCTGACTTGATCACCTCTACGTGGATGTACCCTCACCCTGCCCACCGCTGCACCCTCCCCTCTAACAAAGGGAGATGCATCAGCTGCCTCATTACATTAATTACTGGCCCAAACCACCCATTTGTAGCCGATGTTGACACTTGGCTGTTCTCATTTGGCCTGGCTTTGACCTCGAGCATCCGAGGGGCTTCTCAGCTGTAATATTTTTTTTTACCTAGGGAGAATCACCAGGTGCAAAGAAGCAGAATTGGAACCACCTCAGGGTCTCCAGGTGTTGGCTGTTGGTGGAATTGGATTGAAAGATTCTGTCTGAGAGGGGGTTTTTAAAAAAGTAACCAGGGGGAAAAGGCTGCTGCCTCTCGTGGGTCACTGCAGGAAGGGACTGGGGGGAGCTCAGCTCTTTGAAAACTTTGGTTTCATTCCTCTTGTTGCACCTTGTTGTTCTCAGTCCAGTCTGGTGGTGACTGGCAGCCTTGTCTGGTAGTGAAGCTTTTCCTTTCTGTCCCCTTCCTTTTTTCCATGCTTTTTTGGTCCCTGTCCTGTCACTGTGGAACCAGAACAAAGCACAAGCAAAGCATTGAACTTAACAAGCTTGAATTGGCACCACTCCCTTGGGTGTTTCAATTATTGCAGTGTCTGGCTGCTTTGCCACTAATATTCTGACATTTTGGTGCTTTTTTCCCCATTTGGGATTGAAAGAGTCTCCTAAGAACATAAAAAAGTAGTAAAAAACTGAAATAAAGGGTATTTCATATCAATGGATTTCCCAGGTGCTCTTAGAACAAGAATGTGGGGTTTTGTGCTAAATCCCAGTTAGCTCATAACCAGAGAGAAAATCACATATTTTAAATAATAAGGGAAGGGAATAGCAGTCACGGTTTTACTTCAGGGTCTGAGTGGAGCAATTCCACCTGGATCCTCCTGATCTTTGGAGCATAACTGAGCCCAAAATCCAGCCCAAGAGGAGCAGAGAGCTGAGGAGGGCTCCTCAAACTCCCTGGGAAGTAACAGAAATACCTGACCTCCAAATCCAAAGGAGGTGTTTCCTCTCTAAGACCTTCTCCTGCTGTTATTTCTTTGTGTCATGAGTTTAATTCAAGATTTAAATCCACAGCAGAGGCACAAAGGAGGAAAAATTTTGTTTCACACAAAGGCGGAGCTTTTGCTGGGTTGGGTTTGGGTCCTACCCAGAAGTTTGATCACAAAGAACAGGCCTAGCACTAAACCTGGAGAAACTAAAAGCTAGTTTTAAGCCATGCTGGTGAGAAGATTTCTGATGTACAATCAGGAAATCCTCGTGCTTCAAGTGGGGGATTTTCACCGCAGGAAAATTGATAGTTACAACTGCAGCCCTGTCAGTTCCCTAGACCCAATTATCTTTCCTTTGTTTTGGAGACAAGTGTCAGTGCCCCATCCAACCAGACCAATTTGAGAGATCTGAAATGCCTTTGCAAAGGAGACTGAAACTGTAGTTCTTTGCTTTTCTCTCCTCCATAGCAATCTGCATTTCCAGGAGCTTGCTCTGCTCTGAGCTCGGTCAGGGAGTTGGATAGTGATGCTGTGAGACATGCATGTGTTCTTGTCAGTCTGCACACAAAAGCCATGTTCCTCCTTTCCCTCCTTTTGGAAAGCTCTGTAGATTTAATGAACCATAAATGACCATATTTCAGGAGGATATTACCTTTTTTTTTTTTGCTTCACGGGGTAGCTGGAATAAATCAATGTACTCGTAGGAGGATGTGACCCAAAAAGTGCTGCTGGTCCAGCAACTGAGCATCCTGTTGGGATGAAGGGAGAGTGAGAGCAAAGGCATCTACCTGCAACCTTTTGGGGCTCTCACCTATGCCTTCCTGGGTGTAGTGGTGAATTCCTGACATCATTTACCAGCTGGAATGGAAGATTCACCATCTGGACCACTGTGGTCTTCAGTTTTCCTCCGTTCCTCTATCTCAGGCTGGTTTGAAAAACCCATCCAGTCCCACCCTCTGGACACCTCCCAGCAGCCCAGACCTCCAATCCCAGTCCAAGCTGGCCACGAGCTGCTGTGGTGGCCACAGGTGATGGTGGCTTCCAACAAGGGGAGGAGAAGGACCAGGACGAGCTGTGGCCAATGTTCCACCCTTGGGGCCTCCCATGTCCCCGTGTGTGGTTGAGTTGCCTTTCAAAACTAAGGCAAAGGAGTAACAAGAGTTTAGATGATGTTCATCTATTAAAGGAATCTAAATTAGGAGATCATAATAAAAGATTTAATATCCTGCTGACCTGCCTCTATTAAAAGCTTACATTTGGCTGTGTGTTGGCCAGGGATGCTCAGGGACACGGTGCTCCCAAACCGTGAAGGGCTAAAATTAGGAAGAGATGAGCTCTGACAAAAGCCATCCTCATTCCTGAGCGTTTGCTGCCCTTTGGAGGAGGGAACGTGGCTTTTGTGTGCTGGTGAGCCTGCCAGGCTGCATGCTCAGCTCTCTGCCTGGGACTACATGACTGGCCTTGCTTAGTCCACAGTATGATCTTGGTGTTAGTCCGTGCTTTAGTGTGACCACAGTGATGCTGGGCTTGGTCCTGACCCCACGCAGGGAGCAGGACCAGGCCCTGAGTGAAAACAGCCTTGTTTGAACGTGGGGAATGGCTTGAGGGGCTACTGGCCGGGAAAACCTCTGGAATCCAGGAGCTAAAGTGTCCTCACACTTGGCTCTGAGAAAATTCCATCAGGAGCCTGTTTGTTACAACAGTCTGAGCCTCCCTTCTGCCTTTGGGCAGTTAAAATGACAGAAAATAATTGGTTTGTTGAAGAACAAAGAGTCCAGATTCCATAAATCCAACAACGTGGCTTGAAAAGGGAAATTATTTTGAAATATATACGTATTATATAATATGTATATAATATAATATACAATATGCAATATATAATATACAATATGTAAAATACAATATAGAATATATATTATGCAATAGACAATATATAATATACTATATACAATATAAAATATACAATATGCAATATATAATATACTATATAAAATATATACTATGCAATATACAATATATAATATACTGTATACAATATATAATACATACACTATACTATATATAATATAGAATATATAATATGCAATAGACTATATAATATGCAATAGACAATATATAATATACCATATACAATATATAATATACTATATACAATATATAATACATACTATACAATATACTATATACAATATACAAAATATAATACAATTGTAATAATCATAATGCAGACACATGTTTTGAAAACACAGCTTCCCTGGTTGCCTTTGAAGCAGAATTTGAAGTTTGCAGCAAATTCACTGCCGATTTCTGCATGGACTAACCCCCCAATGTGTCAGTGGCCTCTCCCATTCCCCCCAAAAACAGCTGTACTTTTGCTTGCTGTCTCCTGCCTCGTGTTTTATACTGAAACTTTTTCCCACCCCTTCCAACACAGGTGGTTGTCAATGCCTTGGTTGGCGCTATCCCTTCCATTATGAATGTCTTGTTGGTCTGCCTTATCTTCTGGCTGATTTTCAGCATTATGGGGGTTAACCTGTTTGCCGGGAAATATCATTACTGCTTTAATGAAACAGCTGAGCATCGCTTTGAGATAGATGTTGTTAACAACAAGACAGACTGCGAGGCTCTGATGCCACCCAACTCCACGGAGATCCGATGGAAGAACGTGAAAATTAACTTTGACAACGTTGGGGCAGGATATCTGGCTCTGCTGCAAGTTGTAAGTTTGGGTTTCTACCATTGTCCCTTTAAAATACCCCAAACTGAGGGGCTGGAGCTCTAAAACACCCCAAACTGAGGGGCTGGGAAAACAAAATGCTCCTGGTGCATTTTATGTGTTTCCCTCTCTCTGAAATCCAGCATCCACTGGGGTTGGGGCTAGAGTGAATTTGCCATTTTATATTTCTTCTCTTTCCTAATTAATGGGTCTCAATAAGGTGCCCCAAGTCCCCCACTCAGCCTCAGCCTGCTTGAACCTCATGAGGTTCAACTCCTTGAGCTTGATTAATGTAATGTAGATGAAATGAAAAGGGAAATGTTGAAATAATATTAAAGTCCATTACACAGGGCCATCAAGAGTGCCAGGGAGTCCCTGACAGAACTGGCATAATTCTTGTATTTTGGGTGAATTCTGTCTCTGTGTTTTCTCTGCCAGGCTACATTCAAGGGCTGGATGGACATCATGTATGCAGCTGTAGATTCCAGAAAGGTAACATGCAAAACTCCCCTCCCTTTATTTCTATCTGCTCTTTTGCTTTGCTAAAGTCAAGAGTAAAAGTTGTGGAATTGTGTTTGTAGCAAGTATTTAATTCTGGGATTGTTTCCTTTGCTCTGGAGGTCTGATGAGTTAAAAGATGCTGAAGAAAAGCCCCAAAAGGGCAAGTTCTTCTGGTTGGTTTTTTTGTTCCAACTGGTTTTTGATCTTTGATGGTTTGGAAACACAACCAATCTCATTTTGCCTGTGTTTGTATGATGTCTTTGAAATGTTATTTGTTGTTTTTCTTATCTCCCCTTCAGCAAGAAGAGCAGCCCAAATATGAGGACAACATTTACATGTACATTTATTTTGTTATCTTCATCATCTTTGGCTCCTTTTTCACCCTGAACTTGTTCATTGGTGTCATCATTGACAACTTCAATCAACAAAAGAAAAAGATAAGTGATCTGTGTTTGCTGCTTCCAGCTCAGACCTGTTCCGGGACTGTTGGCTCTTCAGGCTGGTGGGGTTTTCTGCAAAATAAAGTCATTTTGGGGCACAAAGCTCCTTTTTTAGAGCTGTGGGCCTCTTGGTGCCTTACAGGAATGGCTGAGCAGAACATGCTTGGTTTAAACTACAGCCAGATTAAACATTTCCCTAGATTTTCATGTGTTTGGGGTTTTTTTTATGCCTTGACTAAAATACAGACTGGAAGCAAGATGTCTTCCTTGCCTCTGTCTCATATTCTGATTTTTCTTGAAAAAAGATTTGTAAGTTTGGGTTTCTACCATTGTCCCTTTAAAATACCCCAAACTGAGGGGCTGGAGCTCTAAATTGGGATGGATTTTCATGGTGCAGCTCCTGGAAATGCCCTCACAGCTGCTCACCACAGAGGGGAGAGAGGGATGGGGAAGGAAGCAGAGCAATGAAACCTATACATTTCAATTTATAGGAAATTTTAATTTCCTACAAATTTCATTTTTAGGAAATGAAAAATTTCATTTTTAACTAAGATCAGTGCACCCTGGGTGTTAGTGTGAGTTATTTCTGTCTGAAGGCAGGCCTCACCTGAGCTGGACTTTACTCCTTTCCCTTCTGGTTCATGAGCTGATTGTAACCAGTTTTCCTTTTGCCTCTTTACTTTGGAGGTCAAGATATTTTCATGACAGAAGAACAAAAGAAGTACTACAATGCCATGAAAAAAACTGGGCTCAAAGAAGCCTCAAAAACCCATTCCCCGACCTCTGGTGAGTACATTAGAGGGAGCTCAGGATAAACCTGTGGAGTAGATTTCAAAGGAGCTTTTTCTCCAAAAGCATCCCTAGTTTTAACTCATGTTGGACTTCACATCACCCTGGTTTTGTCAATGTAACTCAGGTGTCACCTGCAAAGGTTAAAACACTTGTCCTGGGGTTGGTGTTAATCAGTTCATCACCTGAATCAAGAAATTCCAAACTTAACTTAGTTGAGAAGCCTTAGATGTGGAGTAGGAACCTCCTGGCACTCACAGGAGAACCTTTGGCAATCATCCAGCCTTGGGGGCTTTGCTGGTGGAGAACTGAGCTCATTTCCCTGGTTTCTGAAAGGTTTTGGATCCCTCAGAAAGCCAAAAAGGGGGTCGGGTTGAGTCCTTTAGGGGCTGTATGGATAAAGCATCCTGCTTCTGGGGCTGTGATGGTGCCAGGACACCAGAGGGGTTGGGTTCTCCTGCAGGTACCCATCAGTGCAAGGATCTGGCTGCTTTCCCCACCTGTGACTGCAAAGGCTCAACAGAGAGCAAGATGTGCTGCTAGTAGGGGTGGAGTAGCATGCTGGGATATAATTTGCATTTTCCTGCCTTTGCCCTAACCAGACTGGCTCGCGGACAGGGTTTGCCTTGAAAGCTTTATTCAACACTGACAAAATTACATCCTCGTCCCTCTTTCCACCAATGGTGGAATAATTTGTTGACTAATGGTAAATTAGAAAGAAATTCCTCCCTGTGAGGGTGACGAAGCCTTGGCATGGGTTGTCCAGAGAAGCTGTGGGTGCCTCTGGGAGTATCCAAAGCCAGGTTTGACAGGGCAGGGGGTGGAATGGGATCATCTGAAGGACATTTCCAATCCAAATCATTCCACACTTCCATGATTGTTGTTCAAACGTGGTTCCCTGTCTCTCCTGCTCCACAGAACCGCATCCAAGGAGCCGTCTTTGACTTTGTCACTCAGCAAGCCTTCGACATCGTCATCATGATGCTCATCTGCCTCAACATGGTGACCATGATGGTGGAGACAGACACGCAGAGCAAGCAGATGGAGGACATCCTTTACTGGATCAACTTTGTGTTTGTCATCTTTTTCACCTGTGAGTGTGTGCTGAAGATGTTCGCCTTGAGGCACTACTATTTCACCATCGGGTGGAACATCTTTGACTTCGTGGTTGTGATTCTGTCCATCGTGGGTAAGTGTGACACCACTCAGAGGTCGTAGTTGAGACAGAGACAATACAAAGCAGCACTCTCCGTTTTCAGAAGGCTTCAAACCAGTTTTATTTTAGCATGCATGCTGTTTGTCCATTCTTACAAAGCTCGTAAGTTTATACTTTACTCATTGGTCATGAGAGATAAACAAAGTGTTCATTGGAATTTCTCTGATTTATCCTTCTTTCTTTCTTGGTTTCTATGTCAATGACCTTGGTAGGAAATTCTTTCAGGGGTAAATGTGGATCCTCCCATAAAACTTCTCTCTGGCTCACAGAAGTTGCTGTAAAACCTCTTCCACACTTAGAGGTCGTTGATTGCCAGGCTGTTTTGGCATTTTTAGGGTAGAAAATGTCTTTGAAAGGGATACGTAGGTACCAGGACTTCAGGGTTCTCTTTGAGCCTTGGGTACACACCGTGGCAGAATTTATCTGAATTTATTTATGAAGCCCTGAAATTTATTTATGAAGTCCTGACTGATGCCCCTTCCCTCTGTTCTGACATTCCTTGTGTGGGGTAAACCACCTGACAATTCCACGTGTCCCATCCACCACTCAGCCCAGAGGAAGCAGCAGCCTGTGCATCTCCACTGTCACACCTGTTGCCTCTCTCCTTTAGGGATGTTCCTGGCTGAAATCATTGAGAAGTACTTCGTGTCACCCACTCTGTTCCGAGTCATCCGCCTGGCTCGCATCGGCCGCATCCTGCGATTGATCAAGGGAGCCAAAGGGATCCGCACGCTGCTTTTTGCCTTAATGATGTCCCTGCCTGCCTTGTTCAACATCGGCCTCCTGCTCTTCCTGGTCATGTTCATCTTCTCCATCTTTGGCATGTCCAACTTCGCCTACGTCAAGCACGAGGCCGGCATTGACGACATGTTCAACTTTGAGACCTTTGGCAACAGCATGATCTGCTTGTTCCAGATCACCACCTCGGCCGGCTGGGACGGGCTCCTGCTGCCCATCCTGAACCGGCCCCCAGACTGTGACCTGGACAAGGAGCACCCAGGCAGCGGCTTCAAGGGGGATTGCGGGAACCCCTCGGTGGGGATATTTTTCTTTGTGAGCTACATCATCATCTCCTTCCTGATCGTGGTCAACATGTACATCGCCATCATCCTGGAGAACTTCAGCGTGGCGACGGAGGAGAGCGCGGATCCGCTCAGCGAGGACGACTTCGAGACCTTCTACGAGATCTGGGAGAAGTTCGACCCCGACGCCACGCAGTTCATCGAGTACAGCAAGCTGGCGGACTTCGCCGACGCCCTGGAGCATCCCCTGCGCGTCCCAAAGCCCAACACCATCGAACTCATCGCCATGGACCTGCCTATGGTAAGTGGGGACAGGATCCACTGTTTGGACATCCTGTTTGCCTTCACCAAACGTGTCCTGGGGGACAGCGGGGAGCTGGATATCCTGAGACAGCAGATGGAGGAGAGGTTTGTGGCTTCCAACCCTTCCAAAGTGTCTTATGAGCCCATCACCACCACGCTGCGGCGCAAGCAGGAGGAGGTGTCGGCGGTGGTGATCCAGAGGGCTTACAGGGCTCGTTTGGCACGACGGGGCTTCATCAGCCGAAGGCCTGCCACCACCAAACTGGAAAACGGGGGAGCCAACAGGGAGAAAAAGGAGGGCACCCCCTCCACGGCGTCCCTGCCGTCCTACGACAGCGTCACCAAACCCGAGAAGGAGAAACAGCAGCGGGTGGAGGAGGGCAGGAGAGAAAAGGCAAAGAGACAAAAAGACGGCAGGGTGGCCAAGTCTTGAGACACACACACACACACACACACACACACACACAGAGAGAGAGAGAGAGAGAGAGAGGAAAAAAATTAACAAAAAAAATAGTAGAATTGTACGAATTAAAATATTTGCAAGTGAAAAAAAAAAAAGATTGTTTACAAACTTCCTGAAATATATCAATACAGAACAGCTGTGGAGACACTTACCTGAAGATCTTATACCAAACATAGTCTGCTTACTGTGTGACAGCGTTGCATCTAAAGCAGTGACCTACCACCTGTTTAAAGGACCCTGTAAACAAACATTTAAACACAAAAAAAAGGAAAAAAAATGGATTTTCTATTGTTTGGGCAGGTGGATACTGCATGTTCCACATCAGTCAATGCAACTTAGGACAAACAAGCAAAATAAACCACACACACACACAAACACACACAGAGCAACAAAACCCGCTGCTGGGATTCATGTATTTTCCAAAGCAGCCCCAAATGGATTTTATTTTCCCATTTTGTTGATTATTCTCAGAAGAAAACCCAGAAGTCACAAGGTCAATGGGTTTGTTCATTGCAAAACTAGATTTGCATTTAGTTAAGCAGCAAAATTAAAAAAAAAAGAGGAAAAAAATTGAAAAAAGAGTTAAAACAAGTAGAACAAAAAAAAAAAAGGAAAAAATGAAACAAAGCACCCATTAAGCCCACTGAGTTACCATAGTTTATTTGAGATTTATTATTTGCATTCTACTTTCTACATGGGCTTTACTTGGTTTGGGAGATGGGGTAGTCGGGTACCTTCAGCCTGGAGCCAGCTCGGGCTGATCCCCCCCCAAAAAAACAAAGTGCTCGTTAACGCCTAGAAGCGATTTTTGCAGATTTTTGCAGATTTTTGCATGACGGCATGACCAGGGACCATGCATGAGGAACCACAACCAGGGGACACGCAGTCACCTGTCCACAGAGGTGTGTTAAGCCATAAATTCGAGGCACTCCACTGAGTATCTACCGCACACTGTATTTTGGAGAGAAACCTTAGTGATGCTCCTGCCCGGCACCAGTACTCCCAGTTCATAGAGAATCTTCCATAAACCTGCCAGTAGAAGAAAAAAAAAAAACCCAACAAAACCTCAGTGTAACTCTTAAAACCACAAAATCCCCCAACAGAACAAGCAGGTGAATGAATTGTGTGTGTCTGTTTAACAACTTTGACTTTCTTTTCCATACAGCCATGGTTTTTTGCACACTGAAACAGAACAAAATTCCAAAATGCTGCTCTGGACCTCACCAAAGGGGAGAGGATAAATCTGGGAATGGCTTGTTATCCATGTCACTGTAAATCCAAAACCTAGGGCTTCAACCAGCCAGCAAGGTCAGTTGTATCCTGCAATATTTAGCATTAATATTAATTATCCTTCAGCCTCCATCCTGCAGCGTAGACACTTCTTTTGGTAGAGATGAATGTTAAAATACAACAAAAAGCAGCACGTTACCTCTGCTGGTAGGAATTTGGGGAGCTCACCCACAGCACTCCTGGGGTGGAGGGTGGGGTTGGGAGTCACCTTTGGGGTCAGGAGTCACCTTTGGGGTCAGGAGTCACCTTTGGGGTCGGGACCCACCCTTGGGTGTCCCGTGGCCATCGTGGCTCCTGCTCTGGGGGGGTGCAGAGCTGGACCACGGGGTGCTTTGGTGTGGCCAGGAGGGGTTTTGGACTCTGCAACCCAGGAGGGGCCAGGTGCCTTCACCTTCCCCCCGTTTGCCACACCTGCCCCGGGTAGCCCTGGGGGTACCTCTGGGCTGGTCTCACCGCAGCAGAAGGAGCATCACGAGCCATGTCTGGGCTGTTTTCTGTTTCCTCACCCCCAGCTCCCTCTTGGGGTGTCCTCAGCCAGTCTCAGGCCAGCCCCGCTCAGGTTGGGGTGTCCCTTCAGGGTGGTGGCACCGGGGAGGGGAAGCCAAGGGTCACTGCAGGGGTGACATCCAAAATAAGGGTACCCAGAATAGGGGGGGAAAAAACCCCAATACACCAGAGCTTGATGGGAGGATGAATCTCAGTTTGCATAATCCCATAAACCCAGAAAACGCCAGGAATCACCTAAAACAAACCAAACCCAAGCAGGAAGCCATCCAGCAGCCATCTGTGCCACCTTGGCATCCTCGGGGCAGCCACAGCACGGGAGCAGCTGTGCCCCACAGCAGGGACCTCGTCTGTCCTGCCCCCATTGCTCCCAGGATGGGATGTAAAATAATAAAAATAATAACAAAGAAACAACAACAACAAAAAAATCTACATACATATGTACAGGCTACGTTGTAAACAGCACAAAAAAAAAAACCCTGAAAAAAAGGAAAAAAAATAGCTGAAAAGTGTGGTTGAACTTTTTAAGAGAATATTATAAATACTGTAATATATCATTTTATTTTATTGGCATGCCTTTTTGTAAATACAAAGAACTACAAAAAATTATAGAATGGCTTCTGGCTTATGCCATTGTCCATGGTTATTTTTATTTTTTTAAGATTTTTCTGTTGTCCTTAGATTTTAGATAGCCAGGAAATGTCCCCCAAAGGAAAAAAAAAAGAAAAACCCACAACAAAAAAATTCCAAACGAAAACCTAACCTCCTCAAAATAGATTTTAACAAAAGCTTTATCGCAAGTGGTATTTGCAGCAGCAAAAGTGTCTATTTTTGGGTTCCAATGTGCAATAAGTCGACCACTTCTATGCAAGATTTGGCTGAATTTCATAATTGTTCCTAGGCTGGGCTGAGGCTTGTAGGTGACGCTCGGTGCGTTGGCGTTTGTGCTGGCAACTCATGAAGCTGCTCAATGACTTTAAAATAAAAAAGTCCCTCCAAACTCTGTATATATATTATTTTTTTTGAATGTTTTGTCAGTGTGAGACGCAACAGGAAGGGGAGGGAGGAGGTTCTTCAGCTTCCCGTTGGCCGGAGTTGGTTCTTCTGCTCAAAAAAAAGGAGTTTGGGGTGTTTGGGGATGTTTTTCTCCTTTGGTTTCCTCCCCAGGGCAGATGTTTGAGTTGGGTCTTCACTGGGTGAAGCCAAGATTGGAGGAAATTTTGGGCAAAGAGCCTCAGGGATTTGTCCCACCCAAATCTCCCAAGTTCTGACACATTATTCACAGAATTCCCATTCTGGATTCAGGGTTTTGGGGGCAAATTAAGGGGGGTGGTGTTGTTAGGAAGGTGTAGCCAAAACTCACAACCACACTGAGGAGTTCCCTTCCCTCCCCCACCTCTAAAATCCTCCCTTTTGGGTTAATTTGTGGCTCCAAAAGTGTGGAGGGAAGGGCGTTAATGAAATGCCAGTCCAAGCTGCTTTATTCACTTTCCTCTTCACCTTTTCTGAAAATATAGAAGCCAATGTTGGAAAAAAAAAAAAAATCAGGTAACCCCATGGTGTTCCTTAGAGGCCACACCTGAGTTTGAATGATTTTTCTGCTGAAAAAATAAAATAAAATTTAAAAAAACCCAACAAGCCAACAATCTGTTCAAGCTGTAAAAGCTCAATAGTGAAGATTAGTGTATTAGAAATTGCATGGTGGCTCATACCGGTCTTACCCAACATGACTAACAATTACTATAAGCCAAAAGAAAATGAAATAAACTGAAATAAATGAAATAAATTCCCTTTTCACTGTACAAGGGAAGGTTGTCTTGGTGTCCCAGTTATTCTCACCCCTCCTCCCCTTTTCCTGCCCCTCTGGGCTCCCCCCAAGGCGTTTTAGGGTGGTTTTGGGGAGCACAGTGAGGTGCAGGAGGAGCTGTTGGAAGGTTTTTGGTGTTAAAGGTGTCAGGTGGCTCAGCCCTGCTGGGGCTGTGGGGTCGGTGCCTTTCTGGGGCTCCCTGTGAGGCAGGTGGGGGCTTCAGGCAGGTGAGGATGGAGCCTCAGGCAGGTGAGGATGGAGCCTCAGGCAGGTGAGGATGGAGCCTCAGGCAGGTGAGAGTCCCAGGCAGGTGAGGATGGAGCCCCGGGCAGGTGAGGGTCCCAGGCAGGTGAGGATGGAGCCTCAGGCAGGTGAGGATGGAGCCTCAGGCAGGTGAGAGTCCCAGGCAGGTGAGGATGGAGCCCCGGGCAGGTGAGGGTCCCAGGCAGGTGAGGATGGAGCCTCAGGCAGGTGAGGGTCCCAGGCAGGTGAGGATGCTCCATGCTGGATCTGCTCTGGGTTGTTCTGTGGTGGCTCACCCTGTAACTGCTCACCTGAACCCCTCATCCTATATCCCCTCACCTGTAACCCCTGATCTTTAACCCTTCATCCTATAACCCCTCATCCCGAACCCCTCACCTGTAACCTCCCCTCACCTGCAGCCCTAAAAAAACCCAAGAAAGGCCCCAAATGCCCCCTAGTCCCCCCCCCCTCCCCAGGGGATTGGGGGCAGCAGCTCTGCACGGCTGCTCTGGGGGCTCCTGCTGCCCCCCAGTGCCCCCACTCCTGACTCCCATCCCTGCCCTGGGCTTCCCTTCCTCACAGCAGCCCTAAGAGGGATCCCCTGCAGTGACAGGACAGGCTCAGCTGCTCAGTGGTGCTAAAGGGCCCTGAACTGGGGCTGGGGCTGGCTACAGGTGACCCTCACCTGCACCCCAGCACCTGCCTGCCCCCCCTCCAACCCCACTCCTGACCAGAAGGGCTGAGCTGGGCACGAGCCTCACCAAAGGCAGATTTAACCCAGAGCTGAATGCCCGAGGCACCACCTTGGAATTGCTTTTGATATTTCAGTTTTGGTCACTTTGGGATTATTTTTCATAGGAAACATAATGATGAGTTTTGGTCCAGTTTATTGAACAGATGTGAATTTTGCTGCTGGGTTGAGGCCAGTCCAAGCAAATGCAGAGCGTGGTTGTGCCGTCCTGCACCTCCCCCGTGTCACACACACTGGTACCACTGGTTTAACTGGGCGCAGGGATGGAGGATTCCCAGTTGTCCCCGCCTGTGACTGTGGTGGCTCATTCCCTACCTCACAGGGGTGTTGTGAGGCTTCCTGAGTGACCGAGCGTGCTGCACTGAGGGTCCCAGAGCTGCGGGCAGGCACCGTGGGGCACTCAGGGGTGACCCGAATGCTGCTGTGACAGCCCCACTCCCTGTGCCCGCTGTGCAGCTGTGGGCAGGGCCACTTCTCCCCTCTGACACCTGCTCAGGCCACTGGTGTTGGCCCCCTCCCACCCTGCTTTTCCTCTCTGTTGTGCTTTACCTGGGGAGAGGAGGAGGATGCAGCTGAGGGAGGGTGGAGGAAGGCGATGGAGGGGATGGGCTGGGAGTTCCATGGCTGAACTTTGAGTTCCTTTGTACTGTACATCTTTTTACTTTGGAATTTGCAATAAAGAGGTATGTCCATCTTGTTTTAACAACTTCTCCTGACTGCCCTGTCGTTCTGTTCCCCTCACTGCCCAAAATCCTCAGCTCAGACGGCTCCTGGGGCAGGGCAGGACTCCAGGGGTGGCTTTGCAAAGTGGGGCTGGTCTGAAATGTGGGGTCTAACCCCAGCCCCTGCCCTGAGGGAGAACCTAGGGATTATTTGGGGGTGTGAGAGGAATTATTTGGGCGGGTCACGGCTTTGAAACCCCTCCAGGCACAACACAGAGCTTATCCCAACCCCATCCTAGCGTGTTCTGGCTCCTGCTTTGGGGAGTGCAGCTTTAGGAGACACATCCTGCCACAACCACCCTTGCATTGCCCCATTCCTGCAGCTCCTTTCCCTTCTTTTTCCAGGGAAATTTGCAACCCGGAGCAGGCCTGTGGTTATGGGGAGCACTCCATCCAACACCCCCTGCTCCACTTTGGCATACACAGGAGCTGGTGATCACCCAGAGTTTTCCTAGTTTCGATTGTAAATTTGGAAGAAAGGCCTTGTTCCATTTGCCCTGTTGGCTCTGACCATATCCTGGCTCAATTGACCTTTTAGAGTGTTTAACACAGAATATGCACAGAAATTCATCACTTTGCTCCTCTGCCTCCATCCCTGGCACCGAGCAGCTCCTCGGGCTCCCTGCTGTGCTGTGACATGGCCAGCAAAGGACAAAAACCTAAACCCACCAAAAGGGACAAACCCAGAGCCCCCCAAACCTCTGGTTCAGGAGAGCTGTTATCCCAAATGTCCCCAAGCAGCACAAAACGCCTCTGCCACAGCCCTTGGTCAGCTCATGGGTGTCACAATTAACCTCTCACTCAGGATCAATTAACCCCAGGCACTGGCTGAGCCTGATGACCCAGCAGAGAATTCCAGCGCTGGTACTGTGCTTCTTTCACCTGGAATCAGGGAATTTTGGCTCCTCCAAGCACTCAGGAGCCCTGGAGGCTCCTGTTGGGGGTGACCCAGTGAGGACACGGCCGAGGGAGCTTTTCCCAGCTCCAGCCCTGCACAGGGAGCTCTGGCACCCAGGGACAGACAGGGACATCTCCAGCCCAGCAGCTGGGGGTGCTGATGGTGGCTGGTGCCCCACCTCACCCTGGATGAGCCCAGGACAGGCCCTTCCCTGCCCAGGAGAACACACAGAGCCCATGTCTGGATGCCAATCCCTCCACAAGGCTTTATTTGGTCTGCTTCTCCCTTCAGCAGCTCCTGACGCTGCCACACCAGCATCAGGCGCCCAGGAGCCTCCTCCAGTGGCAGAAATACATCGCGGTCCCGGTGAGGAGCACGGAGCTGACGAAGGCTCCCAGGACGCCCAGGATCAAGGGGCGGACCCAGCCCAGGAGACCGCGGCTGTAGCGGGGGGGCCGGCGGCGCTGGAAGAGCAGATCCCCGGCCAGGGGAGCCCTCTTGCCCCGCGGCACCGCCGGCTGCAGCTGCGCCGAGCTGAGGTGCTGCACGCTCCTCCTGTATCCCTCCACGTTCCTGCGCAGCTCCAGGCTCCGGTCTTGGTTCAGGTTTTTGCCCAGCTCCCGGGCGATGTCAGAGCGGCCGATGTGGTGCAGGGCGCGGACCAGGCGGTCCCAGGTGGTCACTTCTCCTGCGGTCACCAGCCAGTGCCGCAGCGCTTCCGAGCATCCCCGGGCGCTGCGGCTGCCCAGGCGGCGGCGGCGGACGGGCTTCTCCTCCTCCTCCTCCTCCTCCTCCTCGGAGAGAGCCCCCGGCTCCTCCAGCTCGGGGCTGTCCGGCTCCTCCTCGAGGCTGTTCAGCTCTGCCTGCAGCTGGCGGCACTCGGGGCTGGCCAGCAGCTCGGCGATGCGGCCCATGCTGTGCCGGCCCACGGACGCGGCCACCGTGTCATCGGCGCGGCCACGCAGCGCCAGCAGGAGCAGGACGAGGCCCAGCGGTGCCAGCATCGTCTGGGTGCCAGCCTGGATTCCCCGAGGCACCGGGGTGTCCCAGGAACGTGGAACCCCCCTGACCTCACAGAGCAGCTCCAGGACGAGCTCCCTGTCTGGGGTCCGTTGTTCCGTGTCACATCCCATGGCTGTGGCACCTGTCCCCCCAGCCTGGCAGCCCTCCTGGCATTCCCAAATCCCCAAATTTGGCGCTGTAGGGACATGGGGACAGACCAAATGTGTCCCTAATCCCCAGCAGGGACCAACCAAAGCGCTGTAACGCTGTCCAGAAGGAGCTCCGAGGCATTTTCACCACTGGCAGTGACCATTTGTCCATCTGTCCCAAATCCTCCTCCCCCTGGAGCATCCTGCCCTTCATCCGTGGGGCTGAACTGAGCCGGGACTGACCGGGCTCTGGATCTGGTGTGTCCCCCCTCTGCCAGTGGGATGGGGTCGGTTCTGCTCCTTGGGACACCTCCGCCACCCCACCCTCCTTCTACACCCCCAGCGAGGGGAGAAGCAGCACCCGAACCCCCCCGGGACCTTCCTGCCCCTGTCCCACCCCAAAGGGGCCGAGCCGAGCGCGGCTGAGCCGAGGCGGCCCCGCTCGGGATCGGAGAGAGGAACCACAAGGTGGCCACGCAGCCCTGAGGCGCCACCAGCGCTGTCCTTCGAAACCGAGAATTCCCTGAATTTCACTGGATCTCCCTGGGTCTCCCTGGGTTTCCCTGGGTCTCCCTGGGTTTCCCTGGATTTCCCTGATGAAAAACTGCAATTCCTCTGGATTTCCCTGATGACAAACTGTGATTTTTCCTGGCTCTCCCTGGGTTTCCCTGGCTCTCCCTGACCAAATGCAATTTCCCCACATCTCCCCAAAAACCCCACAGCAGAGGCTGCTGGCAGCAGAGAGGAGCCCAGCCGCCCTTTGCTGCGGGATGAAGAGGATGAGGACGAGGAAGGAGGAGCCTTCCTCCCGTTTTCCTGCCTCGGACCCCTCCGTTCACACCCTGTATTCCCCTCGGGGGTCCCAAAAACCCCTGGATTGTTCTGGACACCCCCTGCCCAGAGATGTCCCCGTGTCCCCTCCCAGCCCGGGGGTCCCCAACTGCCCCCCTGGACCCCTGCCCACCCCCCCACATCATTCCCACCCTTCCCCATCACCCCCAACTCCCCCGGGGTCCCAAAACCAGCTGGGCCCCCCTCCAGGAGCCCCCCAGGACTCCCCACAGCACCCCAAGGACAGGAGTTGTTCAGGTAATCTCTTTAATACTGTGTAATACTTTTTTTTTCTTTTTTAGTTTTAAAATACAGCATTTCTTGAGGTAGACCATCCCAGCCCTAGAGCTTGTCTGTCTCAGACATCAATAAGACATGAATTAAATACTTTCATGTACAATATGTTGCAAAATGAGGTAGAAATGGTTACAGAGAGTGTACAAATAGGATAATAATAATAATAATAATAATAAGTCTTCAGGAATCCAGCACAACTTTTTGGAGGTGGGAGGCAAAAGGTAATGCCCTGGATGCAATAGGAAACTGGGAAAATTAGGAAAAATTGGGAATAAACCTGGCAGACACCACTGGGGGGAGCCCCTGTGAGGGATCTGTTCTCTCTGCACACGCAGACCCTGAGGTTTAGGGGGGCTGCTCTAAGGGGGAGGCCTTTAGAGCACTAAAAATAATAAAAAATATTTTTTTAATGGGGAAATCCCCACCATGATGCAAAGAGGGGCTAATGGATGGGCTGGGGGTTCATGCTCTGTGCAAAGCCCCTCACTCAGCCCTGCTGGGCTTTTTTGGGGGGAATGGGAAGGGGGGGATTTGCCCAATTTGCTCCAAAAAGTGGTGCCAGCAACAGCTCCCAACCTACAGCACTAAACTTTCCATTGAAGACACGTTACTCCACCAAACGCTACGATAAACGATGTTAAACAAAATTTCAAATAAAATTATGGCATAATATATGTGGAAAGCACCTGAAATACATTCAAATTTCATCTTTGTAACAGCTTCAAGTTTATTTTTCCTTTTATTTCTTCCTTTCTTCACCCCCTTTGGAAGCAAATGCAGGAGGCAGCTTTGTCCCAAGTCGGAAAACTCTTAAAAAAATCTCCTTTTCCTTTTCTGAGAAGATAAAAAGTGTTTTTAAAAAAACATTCTTTAGTTTTTCTGAGGTAATTCTTTTCCTGAGTTGTTAAAGAAGAAAACAAACAAACAAACAAACAAAAAATACTACAGATCTTACAAAAATAAAAACCCAAGTCTAGGATATTCAACAATCTACAGCATTTTACTCCAAAACCCCCTGGTTTTGGGGTGTAACCCATTGGTTTGGGGTGCAACCCCCTGGTTTGGGGCACAACCTCCTTGCTTTGGGGTGAAATTCCCTGGTTTTGGGCATCTCCCCCAGCTCCCCCTTTCCCTGATCAAGGTGAGAAGGGGCTCCAAGGACACCCGAGGTATTTCTGTTGGGAATAATAAAATCAATTAAAAAAAAAAAAAGACAATAAAGCTTTTGGGGTGGATGGGGGAGCTCCTGAATCCGGTGCTGGAGCTGATCCCAATGCTGGGAACCTCCCGGGGCGCCTCCAGCCCCGCTGGCACCGCCGCTCCAGGCACGGAGGGTCGGGAAAACAATAAATAGCTTATCCTGAGTGGTGGGCGAGGCTCCCCGAGAGCCACAGCAGGGAAATCCCTGGATGAGTCCCAAAGAGGAGAGGTGAGATATGCGGCGCTGCGAGGAGGGATCCAACCCCACTGAGAGAACCAGAGCCACCAAGGACTCCAATCCATGTCCCAGATCTGTCCCTGTTGCCTTGGGGTCTGTCCCCATGGCCTCAGGGTCTGTCCCTGTGGCTTCAGGGTCTGTCCCTGCAGCCTTGGGGTCCATCCCTGCAGCCTTGGGGTCCATCCCTGCGGCCTTGGGGTCCGTCCCCACAGCCTCAGTGTCCGACCTCCATCAGTGCCTGGTGCTGTACATCTTATCCCACTCCAGGAACAAGTCCAGCTCCTTCTGGGACACGGCAGGGCGCACCTTGCAGAACGCCTTCTCCAGGTCCTGGTAGGAGGCGGGGGGTCCCGGCAGCGCGCGGCGCGCGGCGGCCCCGGCGTGCTGGCAGAGCCGCAGCAGCTCGGCGCCGGAGAAGCTCTCGGTGCGTTGCGCCAGGGCCGCCAGCTCGCGCTCGCTCAGGCAGCAGCTCTGCTGGGCCAGGGCCTGGCGCAGGATGTGGTGCCGTGCCTCGCCGTCCGGCAGCGCGATGTACAGCCGCGTGCCAAAGCGCCGGTGCGACGCCTCGTCCATGCTGCCGGGCCGCGCCGTGGTGCCGATGACCACCACGTTGTGCTCGGATGAGGTAGCCACGTTGTCCAGGTAGGAGAGGAGCTGGGATTTGAGGTTGCTGGCCTGGCCGCCGTCCTCGCCCGCCCCGCGCCGCCAGCAAGGAGTCGGCCTCGGTGATGAGCACCACGGAGGGCTGCCGGCAGTTGGCCACGAAGAACACGGTCTGGAGGATCTTCTCGGCTTCGGGCCTTCCAGGTGGACAGCAGCGTGGTGCCGCTGAGCCTCAGCAGGGTGGAGCCCAGCTGTGTGGAGATGCAGCGGCTCAGCAGCGTCTTCCCGGTGCCGCGGGGCCCGAAGAGCAGCAGGGTCCGCAGTGGGTGGCTCGCGCCGCTGTAGGAGCCGGGCCGCAGGATGGGCCACAGCAGCTCCTCCTCAATGGCCGCCTTCACCGACACCTGCCCGGCAATGTCCGACCACTGCACCGGCGGGCCCCGCTCCACCACCTTGGTGTTGACCAGCTCCAGGAGCAGCGGGTCGATGTTCTTGGGCTGTTCCTCCAGCGGGGTGCCGCCAAACACCAGAGCTTTGGATGGCAGCCGCAGCGGGAAGGGGGGTCCTGGCTCGGCCGCCCGCTCCCCGTTGGCAAGGGGGGGGCTGAACTTCTCGAAGGGCTCTGCCGGCCGCAGGGGAGCGTCCCTGGCACCGTAGGATGGCGACACCATCCCCTTCATTGGCTGCCCGCTGTACTTGCCGCTGTGTTCTTCGGCGCTCCCGGCTCCCGCCGGCCGCTTCCCGGCCTTGAAGGCCACCTGGGGGGACTCGCCGCTGCTGCTGAACCCGTTGCCCCGGCACTCGCCGTTGTCTGACAGGGGGTAGGGGGACTTTGGCTGCTCATAGCTGTATTTCCTGTACCTGCCCTCACCATCATCCTCCCCGCTGATGTCGAACGCCTTCCTCTTCAGCGTGCCCGCCGCCTCGGTGCCCAGGGGTGGCACGGCCAGGGCGCCCAGCCCAGTGCCCTGGTAGCCATAGGCAGGGACCCCCGGCGGGCGGGCGGAGGGCGGTGGGGCCGGGATGGGGGTGGGCGCGGCGATGCCGGAGGGCAGGTAGGAGGCAGAGGGGTGGGGTGGGTGGATGCCCCCATAGCCCGGCTGGGGCGGGTAGCTGCTGCTGGCATAGTTGTACATGGGGCCCGAGGAGCCGTAGCCTGGCACCAGGGCGGGCGAGGGGTGCGGAGGCTGCAGGAGCCCTGAGCTGTGGAGGCTGGGAGGGTGCGGAGGGGGCAGCGCTGCCGCTGGCTGGGTGCAGTAGCCCGAGGGCAAGTAGGTGCCACCATAGCCTGAGGGGTACTCCTGAGATGCCCCGAGTGCCCCGGAGCCGGCAGCAGCCGCCCCGCAGGAGTTCCCGGGGTACACGGGGTCGCTGAGGTTCGCCGACACCACCGGGGAGCCCCCCAGCCCGATGGCCCCGCTGCCGGCAGGGGCTGTGGGTGGCACCACGCCCTTGGCACCAGCCAGGCCATCGTGGATGGGGGTCAGGGGGTAGGTGCCATCAGAGACGTGCGCCCCCGGCCAGGGCTCCCCGTCCCCCTTCTGCCCATTAATGGGGCCGAATGCGCCATCCCCGTAGGTGCCGAGCGCCGGGCGCTCGTAGGGCGCGTCCAGCACCCCCGAGTACTTCTCGGCGTACCTCTTGAGGAGGTTGGAGGCCGTCAGCGCCGAGATGTCGTCGTTGGCCCAGGCGTAGTTGAAGCGCTGGCGGGTGCTGGGGTACAGCTCGGTCTTGTGGGCCGGTGAGGAGGTCGTGGAGGAGACATCCAGGTGCTGCTCCGGCCACTGGTTCAGGGACTGGGCATGCTCTGGTGACCAGTGCATCTTCGACAGACCTGTGGGGATGGGACAGCACGGGTGAGAGCAGCGGAACAGGAGCTGTGCATGGAGTGTCCCCAGATCCTGCTGTGCTGCCCTGTCCTTACCCCACCACACCCCCGGGCTGTGAACACCTGCTCCAGCTAACTCTGGATATTCACAGGATCATCGAGGCCAGCAAGGGCCTTCAAGATCATCGAGTCCAATAAATAATCTGATTGTGCAGTGGCTTAAGGGCTGTGGGCAGGGAGGGAGTGGGGCACAAGGTCCCCCCCAGTACCCCCCAAATTATTGTTGTTACTAATAATGAAGGGATGAGACCATCATCAGGCTAAGAAGGATTTGTCAAAGTGCTCCTGATGGATAAAGGCACAGGGAATCCTTCTGGAGCTGCCCATGGGGCTGGCTGGGCATGGGGCAAGGTACCCGGGAGCTCTAAAGGGAAAAATGAGCATTTGGCTGGTTCTGTGATGAATAAGAATGCTGATTCATGTGAGGAATAAGGCATTTTCCTTGATATTTTAATTTTTTAAAGGAATTTAAACACTGGGAGTTTCCATCCTTGCTCAGCAGGTGAACAGTGCTGCTGCCACTGCTTCTGTCCCCCAGAAATGTCAGGCTGCAAGTGCCCAGTGCTCAGGGGTCTGGGGACACCAGGAGAGGTGTCTGACCACTCCTGACCACTCCTGGCCACCACCACAAACAACAAATCCCAGTGGCATTCCCAGGCTTTTGGGACAGGGAGCAGCTGCCCACGACAGCAACGAACCCCACTGCTCAGACACCCGTTAAAAAACCATCTAGAGGTGGGCTCAGATGGAATTGCTTCTCCAAAAGCCTGGAGGAGGGTGGCCAAGGCCAATGCCCACCACAAGGGCGCAGCTCCTCCTGCCCCGTTCCCAATCCCGGATCTCAGAGCTGCTCGGGGGAATGCACAGGCACAGCTTCGCAAGCCCCAGGCGCCAACCGCCCCCTTTAAAGACGCGAGAAGAAAAAACCCCAAATCCATGAAAAAAGCTGGAAAACCCAGAGAGGGGGAGGGCGGCGGGCAGGCAGGAGTTGTCAGGGTTGAAATGGGACGTGAATGAGCGGCGGAGCGGGACAGATGTTTCAATGCTCCCCTTGGCAGTGTGAGAAAATTACTGTCCAGTGACCAAATGGCCGGGCCGGTTCCCACCCTCGCTGCTGCCCATTATCCCCAGCACAAGACAAAGGCGGGCAGGGGGGCTGGGCAGGGAGAATCCTATTGTTCCCGCCCGCCCTAATTATGGAAATCTTGTTAATCTATTCAGCAGCGAGTCTGAACTGGGCTTTTGTTCGGGGGTTTTTAGCGGGCGCACCGCTGAGGGTGTCCAACGGCTCGGCGTGGGGATGGGGTGCGCTGGCCCCCCCCACGGGAAAAGCTCCAGCCACGAGGCCGTGGGATGCAGGACAGCATCACGGAGCGGGGCGGCTTTGTTGGAGTGGGGACAGCTCATCCCGGGCCCTTGTGTGCAGGGCACACCGCGTTTGCACACGTGTGTAACATTCTCACACTCGTTCCCCAGCCCCACGCACACGGTGCTGATGCTGGGGTATAAAAATTCTGGAAAAAAAATCCCAGTGGAGTGACCCCCCCGCCCCGGCAGCATCTGCAGATGGCTGCGATGACCCCACACCCTTGGGGGGATCAAGAGGAGACTCCGGTGGGTTTGGAGGGCAAAAAAGCAGAGAAGAGCAAACACATCCAGGCTGAGGATGCACTAAAGCTGGGGTTTAAACGCAGTCAAATTCACATCCAGGCTGAGGATGCACTAAAGCTGGGGTTTAAATGCAGTCAAATTCCCCTGAGCCCCAGGAAGAGGGGCTGGCTCATGGAGGGAGGGATCCAGATGGGTCTCATCCCTTTGGGCTGTCCATGTCCCTCCCTTGGAGCATTCCCAAGGAGCATCCCAGTCCCTGGGTGCCAGGCTGAGCTGCCAAGCCACATCTCTGTGGTCATCCAGGGTCCATGGTCACCCACAGCTTCATGGTCATCCACAGCTCTGTGGTCATCCAGGGTCCATTGTCACCCACAGCTTCATGGTCATCCACAGCTGCCTGCAGCCTTGGTCCATGGGGCCAGGGCCCATGGTCATCCACAGCTCTGTTCACCCACAGCTCCGTGGTCATCCAGGCTTTGTGTTCATCCACAGTGCTCCGTGGCCACCCACAGCTCCATGGTTGGTCATCCAGGCTCCGTGGTCATCACGCTGGTTTAGCTGCTGCTGGCTGCTCCTCTGCTGAGCTTGGAGGATTCAGGCTTTTTCCAAAACCCACTGAGCACAGAATCGTGGAATCACAGAATCCCAGAACCATAGAAACACAGAATGACCAGGGTGGAAGAAACCTTCAAGACCATGGAGTCCAACCCAGCCCCAACACCTCAACTCAACCCTGGCACCAAGTGCCACATCCAGGCTTTGTTAAACACACCCAGGGATGGGGACTCCAGCACCTCCCCAGGCAGCCATTCCAGAACTTTATCACTTCTTCTGTAAAATCTTTCTCTTAATATCCAACTAAAACTTCACATGGTGCAGCTTAAGGCTGTGTCCTGTTGTTCTGTTAAATGAAACCCACAGAGGTGCCACAATCCACCTTTGACACCAAGGATGTCACACCTGACCATGACACCAGGGACGTCACAACCTGACACCAAAGATGTCACAACCTACCAGTGTCACCACAGCACCAGCCAAGGCTGTGAGGTTCCACCCCAGCCCCAGCTGGGCAGGGTTCCTTGGCAAACACGGAGTTTCCCCCAGATTTTTGTGTTTGGCAAATCCATGGGGAGCTGCGGTGACATGCCGGGATGGCACTGCCACCAGGGCAGGGTCAGGGCACACGTGGCACAGGGTCTGGGCTGGCTCTGCTGTGCCTTGTCCCCATCCCGAGCTCATCCCAGGCTTCATGGTCACTCTGGTCACTCAGAGATCAAGTGCAGAGCAGCTGGACACCGGCGAGTGACCGATGGGCCGCTGTCCATCTGTCCTTCCTGGCAGCAGCTGAGCCCGGCCCATCTGTCACTGCCAGGACAGACCCCCACAGCGCTGGGAAAGGATCCATGGCCTGGGAATTCCAGGATGAAGAATGCTGGTGCAAGGACACACCCCAAAATCCTGCTCCAGGGACACCTCCCCATTATCCCAGCCCAGGGCAAGGATCACCACACCACCAGGCACACCACACAGACCATGATGGCATTGCTGGAATGAACCAAACACCTCTGCTTCTTCCAGCTGTGCTCAGGAGGAAGGAGGCAGGAGGAAAACCCCTCCTTGGCATCCTCCTGCAGGGATGAGCCCTTCAGAGCACACTCAACCTCCGTCACCCCCGCGCGTGGCCCGGCCTCGCTGCGCCTCACCCCTGGCCTTTAATTACACATTTCTGTGGCCATTAGCCCTCTCACCATCAATTACAGCCACATTATCCCGCTCCAGCAGCAGCAGGACACGGCCACCAGAGTCAAGTGCTGTGGCAGCAGCTCTCTGGCCACTCAGAGAAACACAACTTTCCAGGCATCCTTCTGGAAAAGTCTGTGAGAAGATCAGAGGAAAGAAGGAGAAACAATTCTTATCTTGCTGCACCTATTGTTGTATCAATAAAGTGCTCTGCAGTGTCCCTGCAAAAGGGGGAAAAGGATTTTCTGGTGGGAGCATCCCTCAGATGGTGCTGCACAAACACCGTCCAAAAAGGTCCTGATGGTCCTTGGGAAATAGGGAGATTTGATGCCTTGGGAATCTAGGCTTTATATTTTTAATCTATTTGTGATCCTGCCGTTCTTCCGTGTATCACTCTAATCTCCATGTGAGGTGTGAGCTGCTGCCTTCAGATTTTGGGCAGACACAACAATTCCTCTCCAGGCTGGAAATCAAGGGCACCTCGCTGCCTCAAAGAAATGTAAACAAAAGTGATCTGGAGGTAGAAAACTTGGGGTAAATGATTTCATTATCTGAGGCTGTGATTGGAACATTAACCGCCAAGATACAAATGGATCAAACTTACAAAAGTGCGAAAACCCAGGGTCCATTTTTGGGTGTAGCCCCTTGAGGGGAAAGCTTTGTCTGCCCAAAATGTGCCTAAAAGCCCTTCAGTAAATACAAACAAACTGCTTTTTATTCCCTAAATTCTGTGTGGCCTCTGTTTTTAGGTAGCCCCCAAAAGGCACCAATTTAATCCCAGGGAGAAGATCCAGCTGCCACCTCCCCAGTGCCAGAGCCCCCCAGGCTGGAGCTGCTGTCACCTCTCAGTAGTGACACAGCAGAGCCTTTGTGCAGGGCAGGCAGAGCCTCCTCACCCAGCCATTACTCAGCTGCTTTTTTGTAGGAGAGACAAGCGTGGGTTAAAGTGCAGTTTGTCCTGACATTTGTTTTCACTTTCCTGGGGGAAAAAAAGGAAAAGAAAATCCCAAAATTCCGTCTCTTTTCTCTCTGGAGGGAAAAGGCTGGCCTGGCTAGCACAGCTCAGGGAGCCTGGCGTGGCAGTGGGATGCCCACTTTGAGGAGGGCATCCCCACCCTGGGCAGTGAATCCCACCCTGGGGAAGGGCACCCCATCACCCCAGCCTGGGAGGAGACCCCAGGATCTCCATGCAGGGAGGAAATCTCAGCATCCCTACAGCAGAGATGGCCTTTGAGTAAAATATATTTATTGTATTTGAATATTTGTGTATAGGCCTTGCCCCAGTAAGTCCCAGTCGTTCTAAATGGGCCTGCAGCTGTGACTAATGAAGATAACTGGGATAAAAAGGGGGTGGGTTGGCCAGTCAGGAAGGAGCCCTGAAGAAGCAGGAACAATCTGCAAAAGGAGCAGACAGTGTGGTGTGGAATGGCCTGCAAGTAAACCCCCGAGAAGGTACGGGACTTTAGAAATATGATGACTACAACTGATGATTACACATCCCAGGGAGGACATCTCAAAGTCCTGAGCAGGGAGAAAACCTCCACATCTGGATCCAGGAAGGACAGCCCAACATCTGGAAGCAGGGTGGAAATCTCAGCACCCTGACCAGGGAGGAAACCTCCACATCTGGATCCAGGGAGGACAGCCCAGAACCCCACCCTGGGGACAAGGGGTTAACATCTTGCCCAGAGAGGTCACTCTGGCATTCCACCAAAATCCTCCTCGAGCCCAGGGCAGGGCCCCAGGGCATCACCACCACACAGACCACAATGGCATCACCAGAATTAAACAAACGTTTCTGCTTTCCCCTGCTCAAGCTGTGCTCAGGAGGAAGGAGCCAGGAGGAAAACCCCTCCTTGGCATCCTCCTGCAGGGATGAGCCCTTCAGAGCACACTCAACCTCCGTCACCCCCGCGCGTGGCCCGGCCTCGCTGCGCCTCACCCCTGGCCTTTAATTACACATTTCTGTGGCCATTAGCCCTCTCACCATCAATTACAGCCACACTATCCCGCTCCAGCAGCAGCAGGACACGGCCACCAGAGTCAAGTGCTGTGGCAGCAGCTCTCTGGCCACTCAGAGAAACACAACTTTCCAGGCATCCTTCTGGAAAAGTCTGTGAGAAGATCAGAGGAAAGAAGGAGAAACAATTCTTATCTTGCTGCACCTATTGTTGTATCAATAAAGTGCTCTGCAGTGTCTCTGCAAAAGGGGGAAAAGGATTTTCTGGTGGGAGCATCCCTCAGATGGTGCTGCACAAACACCGTCCAAAAGGGTCCTGATGGTCCTTGGGAAATGGGGAGATTTGATGCCTTGGGAATCTAGGCTTTATATTTTTAATCTATTTGTGATCCTGCCGTTCTTCCGTGTATCACTCTGATCTCCATGTGAGGTGTGAGCTGCTGCCTTCAGATTTTGGGCAGACACAACAATTCCTCTCCAGGCTGGAAATCAAGGACACCTCGCCACTTCAAAGAAATGTAAACAAAAGTGATTTGGAGGTAGAAAACTTGGGGTAAATTATTTCATTATCTGAGGCTGTGATTGGAACATTAACCGCCAAGATACAAATGGATCAAACTTACAAAAGTGTGAAAACCCAGGGTCCATTTTTGGGTGTAGCCCCTTGAGGGGAAAGCTTTGTATGCCCAAAACATACCTAAAAGCCCTTCAATAAATACAAACAAACTGCTTTTTATTCCCTAAATTCTGTGTGGCCTCTGTTTTTAGGTAGCCCCCAAAAGGCACCAATTTAATCCCAGGGAGAAGATCCAGCTGCCACCTCCCCAGTGCCAGAGCCCCCCAGGCTGGAGCTGCTGTCACCTCTCAGCAGTGACACAGCAGAGCCTTTGTGCAGGGCAGGCAGAGCCTCCTCACCCAGCCCTTACTCAGCTGCTTTTTTGTAGGAAAGACAAGCGTGGGTTAAAGTGCAGTTTGTCCTGACATTTGTTTTCACTTTCCTGGGGGGAAAAAAAGGAAAAGAAAATCCCCAAAATTCCGGCTCTTTTCTCTCTGGAGGGAAAAGGCTGGCCTGGCTAGCACAGCTCAGGGAGCCTGGCGTGGCAGTGGGATGCCCACTTTGAGGAGGGCATCCCCACCCTGGGGAGTGAATCTCACCCTGGGGAAGGGCACCCCATCACCCCAGCCTGGGAGGAGACCCCAGGATCTCCATGCAGGGAGGACATCTCAGCATCCCTACAGCAGAGATGGCCTTTGAGTAAAATATATGTATTGTATTTGAATATTTGTATATAGGCCTTGCCCCGATAAGTCCCAGTTGTTCTAAATGGGCCTGCAGCTGTGACTAATGAAGATAACTGGGATAAAAAGGGGGTGGGTTGGCCAGTCAGGAAGGAGCCCTGAAGAAGCAGGAACAATCTGCAAAAGGAGCAGCCAGTGTGGTGAGGAATGGCCTGCAAGTAAACCCCCGAGAAGGTACGGGACTTTAGAAATATGATGACTACAACTGATGACTACACATCCCAGGGAGGACACCTCAAAGTCCTGACCAGGGAGAAAACCTCCATATCTGGATCCAGGAAGGACAGCCCAACATCTGGAAGCAGGGTGGAAATCTCAGCACCCTGACCAGGGAGGAAACCTCCACATCTGGATCCAGGGAGGACAGCCCAGAACCCCACCCTGGGGACAAGGGGTTAACATCTTGCCCAGAGAGGTCACTCTGGCATTCCACCAAAATCCTCCTCGAGCCCAGGGCAGGGCCCCAGCGCATCACCACCACACAGACCACAATGGCATCACCAGAATTAAACAAACGTTTCTGCTTTCCCCTGCTCAAGCTGTGCTCAGGAGGAAGGAGGCAGGAGGAAAACCCCTCCTTGGCATCCTCCAGCTCTCTCCCAAGGCCTCAGTGGATTTATCAGGGCCACCATAAAGATCTGGGGCTGCTGATAAGTGACCCAGGCAGGCCCTGGGCCATCGGGACAATTTAACTGACCTTAACTCCAGCTGCTGCTGGGACACAATGCCAGGGGAGGTTTTACAGCACCATCAGCACACAGCAAAATAAACTTTGCTGTGGAGATCTGAGCTCCACAGGACTCCAGGACTCACAGGACTTCCAGGTCCTGCTGCTAGAGGCTCTGAGCAGCCCCAGGCATACATCAGCACCCTCTGCACATCAAGGATGGCATTCCTGGGGCAGGAAAAGATCCAGGGTCCCGCTCAGGACTCTGAAGAAAGGAGAGAATCCCCCCATGACGTGACCAAGCCAATTCCAAAGGGAAAAACAACATTCCAGGGGTTGTGGCAACCAACTCACAGTGGCAAAAGTTTGTAAGGGGATAAATCAGTTTTCAGAACTGGGAATTTCCACGGCTGGCACTGGGGAGAACTTTATTCTCTGCTTGGCTGCTGATCCAGCAATGGGAACTCTCCTGTCCTCAGGAATATCTCCTCAACTAGGAGGATGCCAAAAGAATGGAGTGACCCCATGGCCACTCTGTTTTCACCCAAAAAAACCTCTTTAGGATTTTCTCCTCCTGTGGCTGCTGGGAGTGGAGGTTGGATGTGGGGAGAGGGCTCAGAACTTTCAGGCAGCTTATGCAGGTGCTTTGAAAGGGATCTGGGAGCAGAGGTTTGGGAAAACCACAGCCCCTGCTTGGGTCAGTCCGTGTGAACAGGCAAAGCACCACCAGGGTCAGACCCCAGCTATCAAATAAAGAAAAGAGAGGGAGCCACACTGGGCTCCTCAACAACCAGATTCCACATCCCACAGCATCCAGGGAAAACCACCTTGGAGATTTCTCAGCACTTATTCCATGTTTTTCCCCTGGAAATTAAGGAACTTTGACGGGACTCAGCACAGGTTTGGGCTCCAGGAGCAGCCAGCACCAAAGCCAGGATGCTGCTAAAGCCCCAGCCCAGCCCTCAGGAGGGGAAAAGGAAGGAGAGAGGGGAGGAGGGAGAGAGGAGAAAACACCGGCTCCAGATAAGCAATTGTTAACATGATCCATATGGTACACAACGCTCTGTTTAACCCAAATGATAATGGCAAGAGGGAAGAATGCAGCAGGGCTCAGCGGGAGAACAAAGGCGGCCACAGAACCCTTCCCTGCTCCAGGAATTCCCAAATGGAAAAGCTGAAACCCTTCCCTGCTCCAGGAATCCTGAGCTGCTGAGCACAAAACCCTTCCCTGCTCCAGGCATCCCCAAATGGAAAAGCTGAAACCCTTCCCTGCTCCAGGAATTCCCAGCTGGAAGAGCTGAAACCCTTCCCTGCTCCAGGAATTCCGAGCAGGGACAGCCAGAGGCTGTTTCCCCTTCCCTGCTCCAGAGGAATGAGGGGACAGAGCTGATGGCTGCTCCCGTATTCCCCACTCCAGGAATTGTTGCTGCTCCCCTATGCTCCCCAAAACCCACCTGGCTCTCTCCTTCCCCTCCCCAAAACAGCTAAAACACAGAGCAGGGAGTGAAACCACAGCTGTCAGCAACAAAATAAATATATCTGTATTAATAACAAGTAGTAACTTATAAGTAATTAATATTTTCATAATCAATAACAAATGGAAATGAGAGCTGCGTGGATGTAAACACTGAGCCCATTCCCCTGGGATCTGGGATGAATTCAGCCCTGGGTGTTTATGTTATTGCAGGATCCCGTGGCTTTCCAGGGAACACAATACAGTACGTGCCATTCATTATCCCGGCAGTCCCCCAAGAGAAAATGTCAACACACTTCTGCTGGAGAGAGCTAAAACAAATGTTTAATGTGATAAACAACTGCCAGGCCTCGGCCCCCACCGAAATGTTTAATTCAGAAGCACCTCGAGAGCAAACAGGCGCCGGAGCACCCACATGGGGAGCCCTGGCAGGAACCTCATCAATTCCCATCAGGAAATCCATCCTGAGCCATCAGAGTGCCCCGCACCCTCCCCCAGAGCCACGTCCTCATCAAACACCAAGTTCTGTCCAAAATTCCGTTCCACACCCGAAATCTGTCACAAAACCAGGATGCGTTCAATGATAATGGTAATTTTTGGGATCCCGGAGTAAAACTAGGAGTGATGTGAACCAGCACATGGTGCCCCCAGGAGAATTTAAACTGGAATACACAGCATGAAGTGATTTGAAACCCTTCCTGATACTCTGTTCCCCTGAGTGAAAAAAAAAAACGCCCACTACCAAAAAAAAAAAAAAAAAAAAAAAAAAAAAAGAGGTTTTAGGCAAAGCTTCCATTTCAAAATGCCCTTCAGCTCCTCAATGCCGCGACTGTTTTGAAGGCGAGCGCTCCGCCGGCGTGCGCTTGACGTGCGCCAGCGGCTGTGGGAGCCGGCATTGTTCCAGGGGGCGAGGGAGGGAGGGAGGAGGGCAAGGCAGGAGGGAGGGAGGGATGGATGATGGATGGATGGACGGACGGACGGACGGATGGATGGACGGACGGACAAATGTACCGCACCGTGCGCACCCTCTGGGCTTCAGTTAGGGTTAGGCTCAGGATTAGGTCAGCCCCTGTGCCCCGGCTCCCCTCGCAGCCGACACCTCCCGGGACCCCGCTCCCCGCATGTCACCAGCGCGTCCCCCGCAGCTCCCGCTCCCTTTCTGGGGGCAGCAGGGAGGGAGGGGATGGCCGAAGGCCGAGGCAGCGGGGGCTGTTCCCCGGCAGCGCTCGGGTTCCTCGCAGCCGTCCCTGACTCCCCCGCGCTGCCCGGCTCGGCCGCTTTCTCCCCGGAGCGGCAGCGGCGGGGCGGGATCCGTGCCCCGGGCAGCGCGGGGGATGCTCGGCCGGGCCGCCCCGGATCTCCCCGGCCCAGCCCGGCCGCACTCACCTCCTCATGCCGGCGGGCCGTTAGCGCAGCCCGGGAGGCCGTGCCGGGCGCCGCATCCTGCGCTGCCGCCCGGACAATGCGGGGCGGCGCGGCGGCCCCGGGCGGGCGGCGGGGGCTGGGGCCGGGCTGGGGCTGGGGCCGGGGCCGGGGCCGGGGCCGCGGCCAGGGCCTGGGCTGGGGCTGCCCCCCGCCTCCCACCGCCCACCGCCCACAGCCCACCGCCCACAGCCCGCCCCCGAGGCTCGGCGGGGCGGAGCGGGGATGGCGAGGGGCGCGCTGCGCTCCGGCCGGAGGGGCAGCGGCCGGGGGAGATCCCGGCAGCTCTGCGCACCCCGGATCTGACCCCCCCAGCATCCCAGCGCGACCCCCAGCGTCCCGGCAGCCGCGCAATCCGAGCCCCTGCACCCCCGCATCCGTGTACCCCAATCCCCAGCATGCCGGCATTCGTGTACCCCAATCCCCTGCAGCCCCGGATCCGTGTGCCCCAATTCCCTGCATGCCAGAATCCCGGCATCTGTGTACCCCAATACCCTGGACCCCAGCATCCCAATATCCGTGTACCCCAATCCCCTGCACCCCCGCATCCGTGTACCCCAATCCCCAGCATCCCGGCATTCGTGTACCCAAATCCCCTGCAGCCCCGGATCCGTGTGCCCCAATCCCCTGCATGCCAGAATCCCGGCATCTGTGTACCCCAATATCCTGGACCCCAGAATCCGTGTACCTCCATCCCCTGCATCCCAGGATCCGTGTACCCCAATCCCCTGCACCCCAGCATCCCAATATCCCTGTACCCCAATCCCCTGGACCCCAGGATCCGTGTACCCCAATCCCCCGCGCCCCAACACCCCTGACCCTGTCCCCCCAGCTCCCCATCCCCCTAACCCTCTGTTCCCCAATATCCCTCTCCCCATCTCCCATCTTCCCTGCACCCCAACCCCTTGCACTCCAACACCCCCGATCCCCTAAACCTTAAAATCCCTGACCCCTGCACCCCAAAAATCCCTGACCCTGCACCCCAACACCCCTGCCCCTGTTCCCCCCACCCTGACCCTGCACCCCAACCCCAGCCCCGAGGCTGCAGCCGAGCCCTGCGGGGAGCCCTGCTCGGGGCCGGGTCCTGCTCAGCTGCCAAGCCGAAATCCCAAATACCTGGAATATTTTCCTGCTATTAGCTTACCATGCAGAAATAAAGCAGTTGCCCCAAGGATCGTGTGTCCTGGGGACGTGGCCGTGGGACAGGCTGTTTGTTAGGGCATTATCCACCCCTCAAATACCCCATACCCACCCCCTGAAACCCCCACATCCACCCCTAAAAAATCCCAATATTCTCCCCTGAAAACCCCCATATGCGCCCTTGAAAACTCTGCTCTTTGGGATCAGGTGGGCTGCAGCTCCAGGCAAAAAATTTCTGGTTTTCAGCCCTAAAATTCCCCTTTTTTGGGTGGCTTTTACCCAAGAATGCCTTGCAGCTGCCTCACTTTTGCTCTCGGAGCCCCTGATCTGTTTTAATTAACCAGCCTTGGTTTTGCCCTGATGGAATCACATCATGGCATCATTCCCTTATCCCAACATTGTCACATCCCTGAGTAATTAGGGAATATTTTCCTTTTCAAGGACAGAATTGGAATATTTTTCAATTCAAGGACAGAATTCCCGGTCCTTGAATTCCATCTGTCCTTTTCAGGTGTTGGAGCTGCAGAAATCTCTGCCTGGGCCCTCCTGGATGACACAATCACCTCGATTAATTAATTAATGAATTAATTAGCCTCCCACAGCAGATTCTGCAGAGCCAGAACTCACAGGACTGTGACTTTGGCTGTCCCCAAACCAGAATCTGGTGGCACTAATCCCAGAGAGCCATAAAACCAGCTATAAAACCACATTTACTGCAGTTCTGGTTTCACTAGGTATAAACTGCCTTTTATTAAACTGGGAAATTTGGGTTTCTAGCTCTGCCTAGAGAGTTCAGCCTCACCTCATTAACCAAGGAAAAGCTGGATGGGAACTGAGGGGTCACGCAGTTTATTTTCACTAATCACTCCCCACGATTCCTCTAAAAAATAAACTCCTAATCAAAAGTCCCAATTCGTTAATTATTCCTGTTTGATCAGCAATAGGAACCATCAGCAGAAATCCATGCTGACACTTTCTCCTCAGGAGCTCTGGGGTTTCTCTTCTCCCACAGGGCAGCAGGCATTCCACAGCTCGCTTTGGGCTTTAAAAACAAAATATGATAATTCCAAGGCTGTGCACATGGGATTTTTGCTGCTGGTTCATGGAGGGGTGACACGTCCCTCTGGTGCCTTTTTGGGGCCACCTAAAATCAGAGACCAGACATAATTTAGGGAATAAAAAATGGTTTATTTATATTTATTAAAGGGCCCTCAGGTAAATTTTGGGCAGACAAAACTCAAAAAAATTGACAACGGGTCATAGGTTTTCATATTTTCATAAGTTTGGTCCAGAAGAAGGAGAAGGAGGAGGAGGGCGAGGAGGAGGAGGAGGAGAAGGAGAAGACGACACTGTGGGAGCTGTTGCTGCTGTTCTGCTCCAAACTTTATTCCAGAAATCTTTTAGCAGGGACTAAACAGAGGGCAAAGAACCTTGTGGGGGAATGTCACGCATTTTGGGGACCCCCCCGTTCCACCCACTGCTGTAATAAACATAATAAACATAATTCTAATTCTAATTTTAAACTAATTAGAGGGTCTTTGCCCATGAGTTTTGTTTTTAACGATTCCACCCCCCAGCAGTGATTAAAACTCTTCTCAGGCCCCAGCTCCCTCCTCCAGCCTGACAACGTCAATCCACAAATTATTTTAAAGCCCTGTGCCAGGTGATTTATGTCCTGCAAGGCCCCAGCTATTTCCATTTATCTGATTTATTAATCTTACATAAAATTACTGAGAGCTGCTGATTTATTTGCAGGATCTTTGCTGCTTTCTCCCAGTATTGCATTTGTTTGTTTGGTTGGTTGGTTTGGTTAGGTTTGGGATTAAATGTGGAAGAGATGGTATTTTTGTTTATTATTTTTATTTATATGACATATAAAAATGTATATATTTATATGACTAATATAATATAATGTTATATAAATATATTTATTACCTATTACTATAAATATATGATTTAATATATAATATAATATAATACAATCATATGTAAGTTAATATAATATATAATTTACTTATATTATATGAATGAATTTATATTTTTTAATAAGTTGTGAATTTTACAGTACTTTATTAACACGTTATTAAATTAAATTTATCTCTTTCTACAAAGTTTTTAAAGGGTAAACTGTAATTAAGAGACGACACCTCAGTTATATTACTTTTAACATAATAACAAATTACTTGTGCTTGCATTGTGGGCTTTTTTAATCAAATTACCACTCAAATTTATGAAGAAGAAGGTGAAGAAGAAGGCATAGCTACTGCTTTAAAACTTTATCTTTTTTAATATATATTACTATATATTAATATATACAACATATATTATATGTAATGGTATAATCATATATTAAATATTATATAATATATACTTATATATATTTTATATATATTACCATTCTAAAAAGTTAAGTTTTCTATTTTGTGACATTACACACTTCTATTTAAACTACACACTGGTAAATGAGCAGAATATTTTCCTGCAGAAATAGAAGAGTTGCCCCAAGGATAGTGTGTCACATGGGACAGCTTTATTATTTTATTATTTATTATTTATTTTATTGATTTTTATTATTTTATCCTTTATTATTATTTTCCTTTTATTTTTTAATTTCATCATTTTATTATCCACCCCCTGAAAACTGGAATATTTTCGAGCCTTAGTATTGGTTTTAGCAAGAACAGACCCCACATTTGTCACACGTGGGGTGGCACTGTCCCCTCTTGGTGCCGTAGGGGGGCTCTGGGGACCCCCAGGACCCCCCGGCTCTGCCCAGAGCACAAAGGGGAGTTGAGCAGTTCTGAGTTTAACAGCTCCGAGTTTAACAGCTCAGTCTGCCACATCTGGTTGTGCTTAAAAATCCACGGGGCTGACGGGAGCTTCTCCAGCCAGGCCTAAACTGGGGCTGGGCTGGGGCTGGGGAGGGTCCCGGGGCTCAGCAGCCCCACTCCCACTCATGCATTGAGTTTTACATTTTATATTTTTCACATTCTGTGCTGCTTTAGGCTGCAGTTCTGAGATTCGCGTTGTGAGGCCTCAGGTTTCAGATTTACAGATTTTAAATTTGATATTTTTCAGATTTTGTGCTGCCCCAGGTGGATCTATTGAGGAGATCCTTTTAATAAATCCCTACTTTATTCTTTAACTCTGTCTAGTCTCTGTTCTGGTTCAGCCTTCCCAAGGCATCACCACTTCAATTTAACCCATCTCTGAGCCTGCCTCAGTTTCCCTTTCTCAGTGTGAAGGGAACTAAACCCAGCTGCTCCCTGGAGAAAGCTGAGCCTGCCTCAGTTTCCCTCCCTCTCTCATTGTGAAGGCTGGACGTGACCCTCAGCGTGCTCAGGGGTCCTGGGTAGCCCCACGGGTGATCCCCAAGCACCAGAGCACCCCAGGGACCCTCCTCACCCCCCCAAAAAAGCAGAAGTTCCATTCACAGCTTTATTTACCCAATAAAATCCCTGTCCATGCCGAGGAGCTCCTGCAAGGGGAGCAGGGAGAGACTCCCAGCAGCTCTTTGTTCAAACCCGTTTGTACAAGGAAATTCACAGTTCAGCCCTGAGATCCCTCTCGCCCCAGGGCAAACACATCCCCTTAATTAAAAACAAAAATAGTCCCATGGATGTGAGAACAATCCGGGGATGAGCCACCAGCATGGAGCTTGGGGCTGGCTCTGGCTGCAGGTTTAGTCCCCAAAAATTCCCCCAAAATTCTGCCCAAATTTCCTCCAAATTCTCCCCAAATTTCCCCCAAACACCCCCCAAATTTCCCACAAATTCCCCCTAATTTTCTCCCTAATTTTCCCCCAAATTCTCCCAAAATCCCCCCAGATCCCCTATTCAGGAGCACTGGCCACGGACCCAGGGCTGCCTGCGAAGGCACAAAGGGAGAAGATTTATCTGGAGAGGCCAAATCCTCTCAGAGGAGCTTTAGGGGCCATAAATTGATGGCTCAGGGGATGCCGTGACGGCCACAGGAAACAGCTCCGTATTTCCCGGGGTTTCTGGGGTTTTTCTGCCTCATGATCTCGTGGTCCCCGGGGGGCTCAGAGCACAATCAAAGCCTCAGCTCGTGGGGTGGGATTTAAAGAGGTGCTGGACCCCCTTTTCCAACCCACGAGGCCCCCATTGTGCTGCCACCAACCATCAGGGATTTGGGGCCAGAGGTGAAGTCCAACCCTCAACAAAGGCAGATCCCTGAGGATCTCTGCATCCCAATCCCAATCCCACATCCCAATCCCAATCCCACATCCCAATCCCAATTCCCAATTCCTATCCTAATTCCCAATCCCAGTCCCAATCCCAGTTCCCAATTCCATCCTGCCGAGCTGTGTCCCATGGCTGCAGCAGCTCCTCAGAACCAGGAACTGCAAGGGCAAACCTGATTTTATTTCAGAATGAATCAATTTTATTTTATTAATAATTTTGTTGACTTGACCTCCTTCACGAAGAATTGCATCTCAATAAAAACAGCGTGGAAAAAACAGCAAATAACCACAAATCTGCCCTTTTTAAAATACTTTCATTCTTTTTACTCCTGTCTGGTTTCTCACCCTGGTTTTTATTTTCAGCCAATGAAATATTTCCACCTGAAGTGAAAAGCTGGATTTTCTCCTGGAGGATTTGGTCCCACAGAGCCGTGGGACTCAGCAGGGTGGAGCTTCCCCAAGGATGCCACAGCGCAGGGGAACCCTGGGCGGTCAAACAACATCTGTGCAGCCCCAGCACAATCCCTCCCGACCCTTTTTTTCCAGTTTTTTTTTCCAGGGGGCCCAAAATTCCTTGGCACAAGTGGCCCCGTTGCCCATAAACACCAGCTGAGGTCCGAGCTCTGCGTGTGAAGCACAGCGGAGCCACGGCCGTGCTCCTCCTGCGTCTGCGTGGGGCCAAACTCGGGGATGGGGTCTTGCAGCCCCTTCCCCCGAATCTTAAACTGGCTTAATTTAAACCTGGCTTAGTGCCGTGGAGAGCTGCAGTGGAAGAAGGGGATGGGATACCCACAGATGATGGAATCCCCCTGGAAAATGGGGTGAATTTTCAGACATTCTGAGATTCCTCCTCGTGGAGCCTGATGGGGCTCCTGGCAATCCAGAGCAGGGCTTTAACTTCAGAGACATCCCCAAATTTTGTCATTAAAGGCTCGTTTGCCCCTTGTGTTTAACCCCAGCAGTTTCTAAACGCTCCCAGTCCCCTTCCCACAGCACGGCCGAGCCCCAACGGGAGCACAATGGAGTCTTGTTTCTGGTAACCCGAGATGCCTCAGCCCCAGCTCTTTAATTTTAGACTCCACCACCACCACGCTCGCATTCCTCAGCACTACAATGGCAGATATTTATACTCTGGAATGCAGAGCCCAGCACTAATTTAGCAGGGCTGGGTAAGCCAGGACTGCTCCCCAACGTGGGATCTCTCCCTGGACAAAACTGGAGCAGGCAGAGTTTTATGGGTTTACAAATCTTTGCGTTTGTTCACCGGCCCCTGCGTGTCCCCGTAATAGTAAAATAACGTTCAGCAGCCACCTCAGAGGGCAGATGGACAAACCAGCTGGGCTGGGTGGCAGAGGGAATGTGGTCACGGCCGGACACTGCCTGAGAAACAGGCTCTGACCTCCACTGAGGGCCACCTGGACTCATGGAATGGTTGGAAAGGACCTTGGAGGTCAGCTGGTTTGAATGTCAAACCTGGAATGGTTGGAAGAGACCATGGAGGTCACCTGGTTTGAATGTCAAACCTGGAACAGTTGGAAGAGACCATGGAGGTCAGCTGGTTTGAATGTCAAGCCCACTAAAGGTCCAGCTGGGTGCTGTGTCCATCACCTGGACACAGGAGAGGCCTGATGAGGCGTGCAGGGACCTGCAGAGGATGGTTCAGCCCATCTTTAGCTGGTGTGGTTGTGGGGATCCCATGTCTCAAGTCCACGCAATGCCAAAAAGTCTGTTTTATAATGCTCAGCGTGATTCTTCTAGATTTTTCTTTTATAACCCTCAGCATGGTTCTAGATTCTTCTAGCAAGCATTTCCTTGGGAAGGGCCTTCTGGCTGCACCCCAATCTGCTCCAAAGGGGTGACCTCCCTCTGATTCACCAACACAACACAGCTGGAACCCAACGCTCTGAGAAACCCAGCTCCAGAGAAACGAGAAAATCCTTGAAATATCTTCAGCATGGCTGATGAGGCCGGAGCTCGACAGAACCCTCACAGCAACTCCATCTTTGCTTCCTCCCCTCCAGCAGAGGACAAGGACACAGCTCTGGATGCTCTGGTGGCCTTCCCTGAGGGAGGACGCTGCAGGCCAGCCACAGAAGGGTCTCTGTCCCAGAGCTGGGGACTTGAGCCCGGTTGCCCACTGGTGAGGAAGCCACGCCAACACCCGGCAGAACGGTCCAAGCCCAGAGGGTCGGCGAGTGGCAGCTTATTGAGAGAGGAGCAGCATTAGCAGATAAGGGAGGAGGTCAGTGCTGCACAGCTAAATCCTTGACCTGCTGTTTAAAAGGTCGGGCAGAGTTCAATGGACCACTCCAGGTCAATTCACTCAATTAAAATATTAGAGGTTGGAGGTGGGAGCGGGGAGATGGAGGTGATTGGTGTCTCTTCGTGGTGGAAAGGGATTAGGGATGATGTTGGAGCGTCCTGGTGGGCAAAGGAACGTGCAGCAAGATGTGAGAGGCAGAGATTGATTCCCAGATGGGATCGTGGAATCACCAAGGTTGGAAAAACCCTCCAGGATCATCGAATTAACCCAGCAGTGTCACCCCCATCACCACCCTACACCCTTCTGCAGCCCAAAGTGTGGTTTGGCTGTGGTGAGACAAAACCTCTGGCCATGAACCCAGCGGTCAGTGGAGCTTGTCCCAGACTCAGGAGCCCAAACTCTGTAGATGCCACTGGGGATAAGAGGGGACAATCCAGGAACCTCCACGTCCCCATGTGCCACCACCAGGCCCTGGAACGCCACCACGCAAGGACCAAGCAGCAAAGCAGGGGTGACACCTGCCAGAACGATCTTCCCATAAATATTTGAGGAGGCTTTGAACAATGCTCCGTGGGGCTGGGGATGGTTCAATGTAGGGGATTTTGTTCAGACATGGCTTATAGAAAAAGGCTCATACACAGCTACTTAGGCAGTGAAGAAGCAGCTGTGGGGGACCAAGTTCTCATCTTTTTCCTTTGCAAGAAAAACAATAACACTGTGTCCTTGGTTTAATGATGAGAAGCACGGTAGGGAAAACATGGAGTCCTTGAGGCTAATCTTAACAAGCAACGGCAGAGTGTGAAAAACAGGTGTTGTTTTTAATGAAGATGCCACAGGCATGAGCAACATAAGGAGGGGTTAACACGTAGCAATGATGAGGGTGATTTTGGAATGTGCATGAACTTTATTAACACTACTAGAAGAATGTGTAAGTTGGATCAATAGAGCGAGACCAATAATCATCAATACGGATGTGTATGTCTCCCTTTATCCCGTCAGTTCAAGGCTCTTCCCCTGGGTGTGGAGGGTCTGCATTGTGGGGTTTTTTCCACGTCCATAAATCATTGCTCTCTGTGGCCCCTGCACAATTCAGTTTTGGTTAAAAATAGAATCTTGGGCTTTTTCAGGTTGATAAAGGCCCAGGAAGCTCTGGGCTCCCATCCCAACCCCAAAAAAAGAGCTCAGGAGCTGCCTCCACCCCAAACCATTCAGGGGTTTTTGGAACAACGCCCCATGGGGCTGAGCTGGCCGGAGGGCTCTTCCCCGAGCGTGGAGGGTCTGCATTGTGGGGTTTATTTCCACGTCCATAAATCACTGCTCTCTGTGGCCCCTGCCCAGGCCCTACACAATTCATTATAAATAGGGTTGGGTTATAAATGGGATCCTGGGCCCTGGCAGGTTGATAAAGACCCAGGGGAATGGAGCAGTGGGGAGGCCTCAGGACCACACCACCCTTCCATGGCCTGCCAGGATACAGAACTCTGCTGCTGCTGCTGCTGCTGGGCACGGATTAGCCAGCCCTGGCAACGGGCAGCCCTAAATGGGGACTAAAAACCCCACAGCTACCCCACCCTTGCTTCCTGACAGGGCAGGGGCCCAGGTAGCCACCGAGACACAGATGGTAGCCCACTCGTGGTGGACTTTGTGGGAGCCCCGGTGAGGTGGGTGGGATCCCAGGTGATCCCGTGGGGTTTTGGGCTGTGGTGATCCCATCCCATCCCGTGGTGATCTCCCTCCTGCTGCAGGACCACCACCAGGCCCATCCCAGAGCCTCCTCCCAGCCCCAGGAGGGGTCCAGTGGCCACTGCGGCCCCTTGCCCACCCCCAGGACCCCCATACCCAACCCAGGGCAGGGAACTTCCCCCAGTACAGCCAGGCCAAATCGTCCCCAGCGCTGCCTTTAACAGCTCCAGTGATAAAAACCCTTTTATTGGAAACACATGGGGGATTTATGGGGGACATCAAAGTGGGAAGGAGCTTTACACAGCAAAGGGCAGATCGAGCAGAAGGCATCTGCTTTTCCAGCAGGCTGAGGGCTTGGGGTGACCCCACAAACTCAAAGGGTTCGGGGCGACCCCACAAACTGGTGGCGCGCTGCTCCTTTCATTCCATCCTTGGGGGTGAAGGCAGGGTTGGCAAAACAAAACCTGTAACACATAAAACCCATAAAAAATGTAAAACCTACAAAACATGTAAAACACGTAAAACATATAAAACCCACAAAACATGTAAAACACGTAAAACCCACAAAACATGTGAAACCCATAAAACATGTAAGACATGTAAAACCCACAAAACATGTAAATCACAGAGTAGGGAGACAAAACTATTCCTTCTCTAGCTGGGGACCAAGGACAAATAATCCAAATTTCAGCCCCAAGAGCACAAACAACGTGGGCTGAAGACAGAAAAACAAGGATGGGACTGCACAACCTAAAGCTGTAATTGGACAATTAACTCCAATATGCAAATGCAGAACTTACAAAAGTGACAGACCCCGTGGCTGTTTGTGTGTTTTGTGACAGGGACGTGGTGGCCTTTACTGGGCACTTTCTTTTTGTCCCATCTGCCTTGTAAGGGCTGATGGATGATGCTCATCATGGATGGAGCAATTAAATATATTAAATATAATAAATATATTCAATATATTCAATATATCAACCGTAGCAAAATAGATTAAATATATTAAATATAATAAACAGATAAAATATATTTAAAAATATCTTTTCAAAAATGTTATAAAATATATTTAAAGCTGATGGAGGATGCTCGCCATGGAGGTAGTGAGTAAATATATTAAATAGATTAAATATACTAAAAATATTAAATATATCAACTATATTAAAATATATTCAATAGATTCAATTGATTCAATAGATTCACTATATTTTAAAATATATTAAACAATCTATAATAAAAATACATATAAAGCTGTTGGATGACATCATGGAGGGAGTGATGAATATAGTAAATATATGAAATATATAAAAAATTATTAAATAGATTTAATATATTCAATATAGTCAATAGAATAAATAGCTTAAGTAGATTAAATATATTATATATATTTTAAAAATATTTAAAAATCTATTTTAAATTCTATTCAAAAAATGTCTTATAAAACACATTTAGAGCTGATGGATGATCTCGTCATGGAGGGAGCGCTGCTGTCACTTCTGTCCCTCCCCAGCCTCGATTTATCTTCTTTACAGCAGGGCTGCAGACCCGGCACCATCTGTGGCCCCACAAATGCAATTATGGGGGAAAAAAGGGAAAACTGGAGCCTCCCTGCTCCCAAATTTCATCCAAACCTTGCAGAGGAACCCGGAATTACTCCCCACACCTCCAGGGAGCTCCCACTGCAGCGGGGTTTTTTATTTTAGGGATAATTACAGGAATTTGCAAGGCTGATTTTCTCATGTTCTCCCCCCCTCCCCCTCCTCAAAAAAAACCCCACCAAAAAACAACAAAACCAACAAAAAGCAGGGTGAAATTGAAATTGATCTGCGGAGCTGGCCAGAGGTAATTTAATCAGAAAAACCTCTCTGCTGGCATTAATTTTGGAGGTTTTTTAACCCCAAGGTCCTAAATTAAACACGAGGATGTTGGGGTGGGAGAGCATCCTAAATTAAATTAAACAGGAGGATTTTGGGGTGGGAACGGATCCTAAATAAAATGGAACATGAGATATTGGGGTGGGAACAGATCCCAAATTAAACACAAGAGTGTTGGGGTGGGAATAGGATCTAAATGAAATGGGAGGATGCTGGGGTGGGAACGGATCCTAAATAAAACAAGAAGATTTTGGGATGGGAGCAGATCCTAAATTAAATTAAACGGGAGGATTCTGAGGTGGGAATGGGAGCTGTGGGATTTCAGCCACTAACCCAGAACCTCTCCCTGGCCCCTATGGAGCAGAAAATGAGAAAAATGTCATTTATAACCCACCCAAGTCCTTAATTACTGCCTGTGCCAGGGCTGGATCCCCTCTGCTCTGTGAAATTCCGCTCTGCCCTGCCGCATAGCCGGCTGAAATAGGACAAGTCCCGGGGACTTGCAGTTTGTGGAGTGTCACCACACTCTAGATGATATTCCTAGAGAGACACAAGATGTTTGGAGCTGTGAAGCTATCCTGCAGCCCTTTGACTTCTGTCCTAACTTTCTTTCAGATGCAGAAGGATAAAATCCAGGGCAGAGCACCCCATCCCAGGTGAGGGGATTCCCCTGAGCTGGTCAGTCCCTGTTTGTCTCTGTAGAGGAAGCATAAATGGTGGCTGTTACAGCAGTGTTCTTTGTCTTTTAGGAAGTCACGGCCGAGAGCAGCAGTCAAGGCCGAGTGGGCAAGGTGAGCACTGAGTAGCGTACAGAAGCAGTTGTAATTGCTGAGGTCTCAGTTTCTGGTGCAGCTTTAAGCATCTCCTCTTGTTTTTTTTTTTTTTTTTATTTTATTTTAGGTGGTCCACCTGTTGCCACTTGTCTCTGTGTTGTATCATCTGTGTCTATCTTATGTTGTCCCGTGTCTGTGTTATGTAGTCTGGCACTGACGCGCTGCATGGCGGGCCGAGCCGCGCCTTCCCCCCCGCACCCTCCCGCTTCAGAGCTGCCGCACGGCGCGGCCCCGCCGCCCCCTGCAACCACGGCCGTCCCGCCGCTCCCTTCCACGGCCGCAGCCGCGGCCCCGTTCCCGTTCCCGCAGCCCCGCCGCCTCCCGCGCTCCCCGCCCGCCGCCGCCATCACGGCTCCCCCACGCTGCCCAGTGACGAAACCCCACCCATGCGCAGTTGCTACAAACGCCGCAGCAGCGATATCACTCCGCGCCGGGAGCAGCCGCACGCATGCGCAGTTCTATCTCCACGGCCCACCACTGCTTTCGCCTCAGCTTTGGTGCAGCCCGGTCCCGGTCCCGAGCCGCTGCACGCCGCTGTCCCGCCACAGCCGGTGTCCCTGTGCCCTGTCACGCCGCTGCCGCCGCCAGCGGGTCTGTACACGGCACCGCAGCAGGCGAAAACTGCAAAACTGCAGCACCTTGCATGTATCCTTCCGCTTCTCCCCCCCCCCCCCCCCCGGCGGATATCACCGAGAGATCCCTCCGCAGCGCGGGACGCTGCACAATCGAGCCCTGGTATCCCTCCGCGTTTTCCCCCTTCCACACTCCTAGCACCGAGAGGGACTACTTTGTGTCACGATTCGCCCGCACAGCCGCATCCGTGCACACAAACCGTGCAGCGAGGGGGGGGGGCTGCAATATGACAGCTGCTTTAATAAATACAGGACAGACAGAGAATTATTTTGCCCCTGCAAATGCCAACCCTTTTGTGAGGAATGCAATCCTGGTAGTTGTTGTTAATGCAGTTGATGGGGTCTTGGTTTGAAGTGTTGGTCTGTTGTTGAGCATTGAAGGTTGGGGTTCTGGGACTTGCCTTTGGCTGCCGTCGTTGGATGTTACTATTTTATCCTGTATTTGTATCTATCCTTGTCACACTCTGTATTTGTACCCTGTGTTAGTCTGTTGTTAGTTAAACATTGAATGTTAGAATTCTAATACTTGTCTTTACTTGCCGTTGTTAGATGATACTATTTTACCTTGTATTTGTATCTCTCCCTCCACGCTCTGGGTTTGTGCCCCTTTCTGTCTCACCCCGGATTTGTATCCATTCCCCTCGGGAACCACTTCCCCCGCTCCCCTGCTCCCAGGAGGACTTGCACCCGGACTGAATTTAAATGAGGGGCTGTGGGAACTATATGAACCCTCTCAAAACAACAAACGAGCCCACAAACTTCAGCTTTAACCCACCAGAACCACCCTGAGTCACCCACTCTTGACCAGGGCCGGATTCCGTCCTGTCACCATGACTTTATAGTACCCAGTTTGGAGGATACCCCTGAACTGCGAGCCAATGTTTGCTTTTCTAAGGACTCTCGTGAGGACGGAAGCCCCAGCTCTGCCGAGAGACAAAGCTGCACTCCTTCTCCTCAGCGTCGTCCTGTGGGAGCAGTGGCGGTGTGTGCGACCCCTTGGGTTCCCCACCCAGAGCTGTGTTTAATAAAGGCCTTTTTAAAGGAGCTGGTCTCCTGGCCCTATTTATAACACTTTGATGCCAACACAAAAGAAGTTCGAAATAGAACTGTTCCCAAATAGCTCCAGAGTCGAGCTGGATCGGCACCGCTCAGGGTCTGGGTCTTCCAAAGGCAGGGTCTGCAGCAGGGATCGCCCGAGGGGGTCGGCGCAGCTCGGGATCTGGGAACCACGATAAGCATATCGTGGAATTTCAGGAGGTAGCCGGCTACTCCCGGCCACAAAACCCAAACACGACCTCGGCCCGTTTCCCTGGCAGACAAAACTCACTTCCCCCGTGTCTGGGTTGGAGATTGCAGGTGCCACTTGCCACGATCAAAGCAGCCCGACTTGGCACTGGTGCCAGCTTGGCTCTGGGAACCATCCTGCACGGTGCGGAATTTCAGGAGCCGGCCAGCCACAGGCCTCAATCTTCTGTCTAATTAAAAAATAGCAAAACTCATGAAGGATTAGTTTCTGCCTTAAAACTTTTTTTTTTTGGCTCTCTCTCTGTAAATATTACCGTATTCTAAAACTCTAATCTTTATAGTTTTCTACCCTGTCATGTTACATGGTTCTAATTTAACTACACGCCTGCAATCTCTGTGCTATCAATCAATTTTGGAAGCTTTTTTCACAGCCTCAGATTAAATGCAGTGTTCAACTTCGAGCTACAGCACAAGCAGAATGTTACTGTTAAAGTATCTGACCTGCCTCAGGTCCAATGCTTGCTTGCATTATTTATTATTTTAAAAGCTGGCAGAACCAGAATTGTACAACACCTCAGCATTTAGTACAGTTAATTTTTTTCTTTTTTTTTTTTTTGTGTTCTATTGGAACATTAAGTTTTGACCTCTCAAAAGGGTTCCAAGTGCAATTCGTTGGTTTTATAGCTAGAGTATTTTTAGTGTATTTTAAGGATATTCTGAGGCTATTTTTAGGTTTTGGGGGGGGGTTTAGGGCACTTTGAAAATTAGGGCTTTTATAGGGAAATATCTGGGGTTTTTTTCGGGTCCTTTCCGGGTATGACAGAGGCTAAGGGGCAGTGTGGGGGTCAGAAGGTGACAGAGGCTGGGGGCTGTGTCCCCCAGATCCCGGGGGTCCCCCCCCAGCCGCGCCCCCGCCCCACTTACACCCGCCATACCTAACCGCGCCCCGCGCATGCGCACAAAAGCGCGCGTGGCCGAGCGCGGACTACGACTCCGGTGCTGCCCCGCGCGTCAGGCCGCCGCGCTGATTGGACGCCGTGGGGCCGGGCCGCCGCGCTGATTGGACGCCGTGGAGCCGGGCCGCCCCTTGATAAGCTGCCGCCGCCGTTCGAACGGTCAGAAGTCGCTGAATGAGCGCACCGTGAGTATGGGGTCCTGGCTCGGGGGGATTTTGGGGCAATCTGGGGGTCCCCGAGGGGAACTTTGTGGGGCTGCGACTCCCTTAGGGAGCTGGGGAGGGCGGGAAGGCTCCGGCGAGGAAGGGGAGAGGGAGAGCTGCAAGTGAGGGGAGGGGGCGGTGGAAGCCGCGGGAAGTCTGAGGGGATTGGGGCGGGGGGGGGTCTGGCCGTCTCTGGGAGTGGAAATGGGGCTGGGGGTGTCAGAATTGGGGCCGGGGGGCTGTGGGGTCTGACTGGGGAGTCCGGGAAGGATCCGATCGCTTAAGGGGGCTGGGGAGCGGGGCTGGGGGCTTGAAAGGAGAAAAGGGTGGGGCTGGGGGTCCCGAGGGTGTCAGAATTGGGGCTGGGGGCTCTCTGGGGGGGGTCTCTGGGGCACTGAGGGGGCAAAGAAGTGGGGCTGGGGGGGGGCTCTGGGAGTTTGGGGGTCTCAGGGCTTTGGGGGTTCTGGGGGTCCCACACCTCCCCTTGCCTCCCCCAGCCCCGTATCACAGAGAAAACCTTCAGAAAAATCCCCCGGGATGGCCGGAAAGGATTGGAAAAATGAAAACACAGTCGGTTGGGCTGGCATTGAGGAGCGCCTCGAGAAGATGAGGGTGAGCATGGGAGGGCTGGGCTCGGATCCCTTCTTATCTCAGGAAAACCTTGGGATCCTGCTGGGGAGTTCTGTGGGGAATTCTGGGCTGGGGTCTGGCTCCTTTTCCCAGGAAAATCTTTGGATCCCACTGTGGGACCGACCTCTGGGGGGTTCTGAGCTAGTTCTGACTCCTTCTTTTCCCAGAAAATGACCCCTGAAGGTCTCTGCTCTGACCCCAAACCCCTCTTTTCCCAGGAAATGCATCTCAAAGGTCTCTGCTCTGACCCCAAACCCCTCTTTTCCCCCAGGAGAGCCTCCGGGCCCCCTCGGCCCCTCAGTCCCGCCATGTCCGCGCCTGTGATCAGACGTTGCGTTCCTGCGTGGCTGAGCTGGCTCGGCCCGGGGGGCACACAGCCCACGGTGCCCAGCTCCTGGACCTGGCCCTGGAGGCCGCCCAGCTCTACCTGAGGCTGGAGCCCAAGCCCCCGCAGCTTTACCTAGAGAAGATCCTGTTCCACGTGCTCCGCAACGCCGTGGGATGGGTGGGACCCCAAGTCTGGAGCGTGGCCGACCTGCTGTGGGCGCGGTTGCGGCGCGGTGGTAGCAGCAGGGACTGGGTCACCGTCACCTCCAGCGCTTTTGGGGTCCTCTGGAAAGCTGCGGACACTCTGGCCGGGCCAGATCGGCCTCAGGAGAAGGGCAGGGCAGTGCTGAGAGCCAGGATCCGTGCCCTGCGCTTCCTGCTGCTGCTGGAGTCGCAGGACACGGAATTCTGCCCTCGGGAATCTTTCCAGCCGCCCTTCTTCACCTCACGGACTGCCCAGCACGCCGCGATTGCCACCACCTTCTATGAGGCTGAGAGAAATCCGTGCCCTCTCTTCCTGGCCAAGCAGCTCCAGGAATTCCTTCTGGACACTCTCAGGGATGAATCCCCAAAGCCTCCAAGCTTCCAGGCTTCCCTGTGCTTCCTGGAGCTCACCCTGGAGCGCTGCCGCCACCTTTGCAAAGCCCGGCGGCCCCAGGACGCTCTGGAGGCCCTGGAAGATTCCAGAAGGTTCCTGGGAGCTGAGAGTTGTCTGGAAGCCCCTCTGGAGCTGCTGGAAGCCGGCATCAAGCTCAGCAAGGCTCTGCTGGCCAAGAGAGTGGGCACCGTGAGGCCGGTGCTGAGGCGGGCGGAAGAGGCGCTGGAGGTGAAGTGTTCCGGAAGGGCCCTCTGGGCACTGCTGCACAGCTCCCAGTTCGTGCTGGCACAGCTGGGGGAGGTGCTCAAAAGGACCCAGGACCTGCCCCTCGGCCTCCACGATCTCCCTCGGCTCTGTGGCTTCTGCCAGGGCCACGGCCGGGCGGTGCAGCGGCTGCTGGCCCAGGTGAGGAGGAGGAAGAGGAGCTCTGGGATTGATCCCTCGGGGTCACTCTGTGCTGCTCCCAGCCCTTCCAGCAGCTCCAGGAGTTTGGGCAGTCCCAAATCCCACTTTCCTCCATGCCAGCAGCAGGAGCTCCTGAAGCTCTTCCTCCTGTTTTTCCCCTTCCCTGCTCTTCCTGGACCCCAACTCCCACTTTCCTTTTTCCTGTACCCCAACTCCCACTTTCCCTATTCCCAGCTCCACCCCCTCCTTTCCAAATCCCCTTTCCCCATTCCCAAATCCCATTGTTCCCATGCCCAGCTCCATCCCAGCATTCCCAAATCCCATTGTTCCCATTCCCAGATCCCTCGTGACTCCATCGACGAGCAGGTGATGGCGAAGCAGCTGCTGTTCCAGGGCCTCCAGCTCTTCTCCAATGCCATCTGGGAAATATTCCAGCACTCCCAGGCATGGATCCGGATCCCTGGGGGGACTGGGAGCCTCTCCTGTGGGATTTGGGGCTGGAATTTTGGGATGGAGCCTGTCCCATGGGGTGTGGGGCTGGAATCTGGGGGTTGACTCACCCCAAAAAGTTCTGGAGGGTGCTGGAAGCTTCTCCTGTTGGATGTGGGGCTGGAATTTGGGGCTGAGGTGCCCTGAGGGGGTTCTGGAAGCTTCTCCCATGGGATGTGGGGCTGGAGTTTGGGGGTTGAGGGGTCCTGCAGTGTCCCCTGTGGCTCTGGGTCCCGGCTGACCCACGGTGTCCCCGCAGCCATCGGAGAGGCCGGAGCTGTCCCAGGTGACCGTGACCTGCGTCCAGAGCGTCACCTGGATGCTGCAGGGGCTGCAGGGACTGCCCGAGACCAAGAAGGGCAAGTTCCTGGATGTCACTGGTCAGTGCCACCCCTGTCCCCATCCCCTGTGTCACCAGTGGTCAGTGCCACCAATGGGGGCTCCATGTCCCCATCCCGGCTGTCCAGAGGGGTCACTCCATGTCCGGGGGGGGTTGGGGTCAGCCCTGGACGAGGAGTGGTCACTGCAGTGTCCCCTCCCTGTCCCGTTGGTCACTCTGTCCCCTCTGGACACAGCTGCGGTCACCTCCCGCCTGGGCCAAGCCCTGCAGAGCTGGAACATTCCGGAAGCCGTGGGAGCCGTGTGTGAGCCCATGTGCCAGGCTGTGCTGTCTGAACACGCCTACAGCTGGCCTGGCGTCACCCCAGAGAGGGTACTGGGGGCACTGGGATGGGGTACTGGGGTGGGGGTACTGGGGTGGGGGGTTCTGGGGGCTTTGGGAGTACTGGGATGGGGCTACTGGGGGTGCTGGTATCACTGGGGATACTGGGAGGACTGGGATCACTGGGCATGCCGGGACCCCTGGCATACTGGGAGGGCTGGGATCCCTGGGCATACTGGACAAACTGGGATCCCTGAGGATGCTGGGATCCCTGGGCACACTGGGGATCCCTGACATTTCCCCCCCCCTCTCTGGCAGCTCCACAAGTGTTTCCAGCTGCAGGTGGAGAGCTGGCGCTGCCGGGGGCGCCTGGAGCGGGCTCTGGACACGCTGGCCCGGTGGCTGCTGGCCCTGGGGACAACTTCCCAGGGGCCGGGGACAGCTTTGCAGCCCATCCCGGGCCAGCCCAGCTCCCTGGTGACCGAGCTGGTGGCGCTCTGGGTGAAGATCAAGATGGAGGCGGCCAAACAGGGAGCAGAGGAGCTGAGGCTGTGGTGAGGGGGTTTGGGGAAATGGGGGTTTGGGAATGGGGATTTGGGATTGGGAAATGTGGGTATGGAATCAGGGAATGGGGATTTGGGAATAGGGGTTTGGGATCAGGGAATGGGATGAGGATTGGGATGGGCTTGGATGGGGGAATGGGATTGGAATGGGGTAGGAGGGATGAAATGGGGGATTGGGGTTGGAATGGGATTGGGAGGGGGGAATCAGGAGCCTCCTGAGATAGGGGAGGGTGGAATGGGGTTAGAGCTCCCTCCTGTCTCGTAACCCCATCCCAACCCCGCTGTTTGTTCCTCTGATCCCACTGCCATTGCCAGGACCCTGCGGGACGCCCTGGAGTCCCAGTCCGGATCCCACTCCCGGACCCTGAGTGGGGACACGCTGCTGTTCCTCCTGCTGGCCGAGCTCCAGGCCTACAAATCCCTGCGGGGCCCCACAGGGACAGAACGCTACAATGTCCTGTGTGACCTGCTGGGGCTGTGGGACCCCTTGGGGGCCTGGAACCCCTCAGGAATGAGGGATCCAAGGGGGAACCCCCCGGAAATGCTGGACCCTGAACGGAGCCTGCCCAGGGCGGTGGCGCTGCTGGAGCTGGCACAGGTCCTGTGCAGCCGTGGCTTCAGTGCCCACACCGACTGGTGGGTGCCCCAATCCTTCATCCTGACCCTGATCCCAATCCTGCTCCTGATCCCAGTCCTGATCCTGACCCAGCTCCTGTGCAGCCACAGCTTCAGTGCCCACACCGACTGGTGGGTGCCCCAGTCCTTCATCCCAGCCCTGATCCTGATCCCAGCATCCTAGTTTTGCATCCCAGTGCTGATCCCAGTCCTGATTCTGATCCCAACGTTGATTCCAGTCTCTTATCAACCCCGATCCCATTTCTTTGTCCCTGTCCTGATCCCAGTCCTGGTTGTACTTAGTGTCTAAAGTGACATATTGTTATTATACTTCTAGAGTCCCAAGGCTTCTTGCTGGTATTTCTTGCGGCTGCTCTTCGCAGCATTCTGACTTCTCCTTCTCCTCCTTCTCCTCCTCCTCCTCCTCTTACCCCAGTTATCTTTATGAGCTACAGCTAGGCCCAGTGAAGGGCTGCAGCCCGTCAAGGACAACCAGGGCTTATCAGGGCTCGTCCCATATACAGCTATTCAACACAGATATTTTACCAGGACTTCTACTATAAATCCTGATCCTCCCATCCCAGTCTCTCATCTCATTCCCCTTATCCCAAATCCCCCAACCCAATCCCCACATTCCAAATCCCCCATCCTAATCCACCCATCCCATTCTTGTGATTCTGGGAGTTGTTCCCATGATTTTGGGGTCAATTCCTGGGATTTTAGGAATCCCTGTTCCCACAGCTCCGCCCTGGACGCCATCCAGGAGTCCCTGAGGCTGTTGGAGTCCTTGTCCCAGGACTACCATATGTGTCATTCTCCACTCGGGGATCAGCTCCTGGATGAACATGCCCAGGCCCTGCTCTGGGTTCACATCTGCACCATCGAGGACCTCCTGGAAAAGGTGGGGCGGGAGATTTTCCTGGGATTTGGGGGATTTTGGGAAAATCCCGGAATTCCCTGCGCGTCCCAAACCCTTCCCAGGGTGATTTTCCCAGGATTTTTTAGGATTTTAGGACCCTCAGATTTCCCAAGGATGATTTTCCCGGGATTTTGGGGAATCCTGGAGTTTCCTGGGTGCAATATTCCTGGGATTTTGGGCAATCTGGAGTTCCCAATCCCATCCCATGATCTGGGGGATTCCTGGAGTTCCCTGGGTGCAATTTCCCTGGGATTTTTTGGATTTTGGGGATTCCCGGGGTTCCCTGGCTGCAATTTTCCCGGGATTTTTGGGATTCCTGGAATTCCCCCTCCCTCCTTTCCCAGAGCTTGGCTCGGGAGCGGCGTGGACGGGGCTGGGCTCCGGGGCCAGGCCAAGATCAGGAGGTGCCCGATGTGATCCGCTGCAGCCTCAGCTCCGACAGCGGTGAGACCACGGGGGGGGGGGGGGGGGAAAGGGGGTTTTGGGGTGAGGGAAGAGGTTTTGTGGGATGGATGAGGACCCTGGAGGGGTGGGCAGGGGATTTTTGGGATGAGTGATGAGGTTTTGTGGGATGAATGACGATTCTGGAGGGTTGGGAAGAGCTTTTATGGGATCCTGGAAGGTTGGGAAGGGGTTTTTGGAACCCTGATGGATTGGGAAGGGATTTTCTGGGATCCTGGTGGATTGAGAAGGGATTTTCTGGGATCCTGGTGGATTGAGAAGGGATTTTCTGGGATCCTGGTGGATTGGGAAGAGCCTTTCCAGCACCACTGGTGAGGTTTTGTGGGAAGCACAAGACCCCGGCAGGGTGGGAATGACTCCCCCAGGATTATCCCGCTTTGGGAACAGCTTTTTTGGGGGGAACCCCCTGATCCGTGTGTGCCCCCAGCTCTGTCCAAACCCTTGGACGAAGCTCTTTCCCTGTGGAAGAAGCTTCTGGAACATCCCAGAGTCCCCTCAGTGCGCAGCTCCGAGCAGACTGTGACCTCCCTGCAGCTCCTGGCCGCTCTCTACCGGATCCAGGACAAGGTGAGCCCCAAATCCCAGGGGGTCAGGGGCTGGGAGGGGGAGAGGAGGAGGAGGAGGAAGGAGAGAGTTTGGGATGAGGAGGAAGAGGGAAAAGGTTTGGGAGGATGAAGAGGAAAATGGAAGGAATTTGGGATGAGGAGGGAGGGGATTTGGGATGATGAAAAGGGAAGGAATTTGGGATGAAGAGGGGGAAGAAGAGAGTTTTGGGATGAAGAGGAAGAGGGAAAGAGTTTGGGATTAAGAGGGAGGGGAATGAATTCAGGATGATAAAGAGGAAGAAGGGAGTTTGGGAAGAGGAAGAGATGGGAGAAAGTTTGGAGATGAGGAAGGAGAGAGTTTGGGATGAGGAGGAGGAGGAAGGGGGAGAGAATTTGGGATGAGGAAGAGCAGGGAGAGGTTTTGCCAGCATCCCTGGACTGTTTTTTGGGGTTTATCCAAGGATTTTCCCCTTTCCAGCCCATCAAAGCCCTGGAGAGTTCCCTGCTGCTGGTCTCGCTGTGCCGGCGGCTCGGGGACCGTTTGGGAGCGGCCAACGCCCTGTGCCAGGGCAGCCACCTCCTGCTGCAGCTGGAGAGCCCTGCCCAGGCCCAGGTACGGCCAGGAACCCAGGAAATCCGGGAATGTCCTGCCCAAATCCAGGAAAATCCGGGAATGTCCTGCCCAAATCCAGGAAACCTGGGAATGTCCTTCCTAAATCCTGGGAAATCTGGGAATGTCCTTCCCAAATCCTGGGAAATCTGGGAATGTCCTTCCCAAATCCTGGGAAATCTGGGAATGTCCTTCCCAAATCCTGGGAAATCCAGGAGTGTCTTGCCCAGGCCCAGGTACAGCCATGAATGTCCTTTCCAAACCCAGGGAAATTATTTGGGAAATCTGGGATCCAGGGAAATCCAGCAATGTCCTTTCCAAACTCAGGGAAATTATTTGGGAATTTCCTTCTCAAGCCCAGGGAAATATGGGAATAACCCTCAGAATGGGAGAATTCCAGGATTCCCAAAATCCTGAGAAAATCAGCCCTTAGGGAGGGTCTGGGATACTCAGGAAACTCCAGGAATCCCAAAAATCCCAGGAAAAGGATTGCAGTGGGTTTTGGGACACCCTGGGAACTGTGGGTGTCCAAAAATCCTGGGAAAATCCCAAAAATCCTGGGAAAATCCCCCTCCAGGTGGGTTTTTTGGGGTTGCTGATGCTGATCCAGGCTTGGCATTCCCAGGTTTTCGTGGAGGAGCTGGAGTTGTGCCTGGGGGAGGAGGAGAGCACCAAGGATTCCCAGCTGCTCCTGCGCCATTACCAGCTCCTGCTGCGCAGCCACCTCTGCTGCTTCCAGAAAAAGGCAAAAATGGGGATTTTCCTAAAAAAAAAAAAAAAAAAAAATAGGGAATTTTGGGCTGGGGGATTTGGGGTAAGGGGAGTGGGATAGGCTCATGCCAAATCCTGGTTTTTCCAGGCAGAGCCGGGGCATGGAAGGGAATTGGGATGGGGTAAAAGGACTGGGATGGGTAGGATTGGGATGGGATCACCCCCCGTGACCCCATCATCCTTTTTTCCCCATCATCCTTTTTTCCCGGCAAATCAGGGCATGGCCCTGCTGCTGGAAGGGGACTGGGATGGAATTGGGATGGCATAAAAGGACTGGGATTGGGATGGGATAAGAGGACTGGGATGATGGGAATTGGGATGGTGATCCCAAATCCCATTTTTCCCCATTTTTTCCCATTTTAGCAGGTGCATCAGGGCGTGGTCCTGCTTCTGCAGGCCCTGAAGGGGCTCCAAGCCCAGAGGCCTACCCGGGGCTGGTACCTGGTCCAGGCCCAGGGGCTGCAGATGGTGGCCACGTTCCTGGAGCTGCCCCCAGAATACCTGGGGGCGTCGCTGCGGGACCTGATCCGGCAGCAGGGTGAGGAAAAGGGGAAATCTGGGATAGGGACAGAGGAAGGGAGGGGGTGGGGTGAGGAGGGAGAAGATGGAGGGGTTTTGGGATGAGGAGGGAGAAGGAAAGAGGTTTGGGGTGAGGAGGGAGAGGAGGGAAGAGTTTGGGGTGAGGAGGAAGAGAGTTCTGGGATGAGGAGGAAGAGGGAGGGAGGGAGGGATTTTGGGGTGAGGAGGAGGAAGGGGGGATTTGGGAGGAGGAGAAAGAAGAGGGAAAGTTTGGGATGAGGAAGAGGGGGAGGGAGTTCAGGGATGAGGAAGAGGAAGGGAATTTAGGGATGGAGAGAAGCACAGAGGAGTTTTGGGGAGAGGAGGAGAGAGAGTTTGGGATGAGAAGGAGGAGGGAGTTTAAAGAGGAGAAGGAAGAGTGAATTTGGCATGAGGAGGAGGAGGAAGGGTGAGCTGGGATTTGGGGGACCTTTGCTGTGAGGAAGAGGAGGAGGATGAAGGGCTGGGGATCCCCTGTGTTGATCCCATGGCATTCCAGGCTGGAGCAGCCCCAAAGTGGCCCTGCTGGAGGCGCAGAAGCTGCTGAGGAGCGTCCTGGTGTCCCTCATGGGCAGTGAGGTCGTGGGCAGCACCCACAGCCGCCAGCCCGAGGAGCCCATCCCTGACTCGGGTCAGTGACTGGAATGGGGTGGGGCGGGATTGGGGTCACTGGGACAGGATTGGGGTCCCTGGGATGGGGTGGGGTGAGATGGGATGTATTTGGGGTCCCTGGGGGGAGGAGTTGGGGTCCCTGGGATGGGACTAGGGTCACTAGAGTGAGACTGGGGTCCCTGGGGTGAGATTGGATGGGATTGGGGTCCTGGGGGTGGGACTGGGGGTCCCTGAGGTGGGATGGGGTGGGCTTGGGGTCCCCGGGATGAGACTGGGGGTCCCTGGGAACCTCTGGAATGGGATGAGGTCCCTCAGGAAGGTTGGGAGCCTCTGGAATGGGATGGGAGCCTCTGGAAGCCCCTGGGATGGGTTGGGGTCCATCAGGAAAGGTTCTCTTGGAATGAGCTGAACTCCATGGGAAGGTCCAGGAGCCTCGGGAACGGCTCCATCTCCCCTGGGAACAGCCCCATCTCCCCAGACCCTTCCCCACCCCATCTCCCCAGACCCCTCCCCACCCCGCGTCTCTCCCAGTGTTCCCAGTGCTACCCTGCTGTCCCCAGGCCCGGCACTGGTGCAGAAGTGGCAGGTGCTGGGGGACACCCTGGCCTGCTGCCAGCGCCTGGTGTCGCTGCTGAGCCGCTGTGAGGTGCTGTGCAGGGCCAGGGCCTTCTGCAGCGAGGGACTGAGCCTGGCTGGACACCTGCAGGCCGCCCGCCGGTCAGTGATGGGGCTGGGAGTGGGATTGGGGCATTGGGGTCACTGGGAATGGGGTCACTGGGGTCACTGGAGAATGGTGACCAGCACTGAGGGACTGAGCCTGGCCGGACACCTGCAGGCCGCCCGCCGGTCAGTGATGGGGCTGGGAATGGGACTGGGGGCATTGGGGTCATTGGGATTGGGAATGGCATCATTGGGGTCATTGGAATTGGGAACAGGGTCATTGAGGTCATTGGGATTGGGAATGGCATCATTGGGGTCATTGGGATCAGGATCCTTTAGGAATGGTTGGGCAGGAGCTCATTCCCACCTCCGTCCCAGCTCTGATGGGCTCTGAGGGGTCTTTTTTTCCCATTTTTTCCCGTTTTCCCACAGCTGCACGTGGTTCCTGGTGCTGCAGGCCCAGCTGGAGCTGCAGCAGGGGCAGCTGGAGCTGAGCCAGGCCCACCTCCAGCAAGCCCAGTTCCTGCTCCAGCCACAGACTGGTGAGCACTGGGGTGGGGAAATCCCACTCTGGGAATGGGGGAAATCCCAGGGATCCCAGTTTGGAGCTGGGGGAAGGATCAGGCTTGGACAGGATCCAAATTTTTGGACCCTTCTTTGCACTGGAAAATCCCAAATTTTCCTATCCTTCCTCCACTGAGTTAAAATCTGTTTGGGAGCTGTTGGGTCCAGGTTTCAGAACCCCTGTTTTGGGGTGGAAAAATCACAAATTATCCTCTCCAGAGTTAAATCCCTTTAGGAAGAGAACCCCAGACATTCCTTCCTTTCCCTCCAGAGTTAAAACCCATTGAGAACAGTCAGTTCCAGGTTTTTGGGCTGGAAAATCCCAAATTATCCCTTCCAGAGTTAAATCCCTTTGGGAAGAGAACTCCAAACCTCCCTTCCATCCCCTCCAGAGCTCAAACCCCACTGGGAATCACTCCCTGCATGACTCCAGACCCCAAATCCTCCCTGAATTCCCATTCCAGAACCCAAACCCTGCTGGGAATCATTCCCTGCATGACTCCAAACCCCAAATCCTCCCTGAATTCCCATTCCAGAACCCAAACCCTGCTGGGAATCATTCCCTGCATGACTCCAAACCCCAAATCCTCCCTGAATTCCCATTCCAGAACCCAAACCCTGCTGGGAATCATTCCCTGCATGACTCCAAACCCCAAATCCTCCCTGAATTCCCATTCCAGAACCCAAACCCTGCTGGGAATCATTCCCTGCATGACTCCAGACCCCAAATCCTCCCTGAATTCCCATTCCAGAACCCAAACCCTGCTGGGAATCATTCCCTGCATGACTCCAGACCCCAAATCCTCCCTGAATTCCCATTCCAGAACCCAAACCCCGCTGGGAATCATTCCCTGCATGACTCCAGACCCCAAATCCTCCCTGAATTCCCATTCCAGAACCCAAACCCCGCTGGGAATCATTCCCTGCATGACTCCAGACCCCAAATCCTCCCTGAATTCCCATTCCAGAACCCAAACCTTGCTGGGAATCATTCCCTGCATGACTCCAAACCCCAAATCCTCCCTGAATTCCCATTCCAGAATCCAAACCGTGCTGGGAGCCTCGGCAACGCCGGGTCAAGATCCAGCTCCAGAAGGACTACCTGGAGAGGAGGAACCTCCTGGATCCCATTCCTGGCAGGGAGGAGGACGAGGAATTCCTGCAGGGTCCCTCCCTGGCTCTCCTGCCTCCGGCCGCGCTCCCGGAGCGGCTGGATGCCCTCACAGCCTCGCCGGAGCTGAAGGAAAGAAAGACCCAGAAAAGTCTGGAATTCCTGTCCCACTCCTCGGGATGTTCCTGCGCCTTCTGCTGTGACCCTGGCCTGGTGGTCCTGGGGCTGCACTGGCTCCTGTCACAGGCCAGGACATGGCTGCAGGCCGAGGAGGCAGCACCAGGCCTTGCACTTGTGCACAGGGTCCTGCACCGCTGTGCCAGCGCTGGCGCCCACCTGGCACAGGAGCTGTGGGGCAGGGTGCAGGGCGTGGTGTGTGGGGACATCCGCAGGGACAGGGACATCATCAAGGATGGGAACAGGAGGCTGCAGGGCCCCTCTGGGAATAGGGATTTCATCAAGGAAAAGGGAATTCCTGGGAATGGGGACAGAAATCAGCAGGACCCTTCCAGGAACAGGAACTTCTCTGGGATTGGAGAGATCTTCAGGGACGGGGACAATGCTGGGGACAAGAACATCTTTGGGGAGAGGAGTCTACGGGACCTCTCCAGGCATGGGGACACCATCAGCGATGGGGGTACCCTTGGGGGCAGAGACCCCTCTGGGAGTAAAGACACCATCAGGGATGGGGACACCCTCAGGGTTGGCGACACCGTTGGAGACCAGGACCTCCCTGAGGACAGCACACTGGGCCCACTGGCTGAGTTGGTGGCCACTGGCTATTCCACACTGGCCCTGCACAGGCTGGCCAGGCCATCCCAGTGCCCCCCCGTTTGGGACGAGGAGCTGGAGCGGGGACTGACCCGCTTGAGGTCCTTCAGTCCCAACGTGGCCGGGCTGGGGGTGGCCATGGCCACTCTGCTGCAGGCCAAGGCCGTGGCCACCCTCGGCCGCGTGGCCACCGCGCGCGGCCAGGCCATGGACCATGTCCTGGCCCAGGCCTGGACCCCCCGTCCCCCACTCACCCCCAAAGCTCCACCCAAAACCGGAGCCCAAAAAGCTGAAGTCCCCAAAGCCAAGGCGGGGAAGGTTCCAACAGTGGAGCCGCCCAAATCTGGGGGCGTCTTCACCCTTGGGGACTCAGAGCCTGAGCTTCCCCCCATTGCCCCACGGCCGGGGGGGGGCTGCAGCCCCGCCCCCAAATCGGGGGTTCGCAAAAGACCGCTGCTGGGGAAGATCAGGACACCCTTCATGATCTACAGCGAGGAGCCCTCCCTGCCCGGGGACAGCTCCGGGCTCTGCAGGGCCCCCAAAATCACAGGAAGGGTCAAGTCCCAGATCAAGGTGAGTTTGGGCTTGGGGGAAAAAGTTGGGGAAGGGAAATATGGGATGGGAATTTGTGGGGGGAAATCAGGAGGAGGGAAAATTTTGGGGGGGAAGTGATTTGGGGGAAAAGTTTAGGGAGGGAAATTTGTGGGGGAAATTGGGAGGGGGGAAAGGTTTTGGAAGGGAAATTTGGGATGGGAAATTTAGGGGAAAAATCTGGAGGAGGGAAAGTTTGGGAAGGAAATTTGGGTGGGAAATAGGGAGGAGGGGAAATTTTGGGGGGAAAATGATTGGGGGGAATGGTTTGGGAAGGGAAATTCGGGGGGGGATGTTTTGGAAGGGAAATTTGGGAAAGAATGGGGGGAATTTGGGGGGAAAAGTTCTGGGGAGGGAAACTTGGGAAATTTTGGGGAGAGGTAGTTTAGAGGGACTGAAAACTTTTGGGGGAAAATTTTTTGGAAGGAAAAGGATTTGGGAAGGGAAAACTTTGGGGGGAAAGGAAAAGTTTAGAAGGGAGAAAAATTTGGGGGGGCAGAAAAAGTTTGTGGGGGAACATTTTGGGGATAGGAAATTTTGCGAAAGAAGGGAAAATTTTAGTGGGAAAATTTAGTGGGGTGGGGGGAAACTTCACATGGAAAACTTTGGGAGGGTGAGGAAAAATTTTGGGATGAAAATTTTGGGCTGAATCCCTTTGTCCCCTCCCTTTTTCAGGTTACATTCAGTGACAGTGACTCCGAGGAACCCCAAATTCCCCCAGATCCCCCCAAAACCTCCCAGAGAATTTCCTGTGCCAGGAGGAGGGTTCAGCCCCAAGAATCCTCTGAGGATTCTCTGGGGATTGGAGCTCGGCACCGAGGAGGACGGTCCCGAAAGGAGCTGGGGCCCCCCAAAGCGCAGGAAAAGGGACTCAGCCGCGCGGACAGGAAGGGAAGTGACATCCCCCAAACGACTGTGGAAAAGAGGGAAAGAAGGAGGAACCCCAAAGTGGAAAATGTGGGAAAAACAGGAAGTCCCAAAAGGGAAAACATAGGAAAAAGGGCAAATCCCAAAACGGAAAACGCAGGGAAAATGGGAAATCCCAAAATGGAAAGTGTGGGGAAGAGGGGAAATCCCAAAATGGAAAACACAGAAAGAACAGGAGACCCCAAAATGGAAAACGTAGAAAAGAAGGAAAAGGGAAAACCCAAAAAAAATGTGGAAAAGAAGGAGAACAAGGATCCCCGCCGGGCTGGGGGTCCTCGGGAAAAGAAGGAGAGAGGAACCCCCCGAAGTGGAATTTTGGAGGAAAATAGGAACTGGGAATTTTCTGGGATTGAGGAGCAGGACCCCCTGAGGGCCGTGGAGGGGGAAGAAGAGGAGGAGGTGAAGGAGATGAGCTTCGACCTCCCCCCACTGCCCCCAGGTGAGTTTGGGGGATTTTTGGGGGGGAGGGGTTTCACCTTGGTGACTCCAAAATTGCCTTTTTTAACCCTAAAACTGCCATGTATTTTCCAGGTGGAGCCAGCAAGGAAATCCCAGGAATTTGGGACAAGGGCGGTGCCCTGAATCCAGAGAGATCCCTCCCCTCTGCCCAGCCTGGTGAGCACCTGCAATTTGCAGGATTTGGGGAATTTTGGGGTAGTTTTGGGATTTTGGGGCCCAGCTGGGCATGGCCTGACTTCTCCAGGAATTTTCCTTCCTTTCCCAGGAGTTTTCCTTCTTTTTCTCAGGAGTTTCCTCTCCTGAACTTTTCCCTTCCCCAGGTTTTTTCCTCTTCCCCTCCAAATTTTTCTTCCTTTCCGCCTGATTTTCCCTTCTTCCCCAAAACTTTTCCTCCCAAACTTTCCTTTCTTGCCCCCAAACTTTGTCCCTCCTGTCCTGACCCCTCTTGTCCCCACTGACCATTGTGACCTCTGTCCTCCCTGTCCCCTGTCCCCACAGGTGACCCATCACCGTCCCCTTTGTCCCCCCCCCCGGTCCCACCCTCTCTGGACATTGTCCCCACTGTCCCCTCTGTCCCCCAGGTGACCCCTCATTGACCACTGTCCCCTCTGTCCCCACAGGTGTCCCTCACTGGACATTGACCCCTCTCTGGGCACTGTCCCCCCTGGTGACCCCTCATTGACCACTGTCCCCTCTGTCCCCACAGGTGTTCCTTCACTGGACACTGTCCCCACTGTCCCCCTCAGTGACCCCTCACTGACCACTGTCCCCACAGGTGTCCGTCCCCACTCTGGACACTGTCCCCCACTGTCCTCTCTGTCCCCACAGGTGTCCCCACTCTGGACACTGTCCCCTCTGTCCCCCAGGTGACCCCTCATTGACCACTGTCCTCTCTGTCCCCACAGGTGTCCCCACTCTGGACACTGTCCCCTCTGTCCCCCAGGTGACCCCTCATTGACCACTGTCCCCTCTGTCCCCACAGATGTCCCCACTCTGGACACTGTCCGGTCCCTGCTGGCCGAGGCGCTGGCCTGGGTTGGTCACTTCCCACCAGGCTCTATCTATGCCCAGCTGTGCCAGCTGCTGGCCATGGCCTTTGGGGACAAGGACTCGCTGGCCACCGCGAGACTGCTGACAGAGTCCCTTGGTGTCACCATGCGGCACGAGCTGCTGGCCATCATCCACACCAGGGCACGGTGGGTCACAGGGCTGGCACCTCCCGTGGCACCCTGTCCTCTGTCCCCCTTCCCAGTGTCCCTGTCCCCTTCCCAGTGTCCCTGTCCCCTTCCCAGTGTCCCTGTCCCTTCCAGTGTCCCTGTCCCTTCCAGTGTCCCCTCCCTTCATCCCCAGGGCCTGGGTCCCATTCCCAGTGTCCCCATTCCCAGTGTCCCCGTTGGGGATTCCTCCATGGGGAAGGGGCTCAACCCATATCCCACAGGGAATGGGGCTTATCCCAGATCCCACATCCCCATCCCATATCCTATAACCCATGTCCCCAAATCCCATATCCCCATCCCGTATTTCATGTCCCACATCCCACATCTTTCATCCCATATCCCCATTCTGTATCCCCCATCCCCAAATCCCCATCCTGGCCTCATCCCAAGGAATTTTGGGATGACCCCACAGGAAGAAGAGGAAAGCAGCAGCATCAGCAGCAGCTGCCAGAGGGGACATCTCGGATCAGCTTCAGGGCCTCTCCCTCGATTCCCAAAATTCCCAGGATTCCCAGGACTCCCAAAATTCCCAGGATTCCCAGTCCCACCTGGCTGAGCTCGAGGACCTTTTCCAGTTCAACTCCACGGGTTTTGGGCTGGTGGAGCGGGAGCAGTTCTGGCAGCAGCTCCAGAGGATTCCCAGCGGTCAGTGCTGGGATTCCGGGCTGGGGGATCCCAAATTCCCAGTCTGGGGGCTGGGAGATCCCAAATTCCCAGTATGGGGATTGGGAGATCCCAAATTCTCCATCCAGGGGTTGGGAGATCCCAAATTCCCAGTTTGGGCATAAAATCCCAAATTCCCAGTTTGGGGGTTTGGTGGCCTCGAATGGGATGGGAACGGTTGGAATTTAGGTCTGGGAATTTTTCCAGTTTTGGGATTCCATGGGGTGGAATTCTGGGCAATTCCCAAGGGAATGTGCCAAGCCCAGCGTGTCCCCTCAGGCGTCACCGTGTGCCAGCTGTCCCTGGTCAGTGCCACCCCCGGGGCTCTCGGGGACACGCTGCTGCTGACCCGGCTGGAGCGCGGCCAGGAACCCATCAGCGTCCGCATTGCCACCGAGCGCTGCCAGGTCAGAGGGAGCTTCCTCCTCTTCATCCTCATCTTCTTCCTCATCCATGTCCTTCTCCTCCTCCTCCTTCTCCTCCAAATTCTCATCTTCGTCCTTCTCATCCTCATCTTCGTCCTCATCTTCATCCTTCTCCTTCTCTTCCTCCTTCTCCTCATCCTCCTCATCTTCATCCTCCTCCTTCTCTTTCTCCTTCTCCTCCTCCTCATCTTCATCCTTCTCCTGGGGGGTGGGGGGCCCTGACCATTCCAGGGATGGGATCCTGGCTCTGTCCTCTTCCTCCTCCTGTCCCATTCCAGGCCCTCCTGAGCAGGGTTTTGCAGGAATTTGAGCGGATCCAGTGGGAACAATGGGGTCACCCCAAATTTCAGGGATTGGGATCCCAAACCCCTCCCCATGCAGGGACTGGGATCCCAAACCCCCTGAGCGGGGTCCTGCAGGAGTTTGAGCAGATCCAGCAGGAGCAGTGGGGTCACCCCAAATCCCTCCTGATTCCAGGGATTGGGATCCCAAACCCCTCTCCATTCAAGGACTGGGATCCCAAATCCTTCCCCGTGCAGGGACTGGGATCCCAAACCCCTCCTGTCCCTCTCCAGGCCCCCCCTGAGCGGGATCCTGCGGGAATTCGAGCAGATCCAGCGGGAGCAGCGCGAGGCCAACACCTGCACGGAGCGCGAGAAGTGGTGGGAGCGGCGATGGTGCCTGGACATGCGCATGAAGGTGGGACAGGGACCCCAAAAACCGGGAAAAAACCCCAAAACCCCCCTGGGATTCCCTGGAAAAACCCCCTGAGATTCCATGGGATTTTCCTGATTTCCTGTGGGATTTCTCCTGAGATTCCTGTAGGATTCCCTGTGGGATTTTCCCTGGGATTCCCGAAATTTCCCAAACACCCAAATATCAGAAAAATCCTTGGGAATGGGACCCCATAACCCTCCCTGGTCTTTCCTGTAGGATTCCCCCTGGGATTCCTGCTGGGATTCCCATAGGATTTTCCCTGGGATTCCCACTTTTCCAAACCCCCAAATATTGGGAAAGCTCTTGGGAATGGGGCCTGAACTGCTGTCATGGTTTGACACTGGCACAATGCTGGTGCTTCCATGAAAATACACTTTCTCTGGTGTCTGCTGTGGGATGTGACCAGGCTCTGGGGCATTTCTCTCCTTAGACTCAGTCTCTGTATCACAAGGGAACACGGCTCTGTCCATGGCTACACAAAAGAGTTCAGCATAAAATGCCACTCCATTTTCTCTGTTCTTCCAATATCTCTCACTCTCTCTTTGGTCCAGACCTTCATTTCCTTCTTCATCTTCTACTTTCATTTTTCTTCTAGGAAAAGTTAATGTTCTGTAAAGTTTTCATTGTCTGAGAAGGTTTAAAAACTCTTCTAAGCAGCTAGACTCCTGGCTGCACCCCCCTTATCTTCTCCTTATCAGCCGTGCTGCTTGCTCCTAGCACACGTTTACCAAATTTCAAGGTAACACAGTCACAAGGACAAGCTGTAATCTCTCTCTGTCTCCAAAAAAAAAAAAAAAAAAAAGAAGAAACGAGCTGCCCATTGCTTCCCAGCATTTCTGTACTTCTTCCTTCCCCCCTTAGAAGAAGCTGAGCCTACCTCCCCCGAGCCCAGCTGTATAACTTTTCCCCTCCCCTTGCCCAGCCAGCAGCTGAACCAAAAAAAAAACCATCCAACTCCTTCTTGCCAGAAATTCAAAAAAGTTTTTCAAATAAGCAGCTCTAATTTTTAACCCCTATATGTTCTCAAAAGCAAACCAAAATTTCAGTAGTCCAACTCAATGCCAATGTTAAAATCTAAACACTCGTTAGCCTGACTACAACATCTCAAAAATCTTATTTCCAAATCAAACTACAACACCCGCCCTGGGATTCCCTGTAGGATTTCCCTCTAGGATTCCTTTTGGGATGGGACTTTCCCTATAATTTCCCTCAGGATTTTTTGTGGGATTCACACTGGAATTCCTGTCGGATTCCCACTTTCCCAAACCCCCAACTATTGGGAAAAGTCTTCAGAATGGGGCCTGACCCACCCCATAACCCACCCTGGGATTTACTTTGGGATTTTTCTGGGATTTCCTTTGGGGATTCCTGAGGGTTTTCCCATTGCAGTCCCCGAGTTTTTGGGGTCAGGATCCCGTTCCCATTGCGTGTCTTTCCCCAGAACCTGATCCAGAGCCTGGACTCGGAGGTTTTGGGGTGCTGGCGGTGGCTGCTGCTGCCCCGGGATCCTAAAAACTCCCCCCTGGACGAGAAGAGATTGTCTCAACTTCTCCAGGAGCTCCGGAAATGCGGCTGGGAGCACGCCAATCCCGCCCTGCTCCGGGTACGGGGCTGGAATTTCAGAGTTGGGATTTGGTTTTGAGGTTGGGGTTTGGGGTTTGGGTTGGTGACCCTTCAATTTGGAGGTGCTGATCCTAGGATTTTTGGGGTTCTGATCCCAGAATTTGGGGGGGTCTGATCTCTGGATTTGGATTGCTGATCCCAGATTTTGGAGTGCTGATCTCACATTTTGAGGTTCTGATCCCAGATTTTGGAGTTCTGATCCCATTTTTTGGGATTTCTCCCTGGAATTGTCCCTCTGCGTCCCCAGGTGCTGCTGGCAGTGCTGTGTCCAGCCAATGTCCAGTCTCTGGCCGCAGCGCTGTGTCCAGGGGGGTTCTGATCCCAGATTTTGGGGTTCTTATTGTGGATTTTGGAGTTTTGCCCCTGAAATTTGGGAATTCCCCTGGAATTGTCCCTCTCCATGCCCAGGTGCTGCTGGCAGTGCTGTGTCCAGCCAATGTCCAGTCTCTGGCCACAGCGCTGCGTCCAGGGGGGTTCTTATCGTGGATTTGGGGGTTCTGATCCCAGATTTTGGGGATTTCCCCTGGAACTGTCCCTCTCCATCCCCAGGTGCTGCTGTCAGTGCTGTCCCCGGCCGCTGTCGACTCTCTGGCCGCGATGCTGTGTCCAGCCCGGCCGTCGCGGGCGTGGACGCTGCTGGACAATGCCCTGGCGCAGTGCCAGCGGGGGCCCCGGGGGCAGCGCGGGGTCCCTGGTGCTGCTGCTGGACAGGGTGAGAGCTGCCCTTCATCCCCACCTCGCTCCTCCTCCTTCCCTTTTCCTTTTCCTTCTTCTCTTCCTCCTCCTTTTCCCCACTTTCTCCTCCTTTTCCTCCTCTTCCTCCTCCCTACTCCCACTCCCCTTTTCCTTTTCCTCCTTTTTCCTTCTTCCTCCTCTTCCTCTTTCTCCTCCTCTTCCTTTTTCCTCCTTCTTCCTTCCCTTTCCTCTTCTTCCTCCTCCTTTTCCTTCTTCTTCCTCCTCTTCCTTTTCCTTTTTCCTCCTTTTCCTCCTCCTCTTCCTCTTCCTTTTACTTTTTCCTCCTCCTTTCTCCTCTTTCCTCTTCTTCCTCCTCCTCTTCCTCCTTTTCCCCACTTTCTTTTCCTCCCCTTCTTCATCCTCCTCCTCCTTCCCTTTTCCCCCGTCCCTCACCTTGTCCCTGTCCCTGTTCCAGCACCTACAGCAGCTCCCTTGGGAGAGCACTGGGACCCTCCGGAACATTCCGGTGACGCGGCTGCCGGGGCTGCGCTTCGTGGTGCGCTACGGGCTGGCACGGCAGGTACGGGGACACACCTGGGGACACACCTGAGACACACCTGGGGACAGGGACACACCTGGGGACACACCTGGGACACACCTGGGGACACCTGAGGGGACAGGGACACACCTGGGGACAGCTGTTACACGCCTGGGATTGGGCACACACACCTGCCAGGGCTTCCTGCTGCGCTACAGGCCGGCACGGCAGGTACAGGGACACACCTGGGACACACCTGAGGACACACCTGGGGACGCCTGAGGGGACAGGGACATATCTGGGGACACCTGGGACACGCTGGGACACACCTGAGGGGACAGGGACACACCTGGGAACAGTCACAAACCCCTGGGATTGGGGACACACACCTGCCGGGGCTGCGCTTCCTGCTGCGCTACGGGCTGGCACGGCAGGTACAGGGACACACCTGGGACAGGGACACACCTGGGGAATAGGGACACACCTGGGGAATAGGGACACACATGGGGACACACCTGGGACTGGAGGGACAAAATGGATTTTGGGGCTGATTTGGGATCTGCTCCTGCAGCTACACCAGAGGGACAAAAACCTGGGGACTGGGGACATACCTGGGACTGGGGGCACACCTGGAACCACACCTGGGACAGGGGACATACCTGGGACTGGGGGCACACCTGGGGACACCTGGGACAGGGACAGCCCTGGGTGCTGTTCCCTGGTTCTGGGGTCCCTCACTCCCCGCCGTTTCCCCCGCAGCACTCGGGGTCGGTGCTGAGTCGGGGCGTGAACCCCAAAAACACCTTCTACGTGCTGAACCCCCAGCAGGACCTGGGCGGCACCGAGGAGAGGTTCCGGGCCTGGTTTGAGAGGTGACACCCCAAAAACACCCCTGGGACCCCAAAAATCCTCTCCAGGACCCCCCAAAACACCCCTGGGATCCCAGAAATTACCCTGGGACTCCAAAAATCCCCCCTAGAATCCCAAAAATCCACTCCAGGACCCTAAAAACCCCCTGGGATCTCAAAAATACCCCTGGGATTCCAAAGATCCCCTCCAGGACCCCCAAAATCCCCCCCAGAATCCAAAAAAAATGCTTGGCATCCCAAAAATCCCCTTCAGGACCCCCAGAATTTCCCTGGAATCCCAAAAATTTCCCTAAAATCTCTACAGAATCCCAAAATACCCTTCAAGGGCCATAAATCCCCTCCAAGACCCCAAAATTTCTCAGGGAACCCCAAACCCTGCCCCTTTTTCCCCAATTTTGGGTTCTGCACCCCAAACCCCGCCCCCTTTTCCCCCCTTTTCCTTCTCCCATCCCGATTTTCCCGTTTTTGCCGTTTTTTGCCCCATTTCCCAGCGAGCCCGGTTGGCGCGGAGTCTCCGGGGCTGTGCCGACCCCGCAGCAGCTGCAGGAGGTGCTGCAAGAGCGCGACCTCTACATGTGAGAGAAACCCCAAAACTGGCTTTGGGGTCGGGTTTGGGGCTGGATTTGGGGTTGGATTTTTGGGGGATTTGGGGTTGGATTTGGGGCTGATTTGGGGTTGGGTTTGGGGATGATTTGGGGTTGGATTTGGGGTTGAATTTTCTGGACATTTGGGGTTGGATATGGGGGAATTTGGGGCCGATTCAGGACTGGATTTGGGGCCAGATTTGGGGTTGGATTTTGAGGGGTTTGGGGTCAGGTTTGGGGAATATTTGGGGCTGGATTTGGGGTTGAATTTTTGGGGGGATTTGGGGTTGGATTTGGGGTCGGTTTTGGGGTCAGATTTGGGGTATTTTTAAGTTTTTTTTTTTTTTTTTTTGAGTGTTCCCTGCTGGTTTTGGGGTCAGATTTGGGGTATTTTTAAGGGGGGTTTTTTGAGTGTTCCCTGCTGGTTTTGGGGTTAGATTTGGGGTATTTTTAAAGGGGTTTTTTTGAGTGTTCCCTGCTGATTTTGGGGTCGGTTTTGGGGCTGATTTTGGGGTCAGAATAGGGGTATTTCTAAAGGGGTTTTTTTGAGTGTTCCCTGCTGGTTTTGGGGTCAGTTTTGGGGCTGATTTTGTGGTCCATCCTGACAGCTATGCAGGGCATGGGGCGGGGGCACGGCTGCTGGATGCGCAGAGCCTGTCTCGCCTCTCCTGCCGGGCCGTGGTTCTGCTCTTCGGCTGCTCCAGCGCCGCCCTGGCCCCGCGGGGGCCCCTCGAGCCCTCGGGCACCGTGCTCAAGTTCATCCTGGCCGGGTGGTGAGTCTGGGCTGAGGGGCTTGGGGGATTGGGATTTGAGGGTTTGGGATTGGGATGGGGATTGGGGGTTTAGGGAGATCTGGAGGGTTCTGGGGGCTCTGGGCTTTCATGGGGGACTCGGAGTTTTGGGGGAGTTTGGGGCACAGGGACTTTGGGGCGTCTCTTTATTTTTGGGGGATCTCCTTGTGCTCACAGCCCCGTTCTGGGGTCTCTGTGTATTTGGGGTGGGTCTCTCTCTGTATTTGGGGTTCTCACAGCTCTGTTTTGGGGTATCTCTCTCTGTATTTGGGGGTATCTCTCTCTGTATTTGGGGTCTCTCTCTGTTTTTGGGGTGTTTCTCTGTATTTGGGGCGGGTCTCTCTCTGTATTTGGGGTCTCTCTCTGTTTTTGGGGTGTTTCTCTGTATTTTGGGGCGGTCTCTCTCTGTATTTGGGGTCTCTCTCTGTTTCTGGGGGTGGTCTCTCTGTTTTGGGGGTGTCTCTCTGTATTTGGGGTTCTCACAGCCCCATTTTGGGGTGTCCCCCCCCTGTTTTCAGCCCGCTGGTGCTGGGGAACCTGTGGGACGTCACGGACCGGGACCTGGACCGGCTGGCGCAGGCGCTGCTGCAGGGCTGGCTGGGGGGGGGGCCCGGGACCCCCCTGCTGGCCCAGCTGGCCCAGGCCCGCCAGGCCCCCCGCCTCAAATCGCTCATCGGGGCCGCCCCCGTGGCCTACGGGCTCCCAGTCAGCCTCTGCTGAGGGGGGGCACTCTCTGGGGGGGCCCTTGGTGATCTTGGGGTCCCCCATTGCTGCGAGTGAGAGTTTAGGGTTTCCACCATTGGCAGGAGTGAAGGTTTGGGTTTCCACCATTGGCAGGAGTGAAGGTTTGGGTTTCCACCATTGGCAGGAGTGAAGGTTTGGGTTTCCACCATTGGCAGGAGTGAAGGTTTGGGTTTCCACCATTGGCAGGAGTGAAGGTTTGGGGGTCCCTTTGGGGTTCCCCCATTGTCAGGAGTGAGGGTTTGGGGTCTCTTTGGTGATTTTGGGGTTCCCCCCATTGCTGTGAGTGAGGGTTTAGGGTTTCCATCATTGGCAGGAGTGAAAGTTTTGGGGTTCCCCCATTGCTGGGAGTCAGGGTTTGGGGTTTCCACCATTGGCAGGAGTGAAGGTTTGGGGTCCCTTTGGTGTTTTTGGGGTTCCCCCATTGCTGAGAGTGAGGGTTTAGGGTTTCCACCATTGGCAGGAGTAAAGGTTTGGGGTCCCTTTGGTGTTTTTGGGGTTCCCCCATTGCCGAGAGTGAGGGTTTAGGGTTTCCACCATTGGCAGGAGTGAAGGTTTGGGGTCCCTTTTGTGTCTTTGGGGTCCCCTCATTGCCCAGGGCCTGCCCTGGAGTGAAGGTTTTAGGGTCCCTTTGGCAACTTTTGGGTTCCCCCATTGCCTGGAGTGAGGGTTTGGGGTCCCCCCCATTGCCCAGGGCCTGCCCTGGGGTGATGGTTTGAGGTACCCCAAAGCTTGGAGTGAAGGTTTGGGGTCCCTTTGGCATCTTTGGAGTCTCCCCAATGCTTGGAGTGAAGGTTTGGGGTCCCTTTGGCATCTTTGGAGTCCCCCAATGATTGGAGTGAAGGTTTGGGGTCCCTTTGGCATCTTTGGAGTCCCCCAATGCTTGGAGTGAAGGTTTGGGGTCCCTTTGGCATCTTTGGAGTCCCCCAATGCTTGGAGTGAAGGTTTGGGGTCCCTTTGGCATCTTTGGATTCCCCCAATGCTTGGAGTGAAGGTTTGAGGTCCCTTTGGCATCTTTGGAGTCCCCCCCAATGCTTGGAGTGAAGGTTTGGGGTCCCTTTGGCATCTTTGGGGCCCCCCCCCATTGCCCAGACTCTGCCCTGCGGTCCCCCCATGGCCTGGAGTGAATCTGGGGGGGACCCCAGTTGTTTTTGGGGTCCCCTTGTTATTATAGGAAAGAATTGAGGGATGCCCCCCTTGCCTGGGGGGGACTTTGGGGTCTTCCCATCCCTTTTGGGATCCACTTGTGCACTTTTGAGTCCCGCATTTGTTACTTTTGGGTTCCTCCCTTTACCTCTGGTGACAGTTCTCGGGCTTCCACCCCGCGGGGATTTCTGAGGTGTCTGAAGTGATAGGGGAGGGTTTTTAACTGCCTTAATTTTAACAATATTTTTAATATTTTAACAAGATGTTTTTAACAATATTTTTTTAACGAGATTTTTTAAAAAAATTTTATTTAAAAGTTTTTATTTACCTATTTTGTACCAATAAAGCTTTTGCTTCTACACTCAACCCTCCTGAGTCTTTCTGGGACCCCCAAAATCTCTCCTGGACCCCGAAAAAATCCTTTCTTAGAACCCCCCCCCCAATCCTTTTTTTAGCCGCTAGGGGGCGCTGTCTCAGGACACCACTCCGAGCCGCCAGGGGGCGCTCACAGGTGGCTGTGCCCGGTCCTCCGAGCCGCCAGGGGGCGCCCTCACAGGTGGCGGCGCCCGGCCCTCCGAGCCGCCAGGGGGCGCCCTCACAGGTGGCGGCGTCCGGTCCTCCGAGCCGCCAGGGGGCGCCCTCACAGGTGGCGGCGTCCGGTCCTCCGAGCCGCCAGGGGGCGCCCTCACAGGTGGCGGTGCCCGGCCCTCCGAGCCGCCAGGGGGCGCTGTGGCGGCGGGCGCGGCCCCGGCTGAGGGCGGGCGGTCCAAGATGGCGCAGGCCGTGAGCGTGGGGGGAGCTGGGGCTGCCCCAGCTGGAGCTGCTCAAAGGGCAGCTGGAACAGGTGCGGGGGGGGCTCGGGAAGGGGCTTGGGGGAGGTTTGGGGGTGGTGGAGAGGGGGGGGGTCCCGCTAGGGGATAAGGGGGGAGCGTTGGTGGAGGGGGGTGCGGGGATGGGAGGGGCCTGGGGAGGGTCCTGAGGGGGGTTTGGGGGTCGGGGGGGTCCCGGCTGGAGCAGGGTTGGGAGGGCTCTGGGGGAATTTGGGGGGGCTCTGGGCTTGGGGAGGGTCGCAGAGGCTCTGGGTGCCCCCCAGCCTTGGCACCCACCCCAGTTTCAGGCACCCCCTCCCCAAAAAGCGTCGCTTCCTCCTCATCCCTTTGGGGCCATTCCCAGCCCTGGGGGTCGCTCCCTTTGGACCCCCTCCCCCCAAATCCCTACCCTGGGGGTCTCCCCTCAGTGCTGGGACCCCCCCAAACCCCCCAAACCCCCGCAGGAGGTGGAGTTCCTGTCCTCGTCCCTGGCGCAGCTCAAGGTGGTGCAGACCAAGTTCGTGGAGGCCAAGGAGTGCCTGAACGTGCTGCACAAAGGCAACGAGGGTGAGGGACCCCCCAAAAACCCCCAAACTCTCACGGGAGGGGTCCCCAGAATCCCCAGATTTGGATCCGGGGGTTTAAAATGCGGGGGGGAGTCCCCAGATTGTGCTGGGGAGCTGTAAATCCTATGGGATGTCTGTGAAGTGCAAATTTGGATTTGGGGGGTCCCCAAATTTCCCTCAAAATCCGGGGGGGGGGGGGGGTCCCAAATATTAACGGGGGAGGGTCCCTAAATTATGGGGGAGAACCCCCAAATTCTGAGGGGGAGGTTCAAAAGTTGGGGAGAGTCCCCAAATCTTTATGGGATCCCTAAATCCTGAGCAGGGGTGGGGGAAATCCTGAGGGGATTCCCTAAACCTAAGGGGGGTCCCCAACATGGGGAGGGTCCCCAAATCTTGGTGGGGGGGGGGTCCCCAAACCCAAAGGGGGGTCCCCAAACCCAGGGGTGGTTCCTAAACCCCAAATCCTCATGGGGGAGCCCCAAATCCTAATGAGGGTCCCCAAACCAGGGGTGGTTTCTAAACCCCAAATCCTCGTGGGGGTCCCAAAAACCAGAAGTGGGCTCCTAAACCCCGAACCCCAATGGGGATCCCCCACCCCAAGCAGCCCCTGGGGAGGGGATTTTGGGGTTCTTTTGGGGGGATCCTGACCCCCTCTTTCCACAGGGAAGGATCTCCTGGTGCCTCTCACCAGCTCCGTATCCTTTTGCTGCTCCTGGGAGCCCCCAGACCGTGGTGGCTGAGGGCGGTGGGTGCCCCCCCTGTGCCCCCCCTGTGCCCCCCCCTGTGCCCCCCGTTTTCCATGACCCCCCCAGATGTACGTGCCAGGCAAGCTGCAGGACACACGGACGGTCCTGGTGGACGTGGGCACCGGGGGTACTACGTGGAGAAGGTGAGGAGGGGGCGTTTGGGGGGGGCTGGGGACCCCCATTTCCACCTGTCCAGCCCATTGCTCCCCTTCCCCACTTTCCCACCCCATTTTCCCCCCATTTCCCCTTTTTTCCCCCATTTTACCATCCCTGTTTTTTCCCTTATTTCCCCACTTTTCCCATCCCATTTCCTCATTTGCTCACCCCATTTCTCCCTCTCCCCCATTCCCCTCAATTTTCCCCCATTCCCACCCTGATTCTTCCTCCTCACCCCGTTTTTCCCCCCTATGCCCCCCATTTCCCACCCCTGGTTTTCTTCTATTTTTCCCAAGTTTTCCCTGGTTTTCCCATTTTCTCCCATTCCCACCCTGATTCTTTCTCTCTCACCCCGTTTTTCCCCATTTCCCACCCCAAATTTTCCCTCATTTCCCCCTTTCCCCCCCCGTTCCCAGTCAGCCGACGACGCGCCGGGCGTTTTTCAAGCGCAAAATCGAATTCCTGACGCGGCAGATGGAGAAAATCCAACCGGCCCTGCAGGAGAAGCACGCCATGAAACAGGGTGGGTACCCAGAGACCCCCTGAGACCCCCAGACACCCCCTGAGCCCCCTTGACCCTCCCAAACATCCCCTGAGCCCCCCCAGATACCCCCAGGGACCCCCTCAGATACCCCGTGAGCCCCCCAGGACTCTCTCGAACACCCCCTGAGCCCCCAAAACACCCCCTGACCCTTCCCAAATACACCCTGAGCCCCCCAGGACCCCCCCAAACACCCCCTGAGTGTCCCAAACACCCCCCTGAGTACCCCCAAACATTCCCTGACCCTTCCCAAATACACCCTGAGCTCCCCAGGACCTCCCCAAACATCCCAGGGCCCCCCCCAAACACCCTCTGAGTGTCCCAAACACCCCCTGACCCCTCCCAGACACCCCCTGAGCCCCTCTGACCCCCCCAAACACCCCCTGGCCTTCCCCCATCCCCACTTTTGGGCTCCCTCCCTGACCTCCCTTTACCCCCTCCCCAATTTTGGGGTTCCCTCTGGTCCCAGCCACCCCCCCTCCAGCCCCTCCCCACTTTCAGGCCCCCCCCAATTCCAAGGTCCCCCTCACCTGGTGCCCCCCCAGACCCCTCCCCACTTTTGGGATCCCCCCAGTCCCAGGGTCCCCTTTCCCCCTCCCCACTTTCGGGGTCCTCTCCTTGGTCCCAGTTCCCTCCTGACCCCTCCCCCACTTTCAGGACCCCCCCCAACCCCAACCTCTCCCAGTTCCCTTTCCCCCCTCCCCGGTCCTGGGGTTCCCCCACATCCCCCTGACCCCTGCCCGGTTTTGGGGTCCCCCCCGTTTTTGGGGTGCCCCCTGACCCGCTCCCCCCAGCCGTGCTGGAGATGATGACGCAGAAGCTGCAGCAGCTGACGGCGGCTCAGGGGGTCCCGGGGGGGGGCCAAGGCGTAGCCCCCTCCCCAAAACCCCGCAGAGGGGATCTGGGGCTGCACCCCCTCCCCAAAACCCCACAGAGGGGATCTGGGGGTGCACCCCCTCCCCAAAACCCTGCAGAGGGGATCTGGGGCTGCACCCCCCTCCCCAAAACCCCACACAGGGGATCTGGGGCTGCACCCCCTCCCCAAAACCCTGCAGAGGGGATCTGGGGCTGCACCCCCCTCCCCAAAACCCCACACAGGGGATCTGGGGCTGCACCCCCTCCCCAAAACCCTGCAGAGGGGATCTGGGGCTGCACCCCCTCCCCAAAACCCCGCAGAGGGGATCTGGGGGTGCACCCCCTCCCCAAAACCCCGCAGAGGGGATCTGGGGGTGCAGCCCCCTCCCCAAAATCCCACCCCCCCCCCTCATTTTGTACCAGTCCCTGGAATAAAGCAGAAACGGGCTCCGAGGGGTTTTGGGTTTTTTTGGGGGGGGGGTCCCGGGTTTGGGGGGGCGGGAGACCCCCCGGGTTTGGGGGGAGGGACCCCTGGGATATGGGGCTGGTCCTTGGCTGTGGGTCTGGGGACATTCAGGGACATTTAGGGACGGGGGGTGTTTGGGGGGTCCTGGGGCTGAGCCCCCTCCCCAAATCCTTCCCGAGCCGCGTCTTCCCGGCAGCGGCCACGAGGTGGCGACAGCGACACGGACAGGAGGGGACAGGGACAGGCTGGGAATGGAGATGAGGATGGTGACAAGCTGGGGACAGGCCGGGTGACAATCTGGGGACAGGGATAGGGCTGGTGACACGGCCAGAGCCAGGGTGGTGACAATTTGGAGCCAGGGTTGGGGGTGGTGACAATTTGGGGACAGGGACAGGGGGTTCCTGTGTCCCACCAGGCTCGGGCTCTGCTGCCACCCCCCCCCCCCCCCCCGTGCCAGCCCAGGCGTGTCCCCAGGGGGGTGGCAGTGTCCCCGCACAGCCGGGGGGTGTCTGTCACTGTCACTGTCGCTGTCACTGTCCCTGCTGACAGCCAGCGCGGCCGGGGGGGGGGGGAGGTGACAAGGCGTGACACCAGGGGTGACACAAAAGCCGTGGGGAGATCTCAGGCCGGCCTGGAGGTGCCACCACCCCCCTCGCTGTGTGTCCCTTGTGTGACCCCGTGTCCCCCCCCGCTGTCCCCTGTGCCACCCCCGTGTCCCCTGTGCCACCCCCGTGTCCCCTGTCTGTGCCACTCCCCAGCAGAGGCAGAGCTGCGATCCAACCCCGACGCCTTTTATTGGGGACAGACTGGGACAAACTGGACAAACTGGGACAAACGGTGCCACCGCCACCCCCGGGGGTGCTGCCGTGCTGGGGGGGTCGGGGGTGTCACCGCTGTCACCGGGGGGTCACTCGGGGGAGAGGCTGAAGCTGGAGAAGGTGCTGCAGTTTGGGGTCAGTCGGGTCCCGGGTCCGGGGGTGTCCCCGGGGGGGTCCCGGGGGTCACTCGGGGTCGATGATGAAGCCGGAGAAGGTGCTGGAGCTTGGGGTCAGTGGGGGGTCCCGGTTCCAGGGGGATCCCAGGGGTCTCCCGGTTCCGAGGGTGTCCCGGGGGGGGATCCCGGTTCCAGGGAAGTTCCGGTCCCGGGGGTGTCCCCAGCGGTCCCGGGGGGGTCCCGGTGTCCCCGGGGGTCACTTGGGGTAGATGACAAAGCCGGAGAAGGTGCTGGACTTTGGGGGTCAGTTGGGGTCCCAGGGGTCCCGGGCTCAGTCGGGGTAGATGATGAAGCCGGAGAAGGTGCTGTATTTGTTGGTGTTGCCGCCGTGCACTTTGCCCCCGTCCAGCTTGACGAACACCTCGTCGCCCACGTCCAGGTGCAGGATGACGCTGTTGCTGGCGTAGTCGTAGTTCTGGTCGGCGTCCTGGGCGATGGCGCTGGCACGAACCTGGCAATGGGGGGGGGGACGGGGCTGGCACCAACCCCAGCTGGCACCGGCACCCCCCGGCACCCACCACACCTGGGACCAGCCACCCCACATGGCACTGACACCGTGTGTCACCAACCGCAGCTGGCACCGGCACCATGGGGCACCCACCCCACCTGGGACCAGCCCCCTGGCACCCACCCCCACATGGCACTGACGCCATGGGGCACCAACACCCCCTGGCACCAACACTGAGTGTCACCCACCCCACCTGGGACCAACCCCAGCTGGCAGGGGGGACAGGGCTGTCACCCACCCACCCCCCTGTCCAACCCCGCCAGTTCCCATCCTCTGGCTCCTTTCCCGATTCCCCAATTCTGGTCCCCCCTATGGCACCAAATCTCATTTCCCACATCCAATCCTCCCCCAAATTCCCATCCAATCCCCCCCCCCCCAAAATTCCCATTCTTTCCCTAAATCCCTATTCCAAATCCCAAATCCCATTTCCCCCATCCAATCGCCCCCCCCAAATTCCCGTCCTCTCCCCCCATCCCTAATTCCCCAATCCCAAATCCAATTTCCCCCATCCAATCCCATCCTAAATCCCCTCCAATCCCCCCCCCCCCAATTCCCGTTCTTTCCCCCATTCCCCATCCCCAATCCCCCATCCCATTATCCAATCCCACCCCAAATCCCGTCCAATCCCCCCCAAATTCCCTTTTTTTCCCCCCTATTTTTTTCCCCATCCTTCTCTCCCACATCCCAGATTCCTGAATCCCAATCCCAAATCCCATTTCCCCCATCCAATCCCCCCCACGAGCCCGAAGCCCCCCAGGGGACCCCCCCTCAGATCAATCCTTGTTTGTTTTTCCTGGATTTTCCCGGAATAAATGGATGGGAAAAGTCTGGGATGAGCGAACAAAGGGAGCGGGGGGAGGCACAGCTCCTGTTCCCCCCCCTCCCGGGAATCTGGGATGGGAAAAAAGGGTGGGAATTTGGGGAGGAGAAATATGGGAATTTGGGGGGAAAATATGGGAATTTTGGGAGGAAAAGGGTGGGAATTTGAGGGGGGGAAGGGTGGGAATTTGGGGGGGAAAGAATGAGGATTTGGGGTGAAAAATGTGGGAATTTGGGGGGGGAAATATGGGGATTTGGGGGGGAAAAGAGTGGGGAGAAAAGGGCAGGAATTTGGGGAGAAAATTATGGGAATTTGGGGGGAAATGATGGGAATTTGAGGGGGGAAAGAGTGGGAATTTGGGGCAGGATTGAGGGGAGATTTGGGCCGGGATTGAGGGGGAATTGGGATCTGGGGATGGGGAAATAGGAATGGGGAGAAATAATGGGAATTTGGGCAGGATTGGATGGGGGAAATGGGATCAGGGGAATGTGGAATGGGGGGAAAGGGTGGGAATTTGGGAAAGAATTGGATGAGGAAGATGGAATGTGGGGACTGGGGAGGAACAGAACTGGGGATGGGGAATCAGGGAATGGGAATTTAAAATGGGATTGGATGGGGGAAATGGGATTTGGGGACTGGGAAAGGTGGAGGAACGGGGAATGGGAAATCAGGGATGGAGGGAGGAGGATGGAAATCTGGGGTTTTGGATGGGAGAAATGGGATGTGGGGATTTGGGATGGAGAAAATGGGAAATCAGGGATTGGGGGAGCAGGATGGGAACTGGGATGGAGAAAATGGGAATGGGGCTGCTGGGGGGGATGAATCAGGGATGGAGGGGATTGGACGGGAATTTGGGAGGGAATGGGATGGGAGAATGGGGAGGAACTGGGAATGAGAAATCAGGGATGGGGGAGAGGAGGATGGGAATCTGGGGGAGGATTGGATGGGGGAAACGGGATGTGGGGATTTGGGATGGAGCAGAACCGAGGGTGGGAAATCACGAACGGATTGAACCCGGATGAGAACCTAAAATCACCCAAACCAAAACAAAACAGAGAAACCGCCGTGGGCCGAAACAACAACCCCGAGGCTGCTGAAAAAACGGGGCTGAAAACCGGGGGGGTGAAAAACAGAGATGAAAACCGAGGAGTGAAAACCAGAGGGTGAAAACCAGGGGTGAACACCAGGGAGTGAAAACCAGAGGGAGAAAAACGGGGGGTGAAAACCGAGCTGGGGGCTTGGAGGGTGAAACCCGGGGCTCAAAATCGGGGGTGAAAACCGAGGAGTGGAAACCGGGACTAAAACCCCCGGGGCTGAAAACCAGGAGGTGCAAACCGGGGCTGCAAAGCAGGCAGTGAAAATCAGGGGTGAAAACCGAAACCGGGGCTGAAAACTGGGGAGTGAAAACTGGGGGCTCGGGGGGTGAAAACCGGGGGCTGAAAATCGGAGAGTGAAAAAGTGGGGGGAGAAAACCGGGGCTGAGAACCAGGGGCTCAAAATCAGGGGGGGAAACCAAGAGATGAAAACCAGAGATGAAAACTGGAGCTCAAAATCAGGACTGAAAACCAGGGGGTGCAAACCAGGGGTGAAAACCAAAACCGGGGCTTAAAATTGGGAGTGAAAGCCGGGCTGGGGGCTCGGGGGGTGGAAACCGGGGGCTGAAAACCGGGGGAGTGAAAAGTGGGGGGAGAAAACCGGGGCTGAGAACCAGGGGCTCAAAACCAGGGGATGAAATCCAGGGGGTGCAAACCGGGGCTGCAAAGCAGGGGATGAAAATCAGGGGTGAAAACCAAAACCGGGGCTGAAAATTGGGAATGAAAACCGGGCTGGGGTCCTGGGGGGGGGGGGGGTGAAAACCGGGAGCTCAAAATCAGGGGGGGGAAAACCAGGGGGTGCAAACCAGGGGATGAAAATCAAGGCTGAAAACCAAAACCGGGGCTGAAAACTGGGAGTGAAAACCGGGGGGTGAAAACCCGGGGGTGAAAACCGGGGCTGAGAACCAAGGGCTCAAAATCAGGGGATGAAATCCAGGGGGTGCAAACCGGGGGGATGCAAACCAGGGGATGAAAATCAGGGCTGCAAACCAAAACCGGTGCTGTAAACCGGGCTCGGCGGGTCCCGTTACCTGCCCGTTCTTCATCAGGTCGGCCCACATGCTGGTGCCGTCGCCGCCGCGCATCAGGACGTGGTAGGTGAAGAAGTAGATGCCGGGCAGGGGGCAGGTGAATTTGCCGCTCGAGGGCTCGTAGTAGTTGCCCACGTTGGTCACGACGTCGTCGAAGCGCAGCACCTCGTAGCCCTCGTGCGGCTTCCTCAGGCCGGCGTAGAAAGCGATTTTGGGGCTGTAGAAGGACGGGATGTACCCGCCCGGCCCCGGCCCCGGAGGTCCCCGGCGGGCCGGGCCGGCCCGGTTCTCCCGGAGGTCCCCGCGGCCCCGGCGGCCCCGGCGGCCCGCGGAGACCGGCGCGGCCCTTGCGGCCCGGTTCGCCCTTAGCGCCGGGCAGGAAGGGCGGCGGGGAGGCGGCGGGGGGCAGCTCGGGGTAGGGGTCGCAGACCATGCGGCAGCTGCCCAGCATCTCGTAGTGCGCGGCCGCCTTGGAGCCGTGCACCAGCAGCGGGATGGCCACGAGCAGCAGCAGCAGCATGGCCACGCCGATGGCCACGCCGGCCACCCGCTTCCTGCGGCTCAGCCGCGACGCCGCCAGCGCCAGCAGGTCCTCGTCGCCCTTGGGAGCGATGGTGGCGAGCGGCGGAGACGGCGAGAGGCCGCCCGCAGAGCCCGGAGCGCCGGCGGGGACCGGGAGGGGACGGGGATGGGGCTGGGATGGGGATGGGGACAGGGACAGGGAATGGGGCTGGAAATGGGACTGGAAATGGGAACAGGTGCTGGGATCGGGATGGGGACGGGGCTGGGGACAGGGATGGGGATGGGGACAGGGATGGGGACAGGGATGGGGATGGGGACAGGGATGGGGATGGGGACAGGGATGGGGCTGCTGGTGGCGAAGGGAGAGGGGGGAAAGGCAGCGGGGATGGGGCAGAGCGGGGATGGGGCTGGAGTTGGTGGGGACAGGGATGGGGACAGGGATGGGGCTGAGAATGGGGACAGGGACAGGGACAGGGATGGGGACAGCGGCGGCAGCTGCGGGTGGAGCCGGAGGTGAAACGCAGGAGGGAGGGGATGGGGCCGAGGATGGATTGGGAGCGGGAATGGGGTCGGGGACGGGATCAGGAGCCAGGAATAGGATCAGGAGCCGGGAATGGGATCAGGAGCTGGGATGAGTCCGGGAATGGGATCGGGATCTGGGAATGGGATCGAGATCTGGGAATGGGATCGAGATCTGGGAATGGGATCGGGAATGGGGCCGGGGCTGCGGGCGGAGCCGGCGGCGGCGCCGGGAGCGGGGCTGGGGCTGCGGCCGAGGACGGGACCGGCGGCGGGGCTGGGGCCGGAGCCGCGGGCGGGGTCGGGAGCGGCGCTGGCGGAGGGGACGGAGCGGAGGCGGCGGCGCTGGAGGGGTCGGAGCCGGTACCGGGAGCGGAGCGGGCGCGGGGCTGGGAGCGCAGCCGGACACGGAGTCAGAGCGGAGCTCCTGCAGCAGCCAGGACCGGAGCCGGGGTGGGAGCTGGTGATGTAACCGGAGCCGGGATGGAGCCGCCAGGGAGCCGCCACCGGAACCGGGATAGAACCGGCACCGGGGCGGGAGGGAACCGGGATGGAGCCGGGATGGAACCGGGATGGAATCACGACCGGAGCCGCGATGGCCCCGCCACGACGCGCGGGGCAACTTCTCCCCAAGTTCCCGTGAGCGACGCCTGGGGAGCGGCAACCCCGGGATTGTCCCCCCCGAATTGTCCCCTCGGGATTGTCCCCCCGGGATTGTCCCCTCAGAATGGTCCCCCCGGGATTGTCCCCTCGGGATTGTCCCCCCGGGATTGTCCCCCCGGGATTGTCTCCTCAGAATGGTCCCTCCGGGATTGTCCCCCTCGGGATTGTCCCCCCCCGGGATTGTCACCCCGGGATTGTCCCCCCTGGGTTGTCCCCCCCGGGACGGTCCCCGCGCTGTCCCGCGGGGCCGGCCCCGGGCGGCAGCACCGGGGGGATCTCCCGGGGTCCCCCCCGCGGTCCCGGAGCCCCCCCAGGCCGGACCCCCCCGGTACCTGCGGCCGGTGCCGCCGCCGCGCCCGCAGCGAGCCCCGAGCCCCGAGCCCCGCTCCGCCCGCGCCGCCCGACGGCCCCGGGCACGGGGGGGCGGGGAGGGGCCGGCGGCGGGGGGGGGCCCGGGGGGGTGAGTGTGCAAGGGGGGTGTGCAAGGGGCGCGGGGATGGGGGCAGCGGGGTCGGGTGCCCACCCTGAGGGGTTTTGGGGCCCTCCCAGCGCCATCCCGGGGCTCGGGGACCCCCCCGGTACCGGGGGGTCCCACACGGGGGGGGGGTGAGGGGGTCCCTGCAGGAGGGGGTGGGGCTGGGGGGGTTTGCACACGCGTGTGGGGGGGGGCACGTGTGGGGTCTGCAGACCCTGTGGGGGGCAGGTGTGAGTGTGCACAGGGAGTGTGCAGGGCCTGGCCAGGTGTGTGTGCAGGTGTGAGTGTGTGCAGGTGTGAGCTCTGTGCAGGTGTGAGTGTGTGCAGGTGTGAGTGTGCACGGGGACTGCGCAGGTGTGAGTGTGCAGGTGTGGGTGTGCAGGGCCTGGGCAGGTGCGTGAGTGTGAGCTCTGTGCACGTGTGTGAGCTCTGTGTGTGAGTGTGAGCTCAGGGCCTGTGTGAACATCCCGTGTGTGTGAGCTCCGTGTGTGCCCTTTGAGTGTGAGCTCCATGTGAGTGTGTGAGCTCAGGTCTTGTGTGTGATGCTGTGTGAGAGTTCTGTGTGTGAGCTCTGTGTGAGTGTGAGCTCCGTGTGAGTGTGAGCTCTGTGTGTGAGTGTGAGCTCCGTGTGAGTGTGAGCTCTGTGTGAGTGTGAGCTCTGTGTGAGTGTGTGAGCTCCGTGTGAGTGTGAGCTCTGTGTGTGAGTGTGAGCTCCGTGTGAGTGTGTGAGCTCCGTGTGAGTGTGAGCTCCGTGTGAGTGTGTGAGCTCCGTGTGAGTGTGAGCTCTGTGCATGTCTGTGCATCCTATGCGTGAGTTCTGTGTGGGAGCTCTGTGCACGCCTGTGATGCTCTATGTGAGCGCTGTGTGTGCCCTGTGAGTGTGAGCTCTGTGCACGTGTGTGAGCTCAGGCCACGTGTGTGCATCGTCCTGTGAGAGTTGTGTGTGTGAGCTCTGTGTGAGTGTGAGCTCTGTGTGAGTGTGAGCTCTGTGCATGTCTGTGCATCCTATGCATGAGTTCTGTGTGGGAGCTCTGTGTGAGTGTGAGCTGTGTGTTTGTGAGCTCTGTGCACGTGTGATCCTGTGTGTGAGCTGTGCGTGTGTGATCCTGTGTGTGAGCTCTGTGTGTGAGGGTTGTATTGCACTAACTGTGAGCTTTGTGCACGTGTGTGAGCTCTGTGTGAGTGTGAGCTCTGTGTGAGTGTGAGCTCTGTGCACGCGTGATCCTGTGTGTGAGCTCTGTGTGTGTGTGAGTGTGTGAGCACTGAGTGTGAGCTCTGTGTGTCAGGGTTGTATTGCACTAAATGTGAGCTCTGTGCACGTGTGTGAGCTCTGTGTTTGTGAGCTCTGTGCACGTGATCCTGTGTGTGAGCTCTGTGTGTGTGTGAGCACTGAGTGTGAGCTCTGTGTGTGAGGGTTGTATTGCACTAACTGTGAGCTCTGTGCACGTGTGTGAGCTCAGGCCATGTGTGTGCATCCTCCTGTGAGAGTTGTGTGTGTGAGCTCTGTGTGAGTGTGAGCTCTGTGTTTGTGAGCTCTGTGCACGTGATCCTGTGTGTGAGCTCTGTGTGAGTGTGAGCTCTGCATGTGAGCTCTGTGTGTGTGATCCTGTGTGTGAGCTCTGCGTGCTCCCGCGTGTGCATCCTGCGTGTGAGTGTGAGCTCTGCACACACGTGTGAGCTCTGTGCGTGTGTGAACACCCTGTGAGTGTGAGCTCTGCACACACGTGTGAGCTCTGTGCGTGTGTGAACACCCTGTGAGTGTGAGCTCTGTACACACGTGTGAGCTCTGTGTGTGTGTGAACACCCTGTGAGGGTGAGCTCGGAGTGTGTGAGCTGTGTGTGCTCACCCTGTGCGTGTGCAAATCACGCGTGTGCTCGCTCCATGCGTGTGCCAGCCCTGAGCACGCGTGTGCATGTGTGAGTGTATTTTGGCTGTATTTCGTGTGTATTTCAGGTGTATTTTAGTTGTATTTTGGGTGTGTTTCGGGTGTATTTTGGCTGTAATTTGGGTCTATTCAAGCTGCATTTTAGGTGTATTTTCTGTATATTTTGGCTGTAATTTGGTTGTATTTCGGGTGTATTTTCAGTGTATTTTCAGTGTATTTTGGGTGTAATTTGGATGTTTTTCAGCTGTATTTTAGGTGTATTTTCCGTATATTTTGGCTGCAATTTGGTTGTATTTCAGGTGTATTTTAGGTGCATTTTCGGTGTATTTCAGGTGTATTTTAGGTGTATTTTTGGTATATTTTCTGTATATTTTGGCTGTAATTTGGTTGTATTTCAGGTGTATTTTCAGTGTATTTCAGGTGTATTTTGGGTGTTTTTTGCTCTATTTTAGGTGTATTTTGTGGGTATTTTGGCTGTAATTGGGGTGTATTCTAAATGTATTTTCAGTGTATTTTCAGTGCATTTTGGCTGTAACGGTTGCATTTCAGGTGTATTTTCGGTGTATTTTCGGTGTATTTTCAGTGTATTTCGAGTGTAATTTGGGTGGTTTTCAGCTGTATTTTTGGGTTTTTTCAGTGTATTTTGGGTGTAATTTGGGTGGTTTTTTAGCTGTAATTTGGGTGTAATTTGGGTCTATTCTAGCTGTATTTTAGGTGGATTTTGTGTGTGTTTTTTTGGCTGTAATTGGGGTGTATTTCAGGTGTATTTTCAGTGTACTTTGCATTTCCTGCCTTTCCCAGCCACTCACGTGTGGATTGTTGTGCTTTTTCTGTGTTTTCCTTGTGGTTTTTATGAATTTTCTACATTCCCCACATGGTTTTACCCATTTCTCTGTTCCCCATGTCTTTTTTACTCATTTTCTACATTTTCCATAATTTTTTTATTCATTTTCTATGTTTCCCATGTATTTTTTTACCTATTTTCTATTTTCCCACCTTTTTAAACCCATTTTCCATTTCCCCACCTATTTTTTACCCATTCTCTATTTTTCTCACCGATTTTTTTTCTTCCCCGTGAATTTTTAACCCATTTTTTATTTTTCCCACCTATTTTTTACCCATTCCTACGCTTCCCGTGTATTTTTTAACCCATTTTCCATTTTTCCCACCATTTTTTTACCCATTTTTTATTTTCCCACCTATTTTTTCCCCATTTTTTTATTTTTCCACCTATTTTTTACCCATTTCTATGTTTTCCATGTGCTTTTTACCCATTCCTGTTTTTCTCACCTATTTTTTTTTTTTTTTGCTTGCCATGTATTTTACCTTTTTTTTTTTTATTTTTCCCACCGTTTTTTTCCCCCATTTTCTCCACCTCCCCCCCCCTCGCTGTCCCCTCCCTGTCCCTTGGGGACAATCCATCGCGACAATCGCGGCTCTATCGCGATTCCAGGCCGGGATCGATGCCCCCTCCCCGGGGGGGGGACATTGAGGGGACAACGGTGGCACCGGGGTGTCCCCCCCCGCGCCGCCTCGGCCTTAATGAGAGAATTAATTAGCGGGGAGGAGAGGGGAAGCGCTAATTAGGGGGGGGGGTGGAGGTGGCGGGGACGGGGTTGGGGACAGAGGGGACAGAGGAGGGGGTTAGGGGGGGGTTGGGGACAGTTTTTGGGGTCCCTTGGTTGGTGGCACCGGGGTTTGAGGGGCTTGGTGACATTTTTGGGGTCCCTCATTTGATATCACCCGATTTGGGGTCAGTTTTGGGGTCCCTCGGTTGGTGGTACTGGGATTTGGGCCATTTTTGGGGTCCCTCATTTGGTGGCACCGGCGTTTGGGGACAGTTTTGGGGTCCCTTTGTTGGTGTCACCAGATCTGGGGGATTTGGGGACGGTTTTTGGGGTCCCTTAGGGGGGGTTCAGTCCCATTTTAGGAGTCCCTCGGTTGGTGGCACCGGGGTTAGGGGGGCTTGGTGTCATTTTTGGGGTCCCTCGGTTGGTGTCACCCCGATTTGGGGGATCCGGCGACAGTTTTGGGGTCCCCTCGTTGGCAGCACCGGGGATTTGGGGACATTTTTGGGGTCCCTCGGTTGGTGACACCAGCATTTTGGGGGGGGGGGGGTCTCACCCCCTTCTGGGGTGGCTCCCTCCCATCCGTGCCTCAGTTTCCCTCTCCCCCCAGGACTTGCGGGGGCGTTTGGGGACAAGTGACAATCGTGTCCCCCCCCTTTTGCCACCTCTGTCGCCCCCCAGACATTCGGGGGGTTGGGGACAAGTGACAATCGTGTCCCCCCCGTTTTGCCGCCTCTGTCCCCCCAGACCTGCAGGGGGGGGTTTGGGGACAAGTGACAATCGTGTCCCCCCCCCTTTCGCCACCTCTGTCGCCCCCGAGACATTCGGGGGGGGTTGGGGACAAGTGACAATCGTGTCCCCACCCCCTTTTGCCGCCTCTGTCCCCCCCAGACGCTCTCGGTGCCGGGGGGGGGGGGGGGGTTGGGGACAGGCGACATCGCCCCCCCCCCGCGGTGGCGGCCGGGCCCAGCCCATGAATAACGCATCAGCCCCGTGTCCCCCCCGCGGGGACAGCGCCACCAGCGCGCCACCAGCGCGGTCACCAGCGCGGTCACCAGCTGCCACCGCGGCCCCCCAGGACACACCGGGGGCGGCGGGGGAGGGGACAGATCGGGGGGTGACAAAACGGGGGTGGGGGGGGACAGATCCAGGGGTGACAAATGGCGAGGGGGACATGGGGGTGACAGAGCGACAGACAGGGGGTGACAGACCGGGGGTGACAGAGCCGGGGGAGGGTGACAGATCCAGATCCAGAGGTGACAAATGGGGGGGGGGGGGGGACATGGGGGGGGACAGATTCGGGGGGGGGGACGACAAATTGGGGGGGGGCGAGTGACAGCGCTGGGGGGACACTGGGGGACATTGGGGTGACACTGGGGCGCAGTGGGGGAATACTGGGGGGGACACTGGGGGACAATGAGGGCGGTAATGGGGGGACATTGGGGGTGACACTGGGGGGGACATTGGGGTGGACACTGGGGGGGACAATCGGGGGAATGGGGGGATAATGGGGGGACGATCGGGGGACATTGGGGTGACCACTGCGGGGACAATGGGGGGTGACAATGTGGGGGACATTGGGGGATAATGGGGGGAGACACTGGGGGACAATGAGGGCCATAATGGGGGGGACATTGGGGTGACAATGGGGGGACATTAAGGGGACATTGGGGGGACATTGGGGGTGACAATAGGGAGACACTGGGGGGGCACCGGGGGGATAACTGGGAGACACTGGGGGACAATGAGAGAGATAATGGGGGGACAATGGGGGGCAATGGGGGGGGACAATGGGGGGACATTGAGGGTGGCAATGGGGGGGATAATTGGGTGACACCGAGGGGACATTGAGGGGATATTGGGGTGACACTGCAGGGACAATGGGGGGACATTGAGGTGACAATGATGGGGATAATTGGGTGACACCGAGGGGACATTGAGGGGATATTGGGGTAACACTGCGGGGACAATGGGGGGGATAATGGGGTGACACTGCGGGGACAACGGGGGGACATTGTGGGGGACACTGAGGTGACAATGGGGTGCAATGGGGATGACACTGTGGGGGGGGGGGGCACTGTTTTTAGGATTTCCCCCCACCCCGCGATCAGGGCCGGGTTAAATCCCGTTTATTTGGGATTCGGGATCAAATATTCGGGATTAAACATCTGGGATTCTTCTTTGGGATTCGGGCGGTGCCGATCCATCCCAATTAGGGCGGGGGGGCTCTCCGGGGGGGTTTTTTTAGGATTTATTTCCCCCCCCAACCCCGCGGTCAGGGCTGGGTTAAATCCCACAGCCAGCGCCGTTTATTTGGGATTCGTTATTTAGGATTTAGGATTGGGTTATTTGGGATGGGTTATTTGGGATTGGGTTATTTGGGATGGGTTATTTGGGATGGGTTACTTGGGATTCGGGATTCAGGCGCTGTCCGCAGCTCCAATTAGGGCGGGGGGGGCTCTCCCCGGGGGGGTTTTTTAGGATTTCCGCCCCTCCCGGCCGTTAAATCCCGTTTATTTAGGATTCATTATTTAGGATTCCCTCTTTAGGATTCCTCATTTAGGATTCCTCATTTAGGATTCATTCTTTGGGATTCATTCCCTGGGATTTGGGATTCGGGAGGTGCCGATCCATCCCAATTAGGGCGGGGGGGGTGTTTAGGATTTATTTCCCCCCCCCCTCGCGGTCAGGACCGCGGTTAAATCCCGTTTATTTGGGATTCATTCTTTGGGATTCCTCATTTAGGATTCAATCTTTGGGATTTGGGATTCGGGAGGTGCCGGGAATTCCAATTAGGGCGGGGGGGCTCTCCTAGGGGGGGGGGGGGTTAGGATTTATTCCCACCCCAGCCGCGGTTAAATCCCGTTTATTCGGGATTCATTCTTTGGGATTCCTCATTTAGGATTCCTCATTTGGGATTCATTCTTTGGGATTCCTTCCCCGGGATTTG